>CM021100.1:809049746-809569286 GCA_007115665.2 Sequoiadendron giganteum | reverse complement strand
AGAGAGAGAGAGAGAGAGAGAGAGGATATGAGGGAGAGTCTTGAGAGAGAGAGGGATCAAGCATGAGAGATATATAGGGTAGAGCGGAGAGATATAGGAGTGAGTGAGTGAGTGAGAGAGAGAGAGAATTGAGATAGGGAGAGTGGGTAGGATGGAGAGATGCGAGATAGAGAGAGAGAAAGAGAGAGAGGGATGAGAGATAGAAAAATGTAGAGAGGGAAGGAGGGAGGGAGATAGATATTGGAGAGGGAAAGAGAGAGAGATGGACATGTAGAGACATAGTTCTTGAGCTCAAGGAAGATATTGTGAGATAAAGGGATGGAGATAGTGAGAGAGAGAGAGGTCTAGAGAATAAGAGATGAAAATGAGTGAGATAGATGAAATTTGACCTCCTGAGTACTAAAATTTGACCTCATTACTAAAATTTGACATACTGATTACTGAAATTTGACATGCTGATTACTAAAATTTGACTATCTAAAATTTTTAAGATCTTCCAAAAACTAGAATTTTCATTTTAACTCTTAGAGATCTGAAACCACTCTCAAACATTCTACCTATATATACATGAAATATAACTTAAAGTATAAGAAATTAAATGTCCATATGTAAATGTCAACTTATACTTAAATGTTTATTTCATGCATATAATTTCCTTGACAGAGAAAGCAAAAAATATAGTACTATGCAAAGCAGGTCATTTGTCGCTCGCCAAATGAATCATCACATTTGGCACTCGCCAAAAGGCCTGCTTTAGACATGTTAATTAACAGGATTTGTTAAATTTTCTCATATTTTTTACTGTGCTCCCCATCTCATTTGCACATCTTTCAATGCAAGTTTATAAAAAAAAATCGTGATAGCGTTAACCTCTATCTCAGCAATCTAAATATATAATTCTTTTTTCATTTTGATTTAGTTAAGGTTTTGATCCATGGCTTCTATTGTAAATGCCTCCATTTTTGGTCAAAAACCAACATGTGTTAGGTTTAGGATAGATTTTTACACGTTCATCAGAACGTGAAACAAATTACATTTTTTGAAACTAGACTCCATTATACAGATGATGAAAAGAAAAAAAATCAATTTTCGATTAGTTTGCAAAAAAATTGTGTGGGAGAACGCTCAAATTTCAGCTTTTCAGGATGTGTCCACTTTGAAAATTCATAAAATATTATATATTCATTAAAAACATTATCCGAAAGGAGGATAAACTACATGGTGTTAGCTAATTTCTTACCATTGGGATTTTTGAAATTTTAAAAAAAAGTTAACCAAAAAGGGGGGAGCCCTCAGGCACTATGCTATTTTTTTGATAAAAACAAGACCTATTTTTGGCCCCTCACTTTTTGAGACCCTTAATCTTCATTAATTTTTAAAAAAAATAGTAGCTTAGAAACTAGACTCAGAGCACTTCAACTTTTGTTCTTGCTGCATCTTGAAATTTTGAGCGTAACTATCTTCATTTTCTCGTGCAAATCAGATTTTCCTTATTTCAAAAAAAAAGTGGCATCTTAAGAGCCAAAATTGTGTCACAGATTGGTACACTTACCGTATAGGGGTTGAGGGATTAGGGTTTAATGTTTTAGGGTTTAGGTTTTAGGGTTTAGGGTTTAGGGTTTCTCCCCCACTCTCTCCCACTCTCACCATCTCTGCCTCCCTCTCTAACTCCCACTCTCTGCTTCTCCCCTTCTCCCACTCTCACCATCTCGCCCTCCCTCTCTCCCTCCCTCTCTATATCCCACTCTCTACCTCTCTCCCTCCCACTCTCTCTTTCTCCCACTCTCCCCTTCTCCCTCCCTCTCTATCTCACACTCTCCCCCTATCTCCCTCCCACTCTCTCTCCCACTCTCCCTCCCTCTCTATCTCCCACTCTCCCCCTCTCTCCCTCTCCACTCTCTCAGAAACTCCTATACTCTAAAAAATACACTAAGAAAACCAAATTTCACATAACGCGCTCGCGTTATAACATCTGCGTGTTATAATGTGAACGTGTTGTTTACTCACTAAAATGGTAAAAATCTCTATATACCTATGATTTGAAGGCCCACAATCTGCATATTCTCCTGGTTCTGCACGTGCTCTGACAAAAAATAGCTTTTTGATGATGTTGTGAAGTGTGCAAGCATCTTTTTCACATTCCATCACCTTTTCCATGATCTTTTTACCACCTTTGCATGAAATAGAAGAGTTTCCACATTGAAAGACATATAATATCAATTGAATTTTGAATTCCATTGAAAATTGATATACAATTGAGGTGTGGAATGGAACAAGCTTTTGAACAAGTCAAATTGTTGTGGAGTTTTAAGAAAGAAGAAGCTAAGGCTACATAATTGGGTTGAACTACTCCATTTGAAAGTCTAATTTTTAAGGTATGTGAGGTCTTTACACATTTTATTTCATTCTATTATGGCTTTCTTTTATTTTTGTTTGTCATTATAACCTTAGGTTGTCAATGCACATTTTAAATTACCAAATTATATACACTTGCCAATTACCATTTTACACTTGCCAATTATAGAAATTCAGAACCATTCACCAAAATTCATCCTTTAAGACAACTCCAAGCCTCTCCCATTCCTCTGAAGGGTCCAAACACCTTCCAATACCTTTGCACAAAACATTTGATTCGTATACTCAAATTAGCATTAAGAGTTCCCAATTCCTTAAGGACCTTCAAAACTCCTTGAAAATATTGAAAATAACTGATTACAATTAACTAGGTTCCTCAAAACATCAACCAATGATTATGTCATTCACAAGTTGTCTAAAATTTTCCATAATGGCATCATTGTTTACAAACACAAACTATAATTTTGAAGGCACAACCAAACCATTATTTGCTTAATAAATCTTTGTTTGAGTTAGTACAACAAAAATGAAACCTTTTAGAAGTCTACCCTTACACACAAACTTAGTTCCTTTGTTCACTGTCCACATTACTAGTAGCCAAGCATCTACAAACTATCACATGTATCTCCCAAACCATGCACACACTTCAAATTGTGATACTCATTTTTGATGCAGAGTTAGAGGACCCAAAACCATTGAAGATGTCAACTTGCCTTAAAGAGCCATCTAAGAAGATTAAAAAGGCGTAATGGACCAATCCCAACACTCCTCCAAGCTGGACAACAAACAAAAACATTATTTCCCAAATTTCACCCTTGGAATCTAGTTACTATGCAAAACTAGTTTTGGGCCCTTAACTCCAAAACTTTCGAAAACACCAGGAAAATAAAATAATGATTGTAGCACCAATTTTAGAGTTGCAAGACATAACTTAACCCATCACATGACTCCTTTGGGACAACATTAATAAAACTAACCTTTTTCACTATTTTAGGCCTCCAAGTAGACCCTCTCTACAAAGGAACTACCCTTAGATCTTCACACTAGACTTCCAAACCCAAAAAATAGTCTTTAATTACTTGTCTCAAAACAAGATAATTTATAGGTCTTAGGACCTTACCTGCTCAACTAGGCTTCCAATACAAAACCCCCCATTTTTCAATGCAAAGAGGGAGGGTTTATAGAAACTCCTATACCTAGGCCTTCCCAGACCATTCCAAAGCATCAAACATCTTCAAAATACCCTATACAAGGTCAAAAGTTCATTACATAGACCACTCCTTTAAGACTTTTTTAGGAACTAATATTCGTCTCATTACCATGGTACAGATAAAATTATCCGCCATGCGGAAGAAAAAGACAAAGAGGAAACTAACAGATGAAGAGAACGAAACCTTCAAAGAAAAGGAGAGAGTTCAAGTGGTGGCATATCATGAAGAAATTGGAAACGATTGATGAAAAAAAACTGATTGTAGAGGAACCTCAACCGTAAAAAAGAGAATGAGAATTGGCAACACAACAAGCACGAATGCGAAAGCATCGTCATTAGACAGATTCAGATACCATAGTTGGAGAAACACCCTCTACGACAAGTGAATATGAAGGGACACCATTAAGCACAAGCAAATATGGAGGGACACCATCTAGCACAAGTGAATATGGATGAACACCATCTAGTGCAAGTGAATATGGAGGGACACCATTTACCACAAGTGAATATTGTTGGACACCATCCAACACATCTCAAGTTGAGAGTACATCATCACTCAAAATTGATAAGAAGGTATGCCATCATTCCCATGTGAACCTCAAGGTATGCCTTCTTCTCCACCCTCGATCGAAGGTATGCAATCTAGCCCACCTCAATTAAATATTGATGAAATTCCTAATGTTGAGATGTATGTACCTAGGAGAACACCACCAAGAATTTTGTGTAGAAAGCCAAAGTATTTGATTAATATTGATGATGAGATTTTGCAGCACATGGAAGGTAAGGTTTCAACACGCACTTGTAGAAGATATGCTGATAAGATTTGGGAAAGATTCTTTGAAAGGATAAATGAGACTGCAAGATGTCAACTATTTGTTGAAATGATGTAGGGTGTAAAGTATAGGAACATCATGAAGACTCTTGGGTTGAGAACATTGAATTCATCGAGTGAAGACACTATTGTGAAGAATCTAATGGATGCTTATGAGATTGTGGGTAAGACCTCATGCTCAAAGGATAGTAATGTCACCTGACGTGTCATTACATCAACTCTGGTAAGTTGTTAAACAAAGAGAGCTCGCCTAATTAAAAAGACTAGTGAAAAAATGAGAATTAGTAGAAAAACTTTATCAAGAGCCATTCAAAGGGGGCAAAGAATTGAGAGCAATGATACAAATGAATTATGGGCATTCTAGGGGAGACTATCACAAAAAGATAAAGAAGTTATCAAAGCCTTGAGAACACTAATTGAAGAGTATTGGAAGACTAACACAAGGCCATCTCTGAATCAAAGGGATGTGGTAAGAAGGAGAATCGGTAGTCGGAATTGTGAGCCACATCCAAAACATTTTTTGGATATGACTCAAACCGAATTTTTTCAAAAATTTGAAAATGATTATCCTCAAATTAGTATTTCTCAAAGATTTTTTGAACTACTTAAACCTTTTTATGTTAAGATAAATCACACACGCACTACTTGTTGTTGTAGACTACATGTTGAATTTTATAACCATTACAATGTTTATCATTCTATATGTTTAGATTTTCATACTAACGATGTTTTGCAAGATTGTGGCATAGAAGCCCCACCAAAATCTTCAAGAGAGTTCTTATCAAAAAAATTATGTGAAATAGAGGATGGTCAGATATTCTATAGGAAAACATGCTTGAATGGTTCAAGCGAGCATTGCGGTGGATTCCAACGTATGCCAATATGTCAAAATATGGAAAGCACAGATGAGGTGGGACAAAAACTAGTAGAGTTCAGGATGTATAAAATAGTGGCATATGCTACAAAAGATGGGTCTCAAGCAAATAGGTGTGATCAAGTTATTGAGAAGATTCTAGTGTACAAATTTATTACCACATTTCATGACAGTATACTGTCTGAGTATGCAATGCATACCCATAGAGCTCGATGGTTGGACACACAATTCAAGCTATGCAAGGACACCTTTCTAGTTGGAAACATAGTATATGTGGTTGACTTTGTAGAGAAATAAACTCTATAGCCACAACATGAGGTGTAGTCACAATACTATAACTCCACACAAGTTTCGATATTTGTGCACATAGCATTCATTCATGCATCTGATAGTACATATGAGCAAAGGAAGGTATTGAGGGAGTACCACTTTTACATTAGTGATGATCATACACATTCTCCAGAGTTCGTGCAAGGTTTCTTCCAGATGTTCTATAGTGTTTTGGATCAGAGGGGCATAGAATACGATCAACATATAATATGGTCTGATAACTGTGTAGCATAGTTCAAGAACTCACGCATGTTCTACTAGTTGTGTAGGATGCATGTCATTATAGGTGTTCAACATATGTGGAAATTTTGTGAGGCTGGACATGGAAAGGGGGAGCATGATGGTGTAGGAGCATGCGTGAAAAGAGCATTAGCATGAGAAGAGTTAAAGTATAAAGATAGTGCAAAGTTGACAGATGCAAAATCAATCATCGAGTGGTATAATATTTTGATGGGTCCACGTAATGAAGGTACATCTTCAGTTCGTAGATTGTTTTGGTTGATGGATGATACTAACATTGCACCATATGAAGACTGTTGTACACTAATAGGATTGAGTGAGGTACACTCTTTCCTTAGCTCAAATACAGGTTCATGGAGTATCGATACACGAAGAATGGCATGCTTTTGTTCTTCATGTACAATGCAAGACTGGAATGATTGTGAGTCAGGGGAGTGGGTTGACAAATGGTTCACAAGTTATCTTATCCCACTTCACACGTATCACCCTCCGATGACATTGGAACTGACACAGATAGAATCATCGGTTGACTTTGACCACATATCAGATCTAGTTCAATGAGGTGATATATCTACTTTCTTAGTTGTTGAAATTCCATATCGTTAGATCTTACTTTGTACTATATGCGTAATGTTGACAAATTTCAAGAGATTTTTTGCACATATCAATGTAGGGCATGTTTATGTAGTTATTGCAGATGAAGACAATGAAGAGGGAACAAACTATTACTTATGTCATTGTGTTGAGACCAAAAATAAATTGGAGGCCCCAGTTACAGATGGAGAAAACATTGAATACCCTACAAGCTCAGTTGTGGTTACTAGAACATGTCTTAGAAGGTACCCACATTCAAGTGTTAAACATTGGCTATTTCAGGACTTTGACATGCATCATAAGATTCTTCATTACTCAAACCTTGTCATGGAATCCAATGTTCATTTGAACAAATATGGGGGTAGACCTTTGAACAAGATGTTATGGAAGGTCTGTGAGTCTAACCATGAGACAATACTTGACACAATAAAGAGTAGAGTAGACCCAGATGGTTTGTTTGATTAATTTGTAAGTATATGCACATTGGTTCTTATTAATTTATACTTGTATGCACATTAATTTGTTTGATGCCAATGCTATCATCTTCTTTTACAGTGATTGGTGTCCCCTTGCAAAAAATGTAGATATATGAGCCATCCAAGAGAATGTCAACTAGAAAAGCAATGTAACATCCTTATTTTGATGACTACATGCAACATCTGTAAGTGCCTTTCATCTATTTTTATTTCATCTCCATTTTGGATGCTCTTTCTTTTTCTCTTTTACTTTGTGTATTTGTAAGTAAACTACTAAGGGTTGATTGATCTTTCGTTGTAGAAAATGCCGATTTGAGAGCCACCAAAGAGAATCTCAGCCAAAAAAGCAATGCAACATACTTATTTTAATGATTTTGAAAAATCTCAATTTTGATTTCAAGCCATTATAAGAGAGCATGTGAATCTTAGCGAGGGAATCTCAAGTTACTCATTTGAAGTTAACCTCATAATGAGCACCTATGATGTAGACATTTAAAGAGAATCTTGAATGTATGAGTGACATTGTAAAAGATCTAAGAGAACGAAGTGCCAGAGGCATTGTAATAAGATTTAATTACATAATGAGATAAACTCAAATATTTTAAGGTTGGAGTTCATGTTTGGTGTAGTATCACCTTGTTCTATAAACGCCTTGATTAGGAAATTTTGCAAACTTTGAATTTTGAAATGTAAACAATGTGAAAAAGGTCATATAAAGGTCATGTAAACAATTTGTACACATTTTTTTGCAACTCGTGTGACTAAGTGAACTATTCCAACATGTCAGAATAGGTATGTTTAGGCTAGGAATGGTCCTCTTTCACACCGAAACACGTAGAATCACTTCGAGCTATGTTCCACCAGATCGATCCCTTAAGGGTCCAAAGTGCAAAATGGCTGCAAACTTCAACATGCTAGTACTTGAATACCATGACACTTAGAAACTTATCGTCTAATCCTACAGAAAGGCATTGGGACCCTCTAGAAAAACCTCTCTCGGTTTTGGCTATCCTGGAGTGGTTTTCTCATGGCGGCGAATTTTCACTTGATGGAAAAAGTGTCAAATTCAAGCAATGCAAAGTTGCAAAGTGGTGCAATTTTCACTCTGCAACTCGTGTGACCAAACTAAATACTCCAATGCATCAGAATAGATATGTTTATTCTAGGCATTGTCTTTTTTCACACTGAAACATGTGCAATTGCTCCGAGCTACGTTCAACCGGATCGATCCCTTAAAGGTCCAAAGTGCAAAATGGCTGCAAACATTAGCATGATATTACTTGGATACCATGACACTTAAAAAATTCTTTTTTGATCTTATAGAAAGGTTTTGGGCCCCTCTACAAAGACCTCTCTCATTTTTGGCTATCTTGGAGTGGTTTTCTCGTGGTAGTGGATCTTCACTTGACGGAAAAAACATCAAATGCAAGCAGTGCAAAGTTGCAAAGTGGTGTAACTTTCACTCTGCAACTCATGTGACCAAGCAGACTTTTCCAACACTTTCGAATATGTATTTTTACACTAGGCATGGTCCTCTTTCACACTGAAACACGTGGAATCACTCTAAGCTATGTTCCACCAGATCGATCCCTTAAGGGTCCAAAGTGCAAAATAGCTGCAAACTTCAGGATGCTATTACTTGGATACTATGACACTTATAAACTTCTCATCTAATCCTAAAAAAAGGCATTGGACCCCTCTAGAAAAACCTCTCTCGGTTTTGGCTATCTTGTAGTGGTTTTCTCATAGTGGCGGATTTTCACTTGATGGAAAAGGTGTCAAATTAAAGTTGTGCAAAGTTGCAAAGTGGTGCAACTTTCGCTCTGCAACTCGTGTGACCAAGTGGACTATTCCAACATGTCTAAATATGTATTTTACACTAGGAATGGTCCTCTTTTGCACCAAAACATGTGGAATCGCTCTGAGCTATGCTCCATGAATTGATCCCTTAAGGGTCCAAAGTGCGAAATAGCTGCAAACTTCAGCATGCTAGTACATAGATACCATGATAGTTAGAAAATTTTCATCTAATCCTATAGAAAGGCATTGGACTCCTCTAGAAAAACCTCTCTCAATTTTGGCTATCTTGGAGTGGGTTTCTCGTGGCGGCGGATTTTCACTTGATGGAAAAGGTGTCAAATTCAAGTTGTGCAAAGTTGCAAAGTGGTGCAACTTTTGCTCTGCAACTCATGTGACCAAGTGGACTATTCCAACACATTCGAATATGTATTTTTACACTAGGAAAAATCCTCTTTCACACCAAAACATGTGGAATCGCTCAGAGCTATGTTCCACCGGATCGATCCCTTAAGGGTCCAAAGTGCAAAATAGATGCAAACTTTAGCATGCTATTAATTGGATAATGTGACACTTAGAAACTTCTCATCCAATCCTATAGAAATTTGTTGGACCCCTCTAGAAAAACCTCTCTTAGTTTTGGCTATCTTGGAGTGGTTTTCTCATGGAGGCAGATTTGCACTTGATGGAAAAACTATCAAATTCAAGTAGTGCAAAGTTGCAAAGTGGTGGAACTTTTGATCTGCAACTCGTATGACCAAGCAGACTATTCCAACATGCTCGAATAGGTATTTTTACGCTAGGAATAGTCCTCTTTCACATCAAAACATGTAGAATCGCTTGAAGCTATGCTCAACCGGATCGACCCCTTAAGAGTCCAAAGTGCAAAATAACTACAAACTTCATCATGCTATTACTTGGATACCATGACACTTAGAAAATTCTCATCTGATCTTAAAAAAAGGTGTTGGGACCCTCTAAAAAAAACTCTCTCGGTTTTGGCTATCTTGGAGTGGTTTTCTTGTAGCGGCGAATTTTCACTTGATGGAAAAAGTGTCAAATTCAAGCAGTGAAAAGTTGCAAAGTGGTGCAACTTTCGCTCTGCAATTCATGTGACCAAGCGGAATATTCCAACACATCTGAATAGGTATGTTTATGCTAGGCATGGTATTTTTTCACACTGAAACACATGAAATCGCTCCGAGCTATGTTCCATCGGATCGATCCCATAAGGGTCCAAAGTGCAAAATAACTTCAAACTTTAGCATGCTATTACTTGGATACAGTGACACTTAGAAACTTCTCATCTAATTCTACAAAAAGGCGTTGGACCCCTCTAGAAAAACCTCTCTCGATTTTGGCTATCTTGGAGTGGTTTTCTCATGACGGCAAATTTTCACTTGATGGAAAAGGTGTCAAATTCAAGTAGTGTAAAGTTGCAAAGTGGTGCAACTTCTTCTTTGCAACTCGTGTGACCAAACTAACTACTCCAACGTGTCTAAATAGGTATTTTTATGCTAGGCATGGTATTTTTTCACACTAAAACATGTGGAATCGCTCCAAGCTATGTTCCACCGGATCGATCCCTTAAGGGTCCAAAGTGCAAAATGGCTGAAAACTTTAGCATGCTATTACTTAGATTTCATGATGCTTAGAAACTTCTCATCTAATTCTATAGGATCATGTTGAGCCTATCTACAAAAACCTCTCTTGGTTTTGGCTATCTCAGAGTGGTTTTCCAGTGGTGGTGGATTTTCACTTGATGGAAAAAGCATCAAATGCAAGCAGTGCAAAGTTGCAGAGTGGTGCAACTTTCATTCTGCAACTTGTGTGACCAAGTAGACTATTCCAACACATCCAAATAGGTATTTTTATGCTAGGCATGGTCCTCTTTTGCACCAAAACATGTGGAATCGTTCAGAGCTATGTTCCACCGGATCAATCCCTTAGGTTGGAGGAGTCTTAAGTTGCAAATTTGTAAGTTGCTTAAAGAAACAAATTTGAAATGATATTGAATGGCCCACTTAGAACTCATTGCATCTAAGTGATGCTCATAGAGGTGAGGCACTAGGCCTTCCTGAGAGGTCACCCATTTCAGTATACTCCACCTCAAGCACTTAACCACAAAGTGTTTTCCCCAAGGTTAAGCCCACTTAGCTTGCAACCCCATTTGCAAAACCTTCAGCAGGTGTTGTGCCTTATGAAACATTCATTATAGAGCCCCTTTAGCTCATCAATTGATAAGTAGGATGTATTTTCTACAGTGTGTCAAATTGTGATATTGCTATCAAGATTCCATTGAGCAGTCATTTGTAGTATTAGATATAGCTCTAGCTTCTACAGTATTGCACATGATTGCAGATAGTTTCAAAGATCTAGATAACATCAATAGTTCACATTACTCAAGAAGGATGAACATCTTAAAGACATTTACAGAAATCAAGACAAGTAACCTTCTTGTGGACTTAGGGTTGCAATATTTGATCTACAACATGTTCCACCATTTCTTCAGTAGGATCAAGAACACACATAATGAAGGTGTGTTTGTAGCCATGAAAGATTATGGTTCGAAATATCCATAAGAGTGATGTTTTATCTCGACCAACCATATCTATACCATGGTTTTTTTGGAAACAAGGATGGGTTCTCTCTTCATCGGCATATACATTATTCCTCGATGTGTTCACACTAGTGTTACAAGACTAGGACTCGCCTCGAACTTGAAAAGCCATTTTTTGACTTGGACTCGGGCTCGGAGCCCAGACTCAACAAATAGAAAAACCTAAGAAATTCAAAGATTTGTAAGGATTTAAAACTTGTTTCATGCACCCTTTAATAAATAAACCTTAAAGACACAATAGCATCATCAAATAGAAATTAGTATGATCCCATACACAAACATACATCAATCACATAAGTATAAGCACAAATTTTAGCTGAAGGAAATAACACATTTAGATATATAAATATTGTGATATTGCTATCAGGATTCAATCATGTACTTTTACAAGTCAAACTCATTGACCCATGATTCATCAGTAGTGGTTCATAAGAACCCATCTCTCATGATAATGAATGGTTCATAAGGAGGAAGATAAATCTTCATACATTTCTTCTATCACAAATAAGATAAGTGCTTGGTTTCATGAAGGTCATGAGACAACCATTAATGGGGAGTGGATACATGAAGAACTGATGGAGAATGATAATGGCTTCAGACCTGCTATAAAGGAGAAAAAATTTATTTCAATGATGCAAGAGGTTTTTGGTTTCACTACCAAAATGAGCCTATGAAGAATGCATGTGAAGCTCCTTTTGACCTTGAGGGTGTACTTACTCCATCTGAAGGATCATGCATTGAGGATGACATAGATCAATGCTAGGGCTAACAAATTAATAATTATACACGTGAATAAGTCAAACATGTACATGTCAATAAGGGAAGTACAAGTACTCAAAAACACGTAAGCCTCAAAAAGTATACACACGAATACATAGTATACACAAATTAAAACAAAGTATATGCACAAATACAAGATATATGCATGAAAACATGTAAACCACAAAGTATACACTCGAATGCACGTAAGTCACAAAGTATACACATAAGTTGTAAAGTATACACTTGAATACACATAACTCATATCTATTGAACCGTCAATTTAGAATGCAAATATGGACATGCATCGATAAAAGATATTTATATTAACCAAATAGCCATGTAGGCATACATAAATATATGTCGATATAAGTATGAAATATATGTACAAAATAGCCATATAGGCTTATGAGAATGCCATCTAGGCATACAATGTAAAATATGTCCAATAAAAAATATGTACAAAACTGCCATGCAGGCATACAACAGACGCTGGAATCAAAAGTCATTGCTCTCCATGCACAGGAAATAAAATCTTTCCCTTTCCTTTTCACTCAGATGGTGATAGGTCTGTGACTCAATTTTTTTGCACTCGTGGAGTGCTCCTACTATTCCTCCTAGGGTTTAGTTCATGGTGAAGTTTTAACTGTTACAATAAGAAGTAAAGACATGAATATATAGAAATTACATTATAAAAAATGATATATTTGACAAAACAATCACTTACAACCATCTCACGATCTCTCTACATGAGGGAAATATCCTCACGCCCATGCTCAGGCATGCTCAAGCCTTGTATAAACCATACAAATAGACAAAAACTACATGAATCAATAATGATTGGATTTTTCACTAACATATATAACAACAAATGTAAATTAAAATTTACTAATTTGCCTCATTCCTCTTCTGTCAGAGCCATCGAGAATCATATAGAAGATTTCACACCAATATCCATTGCCCTCGTCACATTCAGAGGTGTATCGTCTCGCAACAATTGAAAATAAAATAACAAATCATTCAACGTAATCAACGATGTGCATGTATAAACTACACAAATCTATTAAGTACTTGATTCATTAGTTAAACTCTTTATTCTATTACCTACATGAAGTTTTGAGTAAATCCACTGCCACTGGGAAGTGTTCCATCAAAACCTCCAATATTGCATATTAAATTACCATTTGTAAAACAATGCCATTAATATGTAATAAACCTATAATTGTTTACTAGTAACATACCCTAGCGATAGGTGTACTACAAAAATAGGTTGGTGGGGGGCCAATGTATCCATTCTCAACACTATGACCCTACAATTTTATTAAAATCATAAAACATTTTTAGTTAATCTTGCATTTCAAAATAAAAATTTAATAAATTAAATTCAATGAACACATGCACTAACTTTTACCTGACTATCAATGCCATATGCCTCATGCAAAATGTCAGCTGCCCTCTCCATCTCCATAGCTGCAAATAGATCTTGTGTACCAGTCTCCTGAGGGTCGGTGGGGTCATCTGAACAAGTATCCCCGCAAGATTGACACACATGTGTTCGAAGGCCACCACTAGAAGACTCCCCTGGATGGTGCTGTAGAATAGGGATAGTAGGATGGATGACACTTTGGGTCAAAGTGTTGATTGCCTGCAATGTCTCTACGTTAGCACTTTCCTTCATGACATAAGGCATAACAACGTGCTCATGAGGTGGCCTAGTGAGAGCTCGTCTACCTTACCATGTAGGATCCGGCTGTGCACCAGGTCTATCCTGAGCTGACCCCTCACCTCTCCCCTGGAAATCCCTCATATCAAAATAATTTGGGATTTTGTTCAATATGAACTCATTGTATAGTTTCCTAAGGAAATATTGTGGGACCTCGCAATTTTTGCATGGTTGGTAATTGAAGACCATGTACCACCTATAATAGAACTGCTCCTTCAACTGTTGGTGTTGGCACCAATGGATAGGAAACCTCTTTACATTGAGAATAATATTTTTATTTGTGCATGGGTCGGTGAATAATGAGCACAAATCACCTTTTGTAATTTTTAAATCTTTCACATCCTTGTATGAAATTTTATCTGCATAATAGTCCCTAGTCGCTTGCCTCCTATCTTCCCATCAAGTTATTTGTTTGCTAATTGAATCTAAATTTGTTAACATATCTTTCAATGAATTTTCTAGGGTCATTCTTTCTATGGTTGAGCCATTTGGATCACTCAACCTATTGATCAAATCCTCAATTTGTTTTTTGTTGCTCTCAATTTCACTCATTAAATTTTGTTGAGTGCCAGGAGGGGGTTGAGTGATTGGTGGAGGAGGTTGATGTTGTGGTTGATTTTGATCTTGACGATTTGGTTGGTCTTCCTATTGAGGATTTTGAGGGTTTGTAGGTTGATTTGCATCTCCTAAAAATTCAAACAAATAGATATCAAATTCAACCTAAAACTAACCAATTCAAAACAAAAACCATAGAATACTTACCTCTTATAGCTCCTCGTCATCATGGCGCCATCGTTGTGAAGAAATATGGATTCTTGGTGAATAAATTCTCCTCCTAGAATGCAAGGGCGATATTTTGGAGCTTGTGGTTGTGGGTGCAACAAAAAAACCAGTCGAAATGCAAATGAGAGATTTGCATTTGTTTTTTTGCTTTTAATAGTTGATAATGGAAGCACGTTATAACACACTCACGTTATGTATTTGTAGTTGTAGCCACCGAGACCTTGCCTAGGTTTAATGGAATACATAATGCGAGCGCGTTATAACGCGCTCACGTTATGGTTTTCAACTTTTTTTTTAGGGTGTCCACGGAATTGCTACCCATTTCCATGCACCCGCCCATCATAACATCTCAAAGTTGTTCTTTAATGGTCAAAAAGTGTGCTAAAGTTTCTCTAGGACATCTTCATTAAGAATTATAGACACTCTATTCCTTAACTGGGACACTTTGTGACAATCTAAAAAAATTGAAAGAAAAAGCTTCCCTACCCTATAATTTTCCTAAAAAAATCATAAAAACATTAAAAACTGATTAAATTGAAGTACAAATAAGGTGAAATCGACTCACACTATGTTGTAGCTTGCCCTGTGTGACGACCTCTTGTAGAATCTCAATTTGCAGATGGGTGGATTGTTTTCTGCTCGGCATGCTGGCTCACTCTACTCCTTGCTTACTCCGTAAAAGGTAAAAATATGAAATGAATGTGATTTAATCTCTCTTTCACCTTTTATATATGCACTTTAAGGTTATTTTGGTTACAATGAAAAGGTATTTTCTTTAATTAAATTCACATATTTCGAGCTAGCAACTCCATTTTCGACGTAGTTTGTTGGGTTGGAATCGTTGTTCCACTCCCATTCTCATCAAATTTCTATCATCACGTGGCATGGTACTTAGAAATTCCCTATGATAAACTTGTCTCATTCAATGTGGTGGACATGCTACCTTGATTCCACCTCCATAAAGCAATCAAAATCAAGGGGGGGCATACATCTACCCTCAAATGTAATTTTCTAGGAAAGTTAGATAAGAGGATTATATTTGAGCTTCTAACGAATCTATGATGCAGAATGCGGGTCCTAACAGTGTGGTTTTGTAGGTAACTATAGTGGGGGCTTCATTCTCCATAATAAATCCATATGAGTATCCTTTTATAAAGTTACTTATTGAAGTGCTTTAGCTTGCATATGCACGTAGTGTCATATGCGTGCTAAAGTGGCGGCTAAATGTAGTGTACTAAAATGCATACCTTGGAATTTTCACACTTAATTTGGACCTATTTTACCATCCCTTGCATTAATTCCTCTTTAGAATTCTTATTATGGCCACCTAAGACCCCTTTTTGTGTATCTTGAGGTCTATTTTTACCCTTAAACAGTCATCAATCTTGGAAACCTACCTTTTGATTTGGCAAGTTGATCCTGGTGGGACCAAGATGCCATTAGTGGTGTCTTAGTCCCACTTAGTGGGACCAAGATTCCACCTAGGGTGTCTTAGTCCCAGGGGCTTGGTTTTCAGGATTTGAAAGTCAAAAATGAAAATATTTGAATTATTATGACCTTTTGATGGCCTTTGAGATCAAATTTTTGGGTTATTAGTTAGGAATGCCTATAAAAGAAAGATTCCCACCAATTTTTTACCAAAGGAAAAAGTAACTAGCTAGGTAAGTGAGCAAGCAAGTTGAAGGTAGTTTCATAGCTTTGGAGAAACCTTCTATTGTATTTTTGTATGTTTTCCAAGTCTTTCCAAGTCAAGATCTAGCATTGCCAAAGATTAGTGATGGATGCCTATTGTGGATCATGAGAGATTCTAGGTTGGAGATACAACTAGCCATTTATCCAAGCCTAATAACTTATTTCTTGATTGATTTCATCTTCCATTATTGTTCTATTTTCTTCCTAAGGAAGATATACTTCATATTCATGACTTGTTAGGGTGACTAGAGATCTCCTTCATAGTTCATTTCTATTTGCATCTTAGGAATCTTATTCTAACATATTTGAATTGGGTTTCTTCACGTCATAGCTTACATAATCTTAGACAAACTTAAGATTAGGGCACACACATTTCTATTTTCAGATTCATGATTTTCCATGAAGGTTCAAGTACCAAACAAGGGGTTTGAGCAAGGAAAACCGCCATAGATAATCAATCCAAATTCCTTTGTTTTGTAAGAATTTTTGTAGGTTTAGATGCAGGAGCTTGGTGAAGAAGGAAGTTCAAATATCAGGTTTCAGGATCACATTCAAAAATTCCAAAAATTTAGATCGGGACTAGGACAGGAGTAAAGGAGTCTTAGTCCTCTAGGTGGAATCTTTTAGTAATTTCTCAAGATTCTATTATGTTATTCGAATATTTTGTTTTTGCCTCAAAAAACAGTAGTGGGACTAAGACGGGATCAAAGGCATCTTAGTCCTCCAAGGCATATTTCAGAAGTTTGTTTTCATTTCCACAATCCTTTTGGCATCTCCAAGCCTCCCAAGTACACATACGCTAACTTGGAGTTGTTCATTTTCAGTATTAAATAGCTTCATCTTGCTTATTTTAAGTGTTTTGCATATCATAGTGTGTTTTAAAACATTATTGTTTCCAAGCATTTGCTTGGTGGTGAACCCCTTAATCTGATAGAAAACCCCCTCCTAAGTCCTCCTAGTTGTTTTGTTTATTGACTTACCTTGAGGGGTTGATAGTCAATCATATTAGGGTTCTTAGGACATAATTGAATGACCTAGATAGAATAGGAAGGCATCCTCTTTGTATTAATGAAATTGGAATTAAATTTGGAGATGCATCTCTAAATGAAATTCCAGAGTAATTATCAAATTCAAATATAACATATGTTGGTGGATCTAGTGGGACACTTCTAAGTTTTTAAATGATATTTAAAATGTATCCTAAATATCCATTTACAAGACTTGATTCTATTCATAGATTAGAGGTTAACATGACCCTTGCATCCTTAACAATTAATAATTCAACATCCAATTCATCATTTTGACCTCTTGTTGGATTAGTAATACCTTCCTTATTTGCAATGCTATGGGTTATCAGTATTCTTAATGAATATAATTTTCTCCTATAATGGTTGTGTACATTACCATTCATTGCAAATAGATGAGTATTATTATCAAACTTTTCCTGAATTTTTTGATGTAATGACACATTTGTTCTTGTCATTGATAATTTCTAGTTATCAATTGTTGGGTGTTCATCTCTAATTTTTATAGGTCGTTGATGAAACCTTTGTTGATCCTCGCATTCACCTTCTTATCTAAATAACTTATCCAAAGTAACAACTATCTTAAATTATTACCATAGTAATTTTGTTAGACACATATGACAATTGAGAGGGGGGGTGAATCAGTTGTTCATTAAAACCTTCAAAACCTTTTTAAGCATTAGTATTGTCACGACGCCTATTTTCAATAAGTAATTTATAATTAAATAATACTATTTTTATGCATTTAGTATTTAATTTAGTTGAATGATTATATTGTTCGTAATTCTGAATGTTTAGTTATATTATATTTAATTAGTAGTGAAATAAAAGAACAATGAAACAAAAGGAATTTATTATAATTCAATTATAGATTTTAGTTTTGCAAATAAATGATAATGCTTTGTTTCTTAGAGTAATTATTTTAATTTGCAATTAAATGATATTTTTTTATTATTTATTTAGGATAAATATTTCTTTTGCAATTAGAAAAAAGGTATTTCCTAAATATTTACCAAGGATAAGTACTTCGTTTGCAATTAAAATAGGATTTATTTATTAATATTTATCATGAAAAAATATTGTGCAAGTAAATAAATTTTATTATTATTAATTTCAAGATTAGGTATTCAGAATTGGGTGAAATCATTAAAAACAGGAAAATAATTAACGAGACATACACAATTGCTTTCAAAAACTTTCTTTTTTTTCTTTGCAAAAAAATAACTGAAAAAAATGGTTGTTGGAAAGAGGGTTTTCTGGAGCACAGTAAGCTAAGAATGGTGGAAAGAAGAGGAGGAAATAATACAAGGGGAAAGGAGGAAAAATATACAGCAAGATATCTTCAACAATCAAGAATGGGAAAGAGTGGAGCAAGAAGAGGAAATTCAATGAGAAAGCATTTTCCAGGTTTTCAATTCTCTCGCAATTTATTTTCAAATCACAAGTGTGAAAATTGTTTCTTTCCTCTAGAAAAATTACCTCTCTTTTCAAACCCTTGAGAATAAAAATTGTAAAATCTTAGTGTTCCATGTTTAATTGCTGATTGAAATTTATCTTTGTGACTATAAATATTTGTTTTCTTTTCTCCCCTTTTTATATAAAATTATATATTTATATACATACATAATATATATAAATATATATAGTATTTATATATATTATGTATGCTCTGCTGCTGTAAATTAATTTTGGAATTAATTTTCTTTTAAAATATTAGATCAATTGGAAAAATGCCATTAAAGTTGAATACATGTTTCAGAGCACAATATTATTGCATATATATATATATATATATATATATATATATATAGATACAATAATATTAATATTTTGTATTGGATGCAATTGTGAATAAAATTTCATAGCAAATTATTCTAGAAACCACCGGCTATTTTTTTATAGAAAACTTTAATTTAATTGAATAGAGAGGGGAGGCTTTAGAGCCATCCCCAGCCCTACGAAAACCCCATGGGGGGGAGACGAGTGCTATGGAGGTAGCCACCCCTCCATAGGCCGTGGCCTATGGAGTGGGCATTTCCCTCCAGAGGCAATGCACCCCATGGGTGGACTGTAGTTGGCCATACTCTTGCTATAAACTTTGAATCTCCATGTTAAATTCGATTATCTGCATTATGTTTTTAATGTTCGCTTATCATTATATATATAAATATATATAGATGCATGTATATATATGCATGTATGTATATATTAACTGAGTATATGTTACATGTAATTGTGATTTTTTGTATATATAAATGAGTATATGTTTATTTTATTGTTTACCAATTATGCTACTGTTGGAAGATTGAATTATAAATTAGGGTATGTGCAGTATCATGATGGGCCAAAAAGTGGTGATATGTAAGTGATATGATGGCCCATGTGGCTAACAACTCTTTTTTTACCCAAAATTGATGAAATGAAAATGGTTTTTAAAGGAGATTCTCAATTTTCCACCAATATAAATTATGCTTTACATTGAATTTAATAGATAATTATTATTCATTTTCTATTTGAATTATGACTAAAGTCCTGATTGATAGGCTGATTGAAAAACATCTACAGCTTTCAAACAACATCACATTTTTTGAATTTGAAACACGTGTCACATTCTATGCTTTGCATACTATAGGATTAAAAAAATGAATTTCATGAAGTTTTTACCAAGTTAAAGTGGTGAGACATACAATTTTTTATATTTTTTAAAAGTTGTAATAAAAAATTCATAGTTAATTATTTAATTGAGAAAAAATTACAAAAAAATATGCATCACATCGAGATATGAGTCCTCTACTTATATAAAAAATATTATCATTTTATTGTGGTTAGGGTGGTCAGATAGACACCTACTTCTTATTTTTTCCCTAAAATTTATGTACTACTGCATTGAAATTTCAAATTTTTACCAAATAATTTTAAAAAAAAAAAAATAAACCTAGTAGTTTAGAAGCTAAATTCAATTTGCTATAGATTCTATTGTTACATATTTTTGAAATAATATAGATAACTTATTCAAATTTTTACGTCAAGTTGCCTATGATTTTTTGAATCTTCATTGCCACTTAAGGGCCTATTTTTCCATGATAATCCTGCACATTCCCATTACATATATATATATATATACTTATTTGAAAATATATATTTATATGAAATATGTTGAGAATTAGATCATTGTAGAATTTAAATGAATGAATATATATATATATGACTGTAAATGTAAGTTTTATTTCATGGATAAAGTAATTTTCTGAAAAGTAAATATATGTATATATATATTAAATCAAATCTATATATATCATTTCATTCGATTATAATAGAAGGTAGATTACTTCATTTGATGATGCACTATCTGTTTGCCCAGTTATAAAAATCTGACTTAGAATTTGATGTATTTCTATTTTTAATTGATGTATTATTGAATATATTCATATGTGTATTCGTGATTGCGCAAGTTTTATTTTCTAAAATGTAAATATATTTTTGATCTGCAAGTATTTCATTCGATTATGCATAAATCTGTAATTTTTAGTAAACCATTAAAATTAAGAATAATTTATTGTATTCTTCATATGCAAATAGAAAGGTACATATGTGCATTTAATTGCTACTAGTCATTGAAGTGTTAGAAGATTGATCAAATCAAGACAAATGTGAGATGTAAAACCATTTGAAGAGTTTACTTCTTGTGAACTAATCTCTTATGTAATCAAATAGCAAACCCTGGGATTGTAAGAGTACTCTAGAAAGAATAAATATATAACAAAGTAAATAAATCAAATTAAGTTATTATATTTAATTTGAAAATAATATTTAATATATTGAACCATTGAAGAAAAATATTATAAGCATGAGATTCATATAGGAGGACAAAATTTAAGATTTGAATATGAAATTTGAGATATTTTATAACACTTGATCAATATATATATAGATGTAGATTGCAATTAATATACGTATATTATGTAATGTGAATCAATTGGCGATTTTATAAAAAGATAAATAAATTTTAAATCATACCTTTCTTTATTAAAGTTTAAGTTTAATGATGAAATTCTTCTCATGCATCATGGTTTATCATGCATGTACAGAGAAAATAGGAATTCCCTCATTTAATTGATCTTGATTTTTATTTGCATAATAATTTATACTCATATATATTCATTAGCTTATATATGTATTCTCATACATACATGATTTATACCTTCTTGACTTTTTTATGGTATTATTCTCTTTTTGTTGAAATCTCTATAAATCAATGAGTTTAGAAGTAAGCATTCTTGTTATAATTGCATAGGAATGTGTGCATTCTAGTAGGCTTAGGATTCCTTTCATGAATCTTTATGTGATTGGCTTATGGCTTTCAACATACTTGTGTGATATTTGAGAGTTCATTGGAGGTAGAATGGTCTTTTTTTTTAAATACTTGGGAGCAATTCATGATAGTGTTGGCATTACTGAAATTTCATATACAAGGATAATGCATTGGTGAAACTTGAAAATTTTTCTTGTAAAATAACTTCTTTATGCTCCTTGTTATGTGTGATATTCATGATATCGCGAAATATGTAATGAATGGTCATGTCAGTGAGATAGTATGATCATTTCCTGTGAGACATCTTGTAACCAATGAGATTCTATAGCCAGTGTGGTTCTGCTAGAGAGGCATTTTATTAAGCCAGTGAGGCATTTTTATGATTGGTTTTTCATCCCTACGAGGGTTTTCCACTCATGAAATCCTTTGTGTTATGGTTCTTTTGTTGATGCATTGATGATCTTGTTGTTTCCTTAATTTGCATTATAGTATTTGAATTTATTTGTATTGTGTATCTTTCTGTAAGTCTTCATGGATAGATTATGTAAAGGCATGACCTTGTGTTGATATACATATTAAATCAATAATGTATGAAATTCCTTTTGAAATAATAGTAAAGTAATTTAATTATTCCTCCTTTTTCATACATTTTTATAATTATTTGATTCTATTAAATTATTTTGGAAATTAAAGGATATAATTAGTAAGTGAGATTTTTCGAACCTTACAAGTATGAATGTACATACAAAAAATAATGCATCCACAAAAATTAACAATAGAACACCAGATAATTATATGGAAAAACCAATAAGGGAAAAGCCATGGTGAGGATTAGCTCACTATATGAAAATTGAAACTGATTATAAGAGGCTCACTATCTAAAGGGACCACTACCTAGAGGACTCATTGTCTAAAATGAAAGCCTCACTTCCAAGGGATCACTGCCCAGAAAGATCACTTATTTTGGATTACAAATAAATAGTTACAAGGAGGTTTACTACCTTAGATCAACTAGAGAAACCACAAAAATGTATACCATCCACAATCATTGCCTCATTGCCTCTAGCGGCTTTTGGCACACTATATTGTAGACACATTTTTCTCCCTACTTCTGGTAGCTAGAAATTATTGATTACATTCAAATCTCAAAAAATGATCACATATACATCATTCCACACCACACTCATCTCCAAAGATTTGACCTTGCATATATATCCTTTGTAACCTTGAATAACCTTCTCTATATTTTCTTCAATGAAACATATGCACTTCAAACATTCAATCACCAAATAGGTTGACACCAAACAACTCTATGGTGGAAATAAGTGAGGTTGGACCACATAAAGGGTCAAAAAAGACCAAAATATACACCAAAAAACTACACCAGGCTTCCACAAACCACAAATATTGTCCACAAACAATTCTAACACACCGGGATGGCCAAACCAAAATTAACTCTATCAAGCAACCAAATTCACACTTCACCAAATTTGAAAAAATCATGCAGAATGTGTAGAAACATTACACAACATCCTAGAATATTCTAACATCAATAGAAAATTCAAAAATACTGATAGAAACACATGAAATTGAGAAGATTATCATCTTATGCAACCAGTCAAACTGCCATAAAGATACAAATCATGAAAAAAACTTCCAGAATAGATGAACACTAAACAAACCATGGGAAGGTGGGTACATGTAATATTAGCACATTCCCAAATCCACAAGGCAAGAAACTTTAGCATGGAGAAATGCAAAGAAATTATATTTCTCCTAGATATCCCTCTTCACAAGCTAGAGAGAGTCCAACACACTTTCAAACATATATTCTACTATCGCACGATCCAGAACCTGAAACTATGGATATAACACCTTTGAAGAATTTTGATCATCACTTTCAAACTACATAAGAACATCTTTAAGAATGAATAAATAAAAAGAAAAATACAACACTTCCCAATCATCTTGTACAATATTTATGCAAATTTTCTCAAAATCACTTGGAAACTAAGTGACCCTCTTGTATTTGCAATACTTGTTCAACACCATACACATCTTCTCAACATACCCGTACTAGAGGCTGACATCAATGACAACACTGATGATGCAGCTCGACAACTCCCCCTCCTAATCAACTAGTCACAAAATTAAATAGAATTTATAGGGAAATCTCTCCCTTAAAGCAACATTTAATAAAATAAATATTGCATGAAACTTCAATTTATTGATTCAATTTTAAATTACAACCAATTTTCCTTCCATGGCCTCATCTGTTATAGGAAATGCTCTTTCTCTATTTTGGGACAATAATCTCCTCTCCTATTTTTCATTTCACATAGGCACTCTCCAATTCACACCTCTCTGCTTATTATTTTCTCTTTGGTCAAACTAAGAACAAAAATTCACACACCTTTCATAGTATATTTTTGTAATTCAAAACTTATCTATTCTCTCCTATATACCTATTTTCTATCTGTCTAGTTACATATTAAAACATTTACATTTTTGTCTTTTGTCCATCCATTTGATTGAAAAATAATTTTTAGACATCACATTACATGGACCAATCCCCCTTCCTCTGTAAACTATATTTATAAACTCAAACAATTACCTCTCTTTTTTATAGCTCTTCCTTAATTGCCCTCACATCTTGTATCCCTACACCTCTTCCTTCTCTCTGTGAAATTTTTTAATTATTTAATTTATACACTACACCTCCTCTACAACCTGATTACTACAACATAGTTCCTCGATTACTTGATTTCTAGGATTACGTACCCCTCCTTACAAAGCTTCTCCTACGTGATCATTTTATCCAAGGCTTATTAAATTATTATTATCATTTTAAATATTTTGATATCCTTCTATTTGGTGTAATTCCTCTCTCACAACCCCCTTACATCTAAATCTACATTCAATTTATACTTTGATCACACCCATTCAACTTATTGTCTTATTCACAACATTATATCTTCATTTTATTTGATCTCAAATTTGTCGATTCCTCTTTCATTTCCTTACGCCCCTTCGTCTTTAATAGCAGTGTTTTTTTATTTTATTTCATTTTTAAACTTTCAAAATTGTCTTTTGCCTTGAGTGACCAACATTATTTTAGGAACAATAGAAAAGGGCACTTAATGCCAATAAAATGGGTGCAACAATAATTCTTCTTTAGTGCCAATTCATTCATCCTCATGGGACTGACTCCCCTCCTTGATTTCTTTGCATAAAATTTATCTTTTAAAACTTCCTTCACACAACGCCCCTATTGTGCCTACAACACACATGCCTCGTTCATAATGGGGACCCTCTCTTTTCCCTTCGCCGGGTCACTTTTGTCACCACCTCATTTTGCGTGCCCCCTATTTTTAAGTCTTAAGTGGTCAAGGAATCTTAGAAGAGTCACTTTGAGTTGACCATATTATGCTATCCTAAAATTTTCAAGGCCTTAGGCCTTTGCGAAACTTCCTTGGTTGTTTGACCTTCAATCTTTAAAGTTACCATCCTTCGAGCAATGTGAGTTTTCCCATGTGGGTTGCCCTTTGTGGGATTCCCTAGCTCCCTAGCCATTCAGAACAACCTTCAAAAGACTTCCTTTTGTGTCGCGATACTCGCATTGTCGTTGTCTATTTTCATCACCAAACTATTTGGAAACAAACTCTCGACTATTTTCCACTTCACGGACTCCACCATTTTTGAAATGCGTACTCACCAACCACAGCTGCCACCATACCTACATTAATGAGGGGCATTAAATGCTACATTTTCTATAAATATCCCATTTTGAGCTATCATTTTCAACTGCAAACATTCAGAGAACTTGTCAAAGCTTGTTGACTTCACCGCCTCTATGCTCGCATCCCACCATCACCATTTGAGTTCCTTGATTGCTAAAAATTTTCATCCTTCATGCAGATTGTTGAGGTATAGTCTCTCCCACTGCTTACTTGCAAGGTTTTTTCTGAAATTTTGCAAAATTGTCAAGCTCTTTGTAAGAGAGGAAACCTTATGCTGATATAGAGACCCTTGGCACACAAAACCCATATCTTGGAAATTTGAAAACTTTCAAAATGCGCCCATCTAGATCTGGTGGAACTCAAAAACCCCGTGGTCATTCTTAAACCAAGGAATTCATGCCCTACGGGCCCACAATCTGACCGTTGTCATCTACCCTTAAAATGTTTAAACTTCAGAAAAATGGTAGATACCTCCATCAAGCCCACACCCGTGGGAAGCCCCCTCAACTTGGCCATTGCAAAACTTTTCCAAAATTCATGAGTCCCAAAGGGTGGATCCTTCGAACCTCTTGGGTCTTGACCCTATCTTTTCCCTTTGATTGTCCATGGGAAAACGATTGATGCATACACATTTTGCGAACCCAATGATGTAGGCGTCCTCAGGCAAATTTTCATCCCATCTTTGTTGTTCCAAAACAGTGATACCCCAACGCCTTCCCGCACCCTCTGTCACGTACTATTGAACTTCAATGACAAGGAAATGTTGTCTCTCGAGGCCATGGATCCCACATGATGGGATACCTCTTGCAGGGCACCACTCTGAGAGCATCGTTTCAATGATGGAACCTCAAAACAACCAAATTACCCTTTGATCTTGCATGGCTAAGTGATGGATTTGGAATTCCCAAAGCTTGAAAGTGACTTTGACCCACATGCTAAATAAGATTGAAGGCCTCACATCATGATCAAATCTTGGTGCGGCTGGAGCCATGCGGGCCATCGTGCCTTATCCGTCGTCCATCCACAACTTCCTTTAGAATGATTGCTAACCCAGGGAAGTCTGCACCCCTAGGCTTGCATTGCCTTAACTTCCCCAAACAAGTGTCTAACGATGATCTGAAAGAAATTTTAAGATCCTTGAAAGATGGATCACCTAATTTAACATCATTTAGTAGTATTTTGGCTAGCATTCCTCATGTTTCTATGTTTGAATGTGTTTACTGCTCCTTTGTTTGTAGGATACATAGAACTAGCAGCAGGATCTTTGAAGGCGGACGTGAAGAAAGACAAAGGAAAGAAAATTGCCAAAGCACCCAAGGGTAAGGAAGATAAAGATCAAATGAGATATAAGTTCCAAGGGGAACCCCTCAATTCTAGGGTCACCACAGATTGGAAAGAGATCTCAAATACTAATATGGGACATATTGATATTGATGAGTTCAAGTAAAGGGTCTTGTAACATAGAATAAATGGAAATATGCATAGATAGATGATTAAATATAATCTAACAAGTATTAATCTAAATCAAACAACAAAGAACGAATAAAATGAACAAAACAAATAAAAACGATAAATAAAACAGTCTCACCAAATATCCGTCCACTTCTTCAAATTATCTTGATTGTCCTTCTCCATTTTGTTGTATTAGTATTCTTGCCCTCAGATTTTTAGTATTGATGCAAGCATAACCTGCATGTATTGTCTAAGAAAAATATCAAAGATGATATGTTCTTCTCAAAAGTAATGATTTTAGGAGGAAGAATAATAATAATGACTAATCATTTTATAGATTTTGGGTTTTTGAACGATCAGCTCAGATTCGAAAGAGAGATCAACGACTGAGATTGATGAATTCCATGCGATGTGAGTTATGTGTCAGTTAGAACGTGAGTTAGGAAATTCTACAGGATAAAGATTAAATTAGAACAATAACTTAATCTTGTGTCAAGACTGTTCGAAAATAGAAAGAACATGAGTTCAAGATTAAATAAACAATTTAATCTTCAGTTGAAAGTCTTCAAAAATAGAAGAAATAGAATTTGAATGAAAAATATAAAGTTAGAACTCAAAGAATAATTTGTTTGAATTCACACATGAATTAATTAATTAAATAAAGATATTTAATTAATAAATATGTTCATGCATATGAGTTAGAACTAGTTAATTGAGTGGTTGTGATAGAGAATCCTTTCACAAAGATGATCATATATCGAATCCGAAGATAACTGACAGATTTAAGTAGATCTTGAGTCAAAAGGTGAGTGAATAATTAGTCAACTGGATGACAGAAGAATGTGATAGAAACAATTAATTATGACTTAAATGTTAATTTAATTCAACATTCGAAATTGAAATGAATTAATTAAATAAATAATAATAATTTATTTAATTGACTATTGAAAAGGATTAATTGAATAATTAAATAATAAATATTTAATTATAGTTGAAATATGACAAAGGGGTAAAATAAATAATAAATTATTTAATTAAGAAGGAGAATTAATTAGTTGGCGACATAATTAAATAAAATATGATTTATTTGATTAATCAAAGTTGAATAAAGGGTCATAATGAATTAATTAAATAATTAAAAGGTTGTTTAATTAATAGAGGAAAGATGTGTTTAGAAAGTAATTAAATAATTAACATTATTTAATCATGACCATGGATATTAGAAAATTATGTCGAAAGTAGTACTCGCAGGCCTAGACCAATTTGATGGTCAGATTTGCTATGGAGTTGACATAATTGAATTTGGAAGTGTTAGGGATGTGTACAGGTCAATAGAAGTTGGAAGGTTAAGCGGCCAATAGACAAGGTCAGAAGAAATGCCACCCAAACCCTAGGTATAAATAGAAATTAGGTTGAAAACCAATTCATTTGCACCCAAAAGATTAGATGAATTGAGAAGTTTTCTCTGAGTATTGGACGAAGATGTTTCCACTTCCCTACACTGCACATCGTGGATATCAGATCCAGACATTTAGATGGCCAATCAATGTAGGATCCACGGTATGTACCCTAAAATGAGCTCTTGAAATTTCATTTTGTACGTAGTTCTAGGCACTTTAAAAATAATTTTTTCACATGCAATCTTTCACGTTCAACGCATATGCGTTCATGCGCAACACATCTGTTTGCAGAATGATGCATTTGCAAAAACATGTCTAGGCTCATTTAGGTCAATTAGGCATTCAACACAAATGAATTTAAATGCACCACATTTGATATTCTGCATCACATTTGTGTTTTGGATAAGCGCATGTAGGATAATGTAACGCAATTGATATTGCGAAACGCATATGCATATAGGTAGGCAGATAGATTTACACCACTTTTGAATTTTTTGAGGTGCATTTTCTTGGTTTACAAATTGAGTGATTTTTGCAACCCATTTGACATGAGTGATGCAAATTCCTTATTGTGCAACACATGTGGAAAATAGCACCGCATGTGATTCTATGAACCGCATTTAGCTGGTAAAATTTTTTGAGAAAAACTTGAAAATTTTGACATTTGACATCATGGTGGAAATGCATTTGTAGGGTAATTTAGATCCCATCTATACCCGGGAGACACAACCCAATACATTTGAGCTGGGAGAGTGATTGGTTAGCATGGAGTCACGATTATTATGGAGACTGGGACTACATCATGTACTGACTATGCCCACGATTCAGGCAAATAGAGGTATGCTTACTGCTTTGTGTGATCGATGGAATTCTGAGACTTCATCGTTTCATTTTCCAACTAGTGAGGTGACTGTTAGGTGGGGAGAGATGCTTGTCAAGAATTGGAGAGGTAGGTTGTGTATGCCTAGGATCCCTGTCTATTAGGCATGTTGTACTTTCATTTACATTATATAGTGTACAAAGATGCACAATCTATGATTTTTGGTACCACTCTTCTCATGGTTTGGGCATGGGAGCGTATTGTTGTATTTCATCCTCTTGTTACTATAGAGCGAGAGGCTAGATATTCGTATATTTTCAGGTATACGGGAAACATTACTCAGAGTCATGTAGGAGACATAGGCTACTGGAGACATGCACTGGACACATTGGTTCAGTTCACATGGAGGCCATACATGGATTGTGAGAGATGGTTAGATGAGGACATGAATTTAAAGTTTTGTTGGTAGACATAGTACTTGATTGGTAGGACTGTTTTGAGTGTACATATTATTGAGAGACATATGCCAGATCATGTTTTGAGACAGTTTGGTGAGGTTCAGGATGAGCCTAGAGGAAGAGCAGAGTTTTCTTGGTCTTCTAGAGAGGTTCCTTATTGGGGGCCTATGATACCAGTGGCTACTATAGAGGCAAAGATTTAGGCTTTACAACCTTTACATTGGGGATGTAGAGGCAGAGTAGTAGATCCAGGGACTACAACTTCTTATGACACCTGGTGGGTAGAGCATTGTCCTATTTTGTATATAGATCCAGATCAGTTGACACCAGTATAGAGATGAGGTATAGATCCGAGAGGGTGGTGAAAAGGTAGAGGTTGTGGTAAAGGTGGTGGTAGGGGTGGTGGTGATGATGGCAGAGGAAGTGGTGGTAGATGAGGATGATGGGGACACAGAGGTGGTTGGGTAGGTGGATTATCACATATCCAAGAGGTGGAGGCAGAGGATGTACTGATGTTGGTCCTTGGAGGTGGAGTAGAGGCATAGGTCGGAGGTTAGCATGTTGTCGAGGAGGCAGTAGTAGAAGAGCATGCAAAGGAGGAGGAGGCCGAGAGAGAGTATATGGATATTGATCCTCTTGGTATTCTAGCAGGTTAAGGGGAGGATGATATTGAGGAGGAGGAACCCATGAAGGAGTAGGAGAGAGAGCTTCGAGATTAGATAGTAGAGGGGGGATGGGATGATGATGCTCCCAGAGATAGTGACAGGGAGGATTTAGAGGAGAGATTGAAATTGGTTACAAAAGAGAGAGATGCCTTATGGATAGAGAGAGAGACAATGCTTTCATGGAGAGAGATCAAGCAGTAGCTTAGAGATAGGAGATAGAGCACTAGTTCGCAAAGGTCAGACACCTTTGTAGTGGTACTTCATATAATGGGTTGGTACATGAGCTAGCCAGATTAGTAGACAGGGCTTCATATTATAGAGATTTTTATGAGTCAGCGGTGCCAACGGAGAGACGATCTCCTAGCTTTTTAGAGGTTCGTAGTCATAGGTCACAAAGCAAGAGTCAGACTAGGACTCAGAGCATAGAGGGTGTGGTAGGACCACTGAGGACAGGTCCATATGACAAGCCTTCCACCTCACAGAGAGTACCTCTGAGGAAACTTCCTCCACCTTCACCACATGGCAATAGTGGTAGTGGGACATGTTGACACTCTTATATATGTGGACATTGTATTTTGATCAGAGAGCCTGCGAACTCCTTTTTATTTATGTATACATTCTGACATTGTACAGTGACACATTATTTTGAGCAATATATATATGATTTTTTGTGGCTTCTATATGAAATGCAATTCTATTTTATGGTGATGCATTTTTTTTCTATATGTTTATGTTTCTTAGATGATGTATGTACATTTTTTATGAATGATTGTTTCTACATGTGATAAGTTTATTCAATTTATGATGTTATGATGACTCTATTTACTTATGATAATGGAATGCAATGTTCTATATGATGTTATTTACATGTGATGGTTTTATGTACATGCAATGTTTTCATTATGTATCTTATGATAATAGAATGCATATTATACAATGATTTCATAGATATGCAATGAAGATGTTAATGTTCCTATTTGTTTGAAATACAATGTAACTATGTGATGTACAACATTGTTTACATAATGCTTATGGAATGTATGCATATGCAGATTATCTAATTTTTTTGTTGTGTCACAGGACTCTATCATTATGTTGGCCAAGAGAAATGTTAGCACATATGATTTCAGAATGTTGGTAAGAAACAACGAAGGTTGATTGAACAACATATGGTCTTCGATATTTTTTTATATATGCTAAGCTTGCAATTTTATCATCATTGGGCGGGATTGACACAAATGGATAGTACACACCATGATATGAGATAAACCATAGTGTACAAAGTCATCCATCTACGAAAAACAGATAGTCATAGACAAGGAGCATCTTAACTCAAACTAAGGACAAGATTTCCCCAGTCGTTTTTGTCTAGAAAAACCACAAACAACAAACAAATAAATGATGTCTAAATCCATGATAGGACATCCTTGAGGAAACTAGTAACATGACTCAAAATCCAAAGGTAAAAATACAATTGATAGACATCAGTCAAAGAAAAAGAGTCTAGGACATCCTTGCTTCTCTAAATCCTTCAAGGGACATCCTTGAGAAAGCTAGTAACCAGAATTATACACAAATCAATAGAAAGATAAGAAAAAATAAGATATAAAGTCATAAATCAAAATAAAATTATTCGCCAAAACTTGATCTTGTGTGATTGTTTGATGTTTTACATCGCGTAATGTGAAGGATGACACATATTGCATAAGATGTTGAGTCTGGTTTCGACTTGGTGACTATCTGTGTAAGGCATGACAAAGCCTGGTTTTAGAAAGACACGTGTCGTATAAGACATTGGAGCTTGATGACGTTGATGTGACAAGATACATGAGGCTATGGAAATTTGACGATGTCCATTGAAAAGAGAGACATATCTTGCTTAAGACATAAGTTGATCATTCTGACAATGTGTTTGATTTTGACTTTATGACAGTTTTGAGATGTTTTCTTTGTTGATGCATGACTTATTTTGATTCCTTGATTGATATGAGTGTGTGTGTGTTGAAAGTGTATGACTTGAGATGATATACCCTAAATGACTGACCTAATGTGGCCTTGGGGGCTCATCGATTGATTAGCCTTGCCTACATTGTACATGCAGAGACCTCGTAGTTTGACCAAACTTTAACTAGCATAACTGATTGAAGATATGCACTTAAGTTGATGATATGCAATATGTTTGATGTGATAAACCCTATTGGACTGACCTAGTGCAGTCTCAGGGGGTTGATTGATTGATTAGCCTTGCATACATTGTACATGCAAATACCTTGTAGTTTGACATGACCAATGAATTTGAATGTACAAAGAGTCATGATTTTAATGTATGTTAGACATGAGAAACCTAGACAAAAAGACCTAATGCATCAGGGGCACATCGATTGATGGCCTTGCCTACATCCAATTGCAGAGGAAACATAATTCAACTATTTCTATGACTGACTTAACATGATTGACCTAACTTTGTTTTTGGGATTTTTTGACATTTTTTTATTTTTTTGTCTTTTTGAGGTTTTCTACTATTTTTGAATTTTTTTAGGACGTTTTTTGATGGTGTAATGCTATGTACAAGGTCCTCATGGCACATAACAAGGATTTTCCCCCAGTCAGTAATAAGACATGTGAGATGGAGTGGGGAATGTGATCGAATGGAATTGATGTCAATCATTCCAAGTAATGGATAATACAACCATTTATTATGAGGGATGGTGAAAAGTCTGATTGGAATGATGGTAGACAAAAGAGCGAGTTTGACTACACATGGCACCTGCTTGCCAGGTTTTCACCATGGTACTTATCCATAGCACCACCGAAGTGGTTTTCACTATTGGATTGATTCTTTCTCTTTACTATTTATTGATTTTTTAATTTTTTTGGTGTTACAAAGACTCCTGTTTAGGTGTTCATCAAGGTAACTATTTTTTTGTTTTTCCATTTTATTTTGTATTTTCTCGATTAAGACCAAGACTCTCAAAAGCTATAGATAGAACCTCTTCAGATGAAGGTTGTTGATTGGTGACAAAAGTGGTTCTCCTTCAGAGGTAGAGAGTTGGTATGCTCCTGATCCAAAAGATTGTGTCACTATATAGGTCCCTAACCAGTTAGGTTCAAACTTACCTAGTTTTTCTCATTTGGCTTGATTCTTGGGATTCTCCATTAATACCAAGTCACCAATGTCAAAGTGTCGATTTAGAAATTTCTTACTACAACTGTGACGAAGACGATTTTGATATTCTTGCAAATGGTCTAGTGCTTTCTATCTTCGTTCATCCAGTAATTCTAACTCTTGTAATTTGGATACATGGTATTCTTCATCATCAATATAACCTTTCAAGGATACCCTCAGGGAAGGAATTCCAACCTCAATAGATAAGATAGCTTCAGATCTAAATACTAGGGAGTATGGAGTGGCACCAGTGGGAGTACGAATGATTATGTGGTAAGCCCATGAGGCAGGATTTAGATGTAGGTTCCAATCACATCTAGCATCATTGATAGTCTTCTTTGGGATTCTGACAATGGTTTTGCTAGATGCCTCAGCTTGGCCATTACCTTGTGGGTAATATGGGGTGGAAAAATGATGTTTGATATGGAACTCTTCACATAAATGGCATACTTCTTGGTTTTTGAATGGGCAGCCATTATCTGTGATAATGGATTGGGGTACACCATACCGAAAAATGATATAGTTTAGGATAAACCTGGATATTTGTGTGTCAGTGATGTAGGTCATGGGAATAGCTTCAATCCATTTAGTGAAGTATTTAGTGGTGATTATAACAAATTTATGGCCATTGAATGATGGAGGGTGTATCTTACCTATGAGGTCAAGTCCCCATTAGGCAAAGGGCCATGGTGATGTAATCGGACAAAGCTCTTGTGCTAGTGCTCTTATCAAATCTTTGTGTATCTGACACTGTCTACATTTCTTTACAAAGATATATGAGTATTTTTCCATTATAGGACAACAATAACCTAATCTCATAATATTATGGGCTAAAGTAGGACCACTCGAATGGGATCCACATATACCCTCATGCACTGCTCGCAAGGTTTCTTGTGATTCTTTAGCATCTAGACATCTCATTAGGGAATTATCTAAGGTACGTCTATATAGGGTATCTTTGATGATGGTGTATTTAGTTGACTTATAGATAAAGGTTCTGCATTGGTTGTTTGATAGGTCTAATGGTAAGGTTTGGTCATTTAGATAGTCAAATACGTCTTTGTACCAAGGGGAAGTAGGAACAAAAATCATACACACCATTGCAGAATCAGGGACATTATAGGCAGGGACCAACAACTGTTCAATCAAAAACTCAAACTTAGGCACATTTCTCAGAATATCCAATAAGGAACCCACAGTTGCAATAGCATTTGCTGCCCTATTTTGAATATGTGGTATTTGTTGAAAATTGATTTCATCAAAGTACTACTTGAAACTATCGGCCATGCACTTGTAGGGGAAAGTTTCTCATCTTTAGTCTCATAATCATCATTTACTTGCTAGACTACTACCTGAGAATCAACAAAAACATGTAGACTCTTAATCTTCCACTGGGCTATCATTTTTAGTCCTATCACTAAGGCTTCATACTCTACTTGTTGTTGGTGCAAGGGAAAGAAATTTTGAATGATTTAGGAATAGTATCACCTTGAGGTGTAAACAATAGGATACCTGCCCCTGAACCATGATTCGTATGTGACCCGTCAAAGTATAATTTCCATTCAGTTCCTGTGTCAACTTGGAAGATAAATTCATCAAGCTAATTTGCCACTAAAGGATGGTCTCCCTTCATGGGTGTATCCACTAACTAATCTGCAATCACTTGTCCTTTTATAGCTTTCCTCTCCACATATTGGATGTCATATTCACTAAGTATCATAACCCATTTAGGCAATCGACATGTTAATGCTACTCTACTTAGGAGATATTTAAGGGGATCAATCTTTGTGACTAACATTGTTTGGCGATTTATCATATAGTGTCGAAGTTTTTGAGTAGAAAAGACTATCACAAGATAGGCATATTCTATGTTACTGTAATTTAATTCATATCCCACCAAGGTATGACTGATGTAGTACACTGCTCTTTCATGACCTTGATCATCATTTTGTTTGAGAAGAGCTCCTAATGTTGATTGAGTTTCTAAAATGTATAGTATCAACGATTTTCCATCTGTAGGTGGAATTAAGACCAATGGAGTGAGCAGATAGTCCTTGATTTGTTGGAAAACTTCCTGAAATTTAGGTGTCCACACAAATGGTACTCCTTTCTTGAGTAAATGTTGAAATGGGTGTATTTTGTCTACCAGTTATACAATGAAATGCCTGATAGACTATAATCTTCCCTGTAGTGTTCTTATTTGACCAATGTTGACTGGGGGAGGCATTTCTACGATAGCTTTTACCTTCTCTGGATCTACTTAAATGCCTCTTCTAGAAATGATATATCCTAGAAGTTTCCCTAATTTCACCCCAAAGACACATTTCTTTAGATTTAGTTTAACATTGTAATTCTCTAGCCTCTAGAATATCTTGTTTAGAACTTTCAAATGATCTACCCTTGTTGTTGATTTAGCTATAATGTCATCAACATAATCTTCAATGAGAGTATGTACAAATTCATGGAAAATAGTAGTCATTTCTCATTGATAGGTAACTCTTGCATTCTTAAGCCCAAAAGGCATAACATTCCAATAGTATGTTCCCCGTGGACATGTAAAAGTTGTCTTGTGTTGGTCTTCAGTTGCGATTTGATTTGGTTATATCTAGAGAAACCATCCATAAGGGATAGCATCTCATACCCTTTTGTAAGATCTACTATCATGTCAATGTTCGGTAAAGGGAAGTCATCCTTAGGACATGCCTTGTTGATGTCTCTAAATTCTATACAAATGCGGATGCCCCTAGTTGTTTTAGTCACTAGCACAAGATTTAAAATCTAGTCTGCATAGTCTATGGTTCTTATGAATCTGACATCCAGGAGTTTCTTAAGTTCTACTTTGACCAGTAGGGCAATTTGTGGATGCATTTTCCTTAACTTTTATTTGACTGGCTTAATACCTCATTGTAATGGTAGATGGTGAAATATAAGGTCTAGATCCATCCAACACATGTTTGCATATGACCATGCAAACTTTATATCTCTTTGTGAAGAAGTCTTGAAACTCTTGTTTTTTTGTCTCTATCAAAGAGGGTGCAAAGTATATTACTTGAGGGTTTTCTTCTATGTTTATGTTGACTTCAAAAAACTCCTCTACTAACATTGGTGACCTTTCCTAAGCAATGGGGAGAATATTCAAACCTCCATCCTTGGGTGCCTCAGAGAGGTTTTCACCCTCGGATACGTCCTTTATTTTTACCATTTCTTCGTCCAAAGGTGCCTTTCGGTTTTTACCTAGGGACTCGTCATTTTGCTCATTTTTATTGTTTTTCTTTTTATTTTCATTTTTGTGACTAGAGGTTTAAATAGACTCCCCAAAATATGCTTTTTCATCCAAGTCTATGGTAAAACTAGCTTTATAATCCCCTCTTGGTATGCCTTCTCGAAGTCCCATGAACTTAGCTATTGCTTTGTCATTCTTGAATGTGTCTAAGATGGGTGTACCTTGTTGATCCCAGTCGATAAGTTGGGGATATATGAGAGGAATTTAATCATCTAAGTTATCAAAGGTGGAAACTAACAAGGTGAATATAGAGTGGTTGACATGGTCACAAAATTTTTGGACTAACTCCTTTTTGTTCTTTTTCCTATGGGTAGGTAAGCTTTGATGTGGGACTATTGTAATGGCTAAGTCATTAGAAGATGGTTTGTTAGGTGCCCAAGATGCATGATCAAGGGTTCCCTAATAATAGTGCTTAAGCCATTATTCCTTGGATAAGGGCTTCTTATTATGGGGGCTAGATGGATTTGGTAATGGTTTTATCATCTGGTTGAGTTCTCCAAATAGATTATCTAGGTTCATGGTGCTGGTAGAGGAAAGGAAATCCCATTCATAGTCACTTGAGTCAGGGGATTCATCATAAATTGGGGCAAGTGGTTCGTGAGATATCTCGATGTCTTCATAAGTACTTACTTCCTCTTGAAATGGTGATGAAGTAGTAGGAAAACCAATTATGAGCGGTTGAAACCCTAGCCCTAGGCCTTTCGATCGTGGTGAGACAATGATCTGTTTTGTCCTTCCATTTCGATGTAGTCCTAACCCACTATGTTTTTCATAACCTTTTCTTTGCATTATCTTAAAGCCCTTTCCATATTGATCCTTAGCTATTTGAATAGACGATGAGGGGTATTCATTTTCTTCTTGGTACAACCAGAAGGTAATATCACCTTGGTCCACAATTTCTTCACTTAAATCTCCCCATTTGGTTAATGTCATTGTAGGGGAAACATGAAATGTGCCTATTGATTGTCTTCTATCTGCCATGGGTAGACCATATGCCTTAGGTGGAACCAGCTGACTAACACAATAGGATTCCTTCATGTGATATTCTCCACAGCCCTTGTCTTGGATCTCGACCTTAGGAGTGGATGATGGTGGTTTGAATGAAATGGACTTGGTAAGATGTGATGGATCAATGTATAGGGATAAAGTGGATGATGGAGCTTCTTTATTAAGTAGTACCTGTTGTTGTGGAATTTCCCTTAGGCTTGTACAATATTGAAAATGATCTGGATCACCATCAATCATGATCTTGGTGCCATTATACAAGAATTTAAGACACTGGTGATATGTGGAAGGTACAAATTTCATTGCATGTATCCAAGGTCTACCTAACAAGAGGTTGTATGGAAGGGTGAGATCCAAGACTTGGAAGCTGGTGTTCATAACTGTCGGGCCAATTCTAATAGGGAGTGTGACAAATCCTTTAGACAATCTTTCCTTATCATTGGAAGCCTTGATGACTATACTCTTAGAGGTGTCTACGCATTCTTCTGAGAATCCTAATGCCTTAACAAATTTTAGGGTACACAAATTCAAACCTGCTCCTCCATCTACCAAGACTCATTTGACTTTGGTTTGATGGACTAGGACTTCAAGATGTAATGGGTCATTATGATTGGTCTTTTCTGTTGAGTAATCTTGTTGATAAAATGTGGCATGATGGGAGTTAGTTAAGTATCCTACCATTTCTTTGAAATGATTGACATCTAAGTTGGTAGGGACAATCATGCTCTATAAGGATTTTTTGAGAATGGCTTGATGCTCAAGTGATAAATTAAACAGTTCCAAAATGGATATATGTGTTGGGGTCTTGCTCAGTTGATCAAGAAAATTTACTTATACTTGGAAGACTATGTAGGTGGCTCAGAAGAAGGACCTAGAAGAGTTATCTCAGTTTTGTGTGTGTTTACAGCATATTTAGGATGCTTCTTAATGGTGATGGTATGGACATTTTCATTTCCATATTAGAGGTGGTTTATGATTGTACCTTTTCCATAGTCATACTTGGTATTTTCATAATTGGCTAATGGAGTATTCTTGGTTCCGGAACTAGAGGTTTTTCCTTTGATGTGGTCATGTAATGGGTTTTTGAAGACCTTATGATCACTGTTCTTGGTATGTTTATGCCCATTGACCTCCATGGTTTTGTCTTCAACAAATTCTTGTATGATATTCTTCAGTTGTCGACATTGTTGTAGGTTGTGTCCTTTTGTTCGATGGTATTAACAATAGGTGTTATCATCCCACCATGAAGGTTTAAACTGCCCAGGAATAGATTATCTTGGTTCTAATGGTTTTATAAGATCATTCTTAATCAGCTCTTTGAAAATTATCTCGATTGATTGCCCTAAAGGGGTAAATTCACGTTTAGGAAATCTCCTTTGTGGTCGTTGTTGCTGTGAATTTTGGACAAAATTTTTTATTTGATCTGGATTACTCATGATGTCTTGATTGGGGTTGTAACCTCTAAGTGTGATGAATGGTCCCACATGTATGGTCTTAGCATCAACAATGTTGTCATTTGTAACATTTTTGTTTCTAGACCAGAACTTGTTTCTATCGTTGGGTGCGTTTTGATGTTGAACAACTGGGTTTCTACCTGGTACTTTAATTTCTCCTTTGTCAATAAGGCCTTTTTCAAGGATGATTCCCTTTTGTACCATGTCTAGGAATGAAGTACAAAAATGTACCCTTAAGTCACCTCTCAGTTTTGGATTAATATTTTCAAGGAATATTGTGACTTTTTGTTTTTTTGGTATTTCAACTAGACATCTACTAGCTAAAATTCTCCATCTCTGGAAGAAAGTGGTGAAATTTTCACCTTCTTCTTGTGTTGTGTGACATAAGGTAGCTATTGTTACTTCATTTTCTATGTTAAAGGCAAAGTGTTCAACAAAATTCTCAGCTAATTCACCCTAGGATTGTATGCCATATGGTAATTTAGAGAACCATTCCAGTGCTATCCCGACAAGGGTTCATGGGAATAGTCTCATCAAGTATGTGGGTTCATATGATATGTCCATGCATGTTGTATATAATTCTCTAATGTGTTCTAAAGGATTCTTCCTCCCATTATAATTAGGAAAATTTGGTATAATGTATCCATGTGAGAATGGTGTCATGTATAGCGGTTTGTCAAAAGGACATGGACATAGATCTTGCGTTGAGATAGTTTGTTTGCCTCACATAGACATGTTGTCCATCTATTGTTGAAGCATTTGCATTTGGTTTTGGAGAACATCTACTTGTGTCAGGGACATGTTGTTTGTGTTGTTTGGATCAATGTAGGTGTTCTAGAATGTTGTAAACTATGACAGATTGTGATTTGGCGAGGTTATATATCCTGTTTGAATGTTTTGATTTGGTGTAGGAATATTTCTTGTCTAAATGTTCTGATTTGGTATAGGAATTTTTCCTATCTGAATGTTTTGATTTGGTATAGGAATATTCATGCCAAATTTGGATCTCTTACTAGTAGTATTTGTGCCAAAGGGGTTTGATGAAGTTGCTCCTGTAGTAAATTGTAAACCTTGTGTTTCATTGAAACGGATTGTGCTTACAATTGATGATGTTTGAGTAGGTATGCTAGTTGGTATCGCTATGGTAATTTGAGGAATAGAAACACTTGATGTTATGGTTTGCGTTGGTTGAGTAGATGATGTTTTCAAAGTATGAATATCAAATCTTGGTGGTAGTGTGGAACCTTCTACTAGCAACTTTGCTAGTTATCATTGGGGATAATTCTCCAAACACTCATCCATAAAGGATGCAAAATTAGAATCTTTTACGGCAGCGTGTATGTCTTCAACATAAATTTTTCCATGTGTGTCTTTAGTGACGTATTTATCAAGCAAAGGTTTGTGCGGACTCTATTTTCCTAATGGTTGATTTCCAAAAGGATTGACAAATTCATTAGGGTCCGACATTTATTTTTGTTTATTTTTAGACCTTGTTTCAACCATGAAAAGTTGCTCAAAATGGGGTAATGCAAACTTTGTCTGAAAACAGATACATCCTATTTTTATGTTTTTTGGATTTTTTGAAAATAAAGGATGTTGCTAAAGATTTCTAAAATGAGATATACTAAGATGACGTATGCTAGGATGAACAATATGCAAAATCTTGAGTAGACTATGACAGTAAATGATTCTAAGATGGGTATAACCTACCACCTATGGAATAAATCCAAGCAATGGTTTGAGTTGACCAAGGAACTTGATTTTAGGACAAAGAAAATTGACAAGGTGAATTTCCCAAACTAGATTGTTGAGTTGGAAATATTCACAAATAGGATAATAGTGACTAGGTTCAATGATAGTGACAAATCAGAGCATCAACATATCCAATGACGAGGAAAGTTATTTTATTCTACGATATGCAGTTTCCTATGAAGTGTCTAAATTATTGTAACCTAGGATGACTATGACTAGAACATATATGACACCTAATAATGCAAGGTTTTTGAGCAATTTGTTTCTAGTTTCTGTCCAAGGTTGATCTTAAGAAACACAAGCGAAAAAGATAGTTTTTTCTTTCATACCCATTTTGCAGTTTTCAAAGTTTTCTGTTGACAGTCAATTGCGGTTCACCTCTCAGATGTGTTGATAAATTTGACAGATGCGGTTCAAGTTGTAGATGCAGTGAAATGACCAAACTAAGTTTCTAATGTTGATAGGAAAGTTTGACTTTCTGACAGATGTGGTTTAATTTATGGCAGATGCGACTCAGAATATGGACTTTTGTGTAACTAAAACTATTGATAGACACTTGCAGCTTGAAAAAATAACAGTTGCAGCTCAGAAACTAGACTCTGTGAAACTAAAAATTGTTGACAAACACATGTGGCATTTAGTTTAATAGTTGCGACTCTCTAGGATAGATGTGGTTTGAAAAACAACAGTTGCGACTATGTTTGACAATTACGGTTTTCTGAAGATGGTGTTTCAACTAACTCTGTTTAATGATCAAGTTTTTGATGAATACAACAAAAAACAAGCACATAATACAAAGTGTTTTCAGTTTTATGTGATGGATCTGTTAAAACCAAAGAACAATTACACCCTAGGCTATGTTGGATAGTATTTACTGAGCTCTTACTTGGATAAATCCAGCTATGCATATTCAAGGCGGATGACTAGTAGCTTGACCCCACTGGATCCCCTCCATGACACTCACTTATATAGGGTAGGTAAGCTATTGTACCCATGAAACTCCCATGACATACATCTCATCTCCACACATGAACCGTAAGAATGTAATATGGCTTCATAGGTTTGAACTTGTTGCACCAACAAATAAAAAGGATTTTGGAAAAAACTACAACATGGTTTTTAGTAAGGGCATTCTATTAGTGGGGCACCATCCAATACAGTGAGATACCATTTCTATGCTTATCATCAAAACAATGAGCATGATTTATGGAGTTTCCCCCAAAAATCTACTTTTATATACCAGGTGGAAGTCGCTGGCTAAAGCGTGTTACCAGTCTGAGTCATCTTGGGGCAAGTACTTTTTCCCACCAAGACAGGCCCAAGTTCTAGAGTCAGTAACCATTTCTCTTGCACCTAGGATCAAATGAATGCATAAGGGGAGAGGATACTTTGATATACCCAATCTTTAAGGGTTACAAAACGTGCTTTCACACTAGACAAAGAAAACACTAATTCTTTTTAATCCAAATGACAATTTTTTATCTACCAAACTCAAAAGATTTTAAAATAAAATAAACAAATCAATGTCTTCTCATAAGGTCATGTATACAACTGATTAGTAATTTATCTGTGTCTTTGGCTTTTGTCCTATAGAAAAGAAGATTTTTTTGGTTTTTTTTTTGGTCTTCTACGCTTCGTCTTGCAAACACTAAATTATCCCCCTAAACATAGCTACAAACAAAACATTAGTGAAAACAAAACAAGACAAAAATGAAAAAAACAAAATGTGAAAATACGAAAGTTAATAAAAAAACCAAAAATATTTTTTTTCAGGTAGATGCAGCATTTAAATTTATAGATGCATCATGATGTTGATAGTCAGATAGGATGCAAAATGTCGCGGATGTAGTTTGTGTTGTCAGATGCATCGTAGAATGTATTAGATGTGGCTCATGAGATCAGATGCATCATTTCTTCAATCAATTGTGGTTTACCGTACGATTCATGTAAAACAAAAAATGGAAAGATGAATAGATGTCATGAAATTTGAAGTGTGATTCACGTCAGGTTCACCAAATGTAACATAGAATAAATGAAAATCTACACAAATAGATGATTAAATCTAATCTAACAAGTATTAATCTAAATCAAACAACAAAGAATGAATAAAATGAATAAAACAAATAAAAATGATAAGTAGAACAGTCTCACCGAATATCCATCCACTTCTTCGAATTATCTTGATTGTCCTCCATTTTTCTATATCAGTATTCTTGCCCTCAGATTTTTAGTATTGATGCAAGCATAACCTGGATGCATTGCCTAAGAAAAATATTGAAGATAATAGGTTCTTCTCAAAAGTATTGATTTCGGGAGGAAGAATAATGATAATGACAGGTCATTCTATAGATTTTGGGTTTTCGAACGATTGGCTCAGATTTAAAAGAGATATCACCGATTGAGATTGATGAATGCCATGTGATGTGAGTTTTGTGTCAGTTAGAACATGAGATAGTAAATTTTGCAGGATGAAGATTAAATTAGAATAATAACTTAATCTTGTGTCAAGACTATTCAAAAATAAAAATAACACGAGTTCAAGATTAAATAAACAATTTAATCTTCACTTGAAAGTCTTCGAAAATAGAAGAAATAGACTTTGAATGAAAAAGATAAAGTTAGAACTTGAAGAATAATCTATTCGAATGAACACATGAATTAATTAATTAAATAAAGATATTTAATTAATAAATATGTTCATGCATATGAGTTAGAACTAGTTAACTGACTAGTTGTGACAGAGAGTCCTTTTGTAGAGATGATCAGATATCGAATCCGAAGATAACTGACGGATTTAAATAGATCTTGAGTGAGAAGGTGAGTGAATAATTAGTCAATTGGATGACAGAAGAATGTGATAGAAACAATTAATTATGAATTAAATGTTAATTTAATTCAACATTCGAAATTGAAATGAATTAATTAAATAAATAATAATAATTTATTTAATTGACTATTGAAAAGGATTAATTGAAATAATATAAATAATAAATATTTAATTATAGTTGAAATATGACAAAGGGGTAAATTAAATAATAAATTATTGAATTAAGAAGGAGAATTAATTAGTTAGTGACATAATTAAATAAAATATGATTTATTTAATTAATCAAAGTTGAATAAAGGGTCATAATGAATTAATTAAATAATTAAAAGGTTATTTAATTAATAGAGGAAAAATGTGTTTAGAAAGTAATTAAATAATTAACATTATTTAATCATGACCATGGATATTAGAAAATTATATCGAAAGTGGTAATCACAGGCCTAGACCAATTTTAGGTGTCTACAGGTCTGAATCAACCCCACCATGGAGAATGCTAGAAAGATCAGAAGAAGTGGGTTGGCTAAGGCCGTTGGGTTCCCACTTGCCCTTATAGCTCCTGATCTCATAATGGCCTGTAGAGAGGCATACCTAGAGGACACAAAGAGGATAGTGAACAGAGATGGAAATATATTGGTTGATTTATCTACCAAGTCAATAGGGAAAACATTCCATATCCCTACCTTCTATGAAATGGAGGAAACAAACATGAAATATGCTAAGAAAAAATGGGATGTCGACCCCCTTAGGTGGAAGAATCTTATCAATTAGTACTAGCTCAAGGAGAAGAGGGGTAGCATAAACAAAGTGCCCCAAGAAATCTTTAGAAGTGAATTCTATGAGGATTACGATGACTTGGTAACCTTGTTAAGAAGAGTTACAGGCCTCTTGATTGCGGCCTTCTTCTAGGAATGGATTTTGTACTTTGTGGAGGAGATCCTCCAAGGAGAGACCATGTTTTATTGGGTTGGAATCATCAACCAATGCTTGCATGAGTAATTTATGGCCATAAAGAAGACTTTACAATTTTACATGATATCATATCTGGTCTATTTGTATCACCGAATCCAACTCCAAGTAGGGAATTAAAGGTCTATGATAGGTATCCCCAACTTCAGTTCCAAAACTTCAAGAAATACTATTCTAGAGTCAATGATGCCTTCATTGGGCATATCACCAGGCTTCTTGGAGGTGACTTTGAGAGAAGGGTTACCCATAGTTCCAATGCTTAAATTCACCGATTCGGATTCTTTTTCATACAATTTCAAAAATTTACATACATGCAAGTTGAGGGTTTCTCAGAGAAACCATATAAGCTCCCTTAGCACCCAAATGACCAGTTGGTACTACTTAAACTCTCCCAGAAGCTGCAACATACACACACCCTCCTGAGTATCAAGCATAGAGTAGGGATCCCTTATCCCCTCACATTTGGTCAAGGAATGTATGAACTTCACATATCCTACTGTGCGGATTACTCAGATAAGGAGCTAAATGAATACAACTTGGAGCTCTACACCACCAGACCATAGATGGACTCTTATGGAAAGTTGAAGAATGTAGTCAGGATTCAGTACACCCATCTACATAATGTAGAGGAATTTTGGGCCAATTATAGAGATGATAAGGAGGTGTGTATGTGGAATTACATGTGCATGATGGTGTACTTTGTCAAAATAGTGAACTTGTTCCCAGTGTTGGATCAAATCATTGAAGGTGAGAATACTATGGTAGATCTAAGGCATGACATTGTTGCCAATCTACCACTACCACTAATTAACTCGGATGAGGAAGAGTTCAATGACCTCTACATTCTGATGAAGCCTATTGAGGCAAGAACAAAACAATGGATTGATGAGAAAATTACTCAATTAAAACTGCAAGAAGTGACCCTAATGTACAAAGAGCTTGAAGATCCACTTGAGAGTGAGACTGATAGTGCCTTTGTCATTGTTGCCCCAACTAGGGAGACTTCAGAATTCCCTCCTTCTACATGGTCCAAGAAGAGGAAAGAAATGGTTGAACTCCAACCTAAGTCTAGGGTATATTCAAGGAAAGCTTCGGAAGGTGAACCTTCCAAGAAATGAAATAAATTGGGTAGTTTCATGAAAATCCCCACCATTTAGGAGCACCTTCTCCATGAAGGAGAGGAACAAGATATTGAGTATCCAAGGTCCCCACCTACTGCCTCCACTCTTTTAGTCACCACCGCTGATGTTTTCACTACTATTTCTTCTCCGCATGTTTCTCAGGCGATGGTTCCCTCTTCTCCACCTTGCCTCTATTTCCCCTGCAACCCAAATCATGGTCATAGATTCCTCATATACCACCACTTCTACACTCTCTTCCACTTTCCACCGCAATGACAAAAATTCCTACTCTATCGCTCCTAGAGGCTCTTGCTCGACACATACTAAATATACCATCAGAGTTGTCTTGAGTGCTCATGAATCCTACAGTACAAGCTGCCTTGGCTCAATTTTTTTATGGCTTCCCTATCCCTCCTCCTCCAACTGAGCCACCTATGATGGAAGAAATGATGCAAATATTTGAGGAGATGGAGAGGAAAGAGAGGGAATCAAGCAAAGAAATAGAGAAGGAAGCAGATGACTACCATGTGCATCCTGGGTATCAATGTCTAGAAATTGATGAAGTGATGCATAAAGAGGAAGAAACACAATCCTCTAAGGAATATGTTGAAGAGTCAAGCATGAAGTATATTGTGGAAATATTTCACCCAGAGCTCAAGGAGGAGTTGGCCCAACAACTCAAGGATGCTGGAGAAGAAGTTGAAAAGAACCCTCCAATGAAGAGAAAGATACAGATGAGAAAAGGGATGACATTGAACCTCCAACAAGGGAGCAAGATCATAGCCCCAAGAATGATAAAGATATGCCTCTCTCAGAGGAACAAGAAGAGAAGGAAAGAGAAAAGAAAGAAGAATACGAGCCTGAAGAAGAGGTTGAAACAAGAAAAATCTCGGAAGCGGAACATCATGAAGAGCACAGGCATGAACAAGAAGAAGAAGAGAGAACCTATGAGGGGAAGGAAAAAACCAAGGAGCACATAACCACCAAGTCCATTCATAGATAAATAGTGTTTATTCGAGATTCCAATGAGGAAGAAGAAGTGAAGACAAAGCAGGAGACTCCAGGTGGAAAAATAATACAAATTCAACACACCCACAAGGAAGAAGGTGGTCACGAATCACCAAAAAGGGAATCTCAGATGCCCAAATGGCTTTAGAAGAAATTGGAGAAGAAAACATTGACCCTAATGGATCTAAAAGGAAGGCTAGAGGCCATCCTAGTCGAATCCCAAATAAGTAAAAAGAAAGAGAAGAAGTTGAGGGTCGAATCTCATCTGACAATGGATGCATCAGGGTCCAAGACAATATAGATAGCTACTCTGGTAATGGGAGATGAGGGAATTATCTATAATATTTCTACCATTGAATTGTGGATAGCCATAAGAGAATAGAAGATCGACCATCTTCAGGGGTTTGTCACCACCATTGTGCATAAAATGAATAAGGACAAGACTTCAAAAGAGGAGCTAAAGGCATAGGTGGAAAATCTGATAGCTTATATTCAATAGTGGTTGTCAACTAAAGATCTCCCCACAATGTCATCATCTATTGCATTAATTTTGTCCAAAAATCACATCATCCAACTAGAGAAGATAAAGAACTGGACAAAGGCTACTGAGGATTCGTTTCGACATGCAATCTATAATGGAGATATGGGCATTGGTCACGCTGTTAGGACAATGAACAAGTTCTGGGATCTACAAAAAAAATTGGAGGATGCTGAAAAGACCTACCATCACTTCACACAACTATATAGAATTACTTATCCCAAGCTTGATTCCATCCTCAATGTTGGTTGTTTTTACTGTAACCAGATTGATCTCCTAATCTACTTATGAAATTGCCAATTCCAATCAAGGGCAGCTCAAAGGGCTTGGACCAACTGACGAGGGTTTTAAAGACCTCCTACACTTTGGGCTTTGCAAGACCCGGGAGGGTGATCCCCTAATGTGTTTACAACCTCTACACCATTATCATAAACAACATTAACAACAAAAGAAAATCTCATTTAATAGCTCAAAAAAATAGGATAATACTGAATTGAATTGGTTGTTCATCAATAATATCAACTATTTGGAGCATGAGATAACTACAACAACACTTCACAGTAAAATATATTCATTAAATTTTAATTTGTAGCAAGCTCTAGGTGAACACAAACAAAATAATGAATCTCGCAAACAATTAAAACTTAGATCAATGCCCTATATCCAGTGGAGGATTCAAATTCATAAGCATCTAAGGATTCAAGGCAGATTCAACACTCAACATATAAATCCTTTGATGGCATTGCCTTATAGTATCACCAATTTGTATCCTAACTCAATACTACTTATCAAATCCTTGTATAGAACATACTGACCTACAATCCCATTTAAGTGCTTTTAATTAATCCTTTGAATTAAAGCTAAAACAAAAATTGTACACATCACAATAGTGAGATGAATGAAATAACCCTTGATCATTTTATTCAAAATTTAGATATGCTTGTACATTGGAGAGACATAAGATCAAATTAATCATTTCAATTTCAAATTTTAGTATTGTCACAAAACATTAAATCTCCATGAGTTCAAAACCTACAACAAAATGACTTAGAACCTAAATTGCATTCTCTCTAAAAAAAAATATTAGAATTTACAATTTTCTCTACAACTTCACCAAGACTCGACCAAAATTATCTAACTTGCTAACCCATACTTTTGGCCTTGAAATACTTCTTATAGAAAATTAAGGAGCAACCAAGCATTGGGCCAGAGAATACACATGTCACTAGCCACTTGGACCACCTTGTGATATTTTAATAATCCATTACAACAACAATCTCCCCTGGAGAATCTTCTTGTTCACCTTGCTCGTTGAGAAACGTTTCATGCAGAAAAAAAACATCAAAAAAAATTGTGCCTAAACTGTGATTAAAAACAAAACTAGAATTTGTTGTAACTGTAATGACTGATTTGCTAATTGTTAGCAACCTACTCCCCTTTTACTCCTCCTTGGTTAAATATTCCTCTACCCATTTCTGGTACACTTCATCAGTTGGCCAATTAAAACTGATTACCTCATTTACCTTGACACTATATGGTGTATACTTAACTGCCACCTGATTTTCTTCTTGTTCAAAATAATCAAGGAATGAGATGGTGTTGATAATTTTATCCATATAGCTCACCAATAAATCAAAATCTGAGCCATCACAAATTAAAGTAATTTGAGCACTGATGACCTCATTAGCCTGATCCTACCATTGTCGAAGTGACTTGATATTCCCCTACTCATCAATTATGTTAGGTAGTAGTGTGTCACTCCAATCATCAAAATTCTTCACCAACTCTTTGATCTTCCTACTCAAATCATCAGGTAAGGCCTGAAAACCTCGCAATGACTTAACAAACACTTGAGTAGGCCTTAATGATTGGGGCCTATTATTTTTATCAAACCTTGAGGGCTTATACATTATATCTAAATCATTGGCCCTAGGGATCCACTTCTTAACTAGTGGTATTGCTACCTCTTGATCCCTATCAATATTCTTTATTGCATCTAGTAATAAAGTATATAAAGAATACACAAATGACAATTTTTTATCAACCTTCTCATTTAAAAGCCTCAATATAGTATTAACAATCTCCCTTTGCTTTGAAAATACTCCATCTTCACTTACCTTAAAAGATGCCTATAACTCTGCAATTTTGTGCATCAACTACTTCTTTGTTGGTTCAATAGAGAATTCAAATTCTTCTTCAATTGGTTCCAAAGTATGGCTGAGTGAAGGATATTGACTAGGAGACCCTGGTGTAGAAACAATGGGGGAAATAGGAGGCACTGACCCTAATGTGGAATGCAATTTTTTAATCCCTGGAGCACTTGATGTCTCCCCAATTTTCCTATATTTCAACCTATCCACCTCTGTCTGGAGCTCAATATTCTTTTGCTCCAGCTTGCTATATTCTCCAATTATAAAATTGTATTTTTCCATAAGGCTTCTATTTTCAGCCTCTTCTCTCTGAGTAGTCTTTTGGGCCAATTTGGCCACATTTATAGTCAAATTTCTAGCCTCGGTGGTAGAGGGCTCTGAATCTCTCTTTATTATTGACCCCATCTCAAATTTGTGTTAATATCAATAACATTGGGCTTTCTCCCTTGGGGAGCCAAAGCCCAAATTGCCAAAGTCGCATACTCTTCAATAAAGGAAAAATATTGCAATGCTTTCTTGATCTCTTCTTCAAAAATTTCTAGGGGATACTTGGACTTTATAATAGCATTGAAAGCTACTACATCAACAATTTCCCACTCCGGCAGAATCAAGACACTAGCTTGATTGACCAATTTTCTCCCCTCCTCAGGAGTGATGCTCTTGAATTCATTCATTAATTCAACTTTTACTTCATCATAATTCTCCTGGTTTGACCTATCAGACCTCAATTCTCTTCTCTTCTTGCATTTCTCCTGATATTCTTCCAATTTCATTCTCCATACTAGTTGCAATAAGATTGGTGTTTTTACAAAGGCATCATCATCTAGAAACTCCTTAAACGCCTCCATCCTTGCATCTTGCACATATTTACCCTTCATATCCAAAAATAATAGAATCAATTCAACTAGTCTGGGAGGAGAAGGCATACCCATCTGCATATCCTGATCAGTGACAACAATCTCATCCACCAAGTCTTCTTTTGACTGCTCAATCATTCACCTCTTGGGGTTTGGCTCTGATGATTGTGGTGAGGGAATTTTATTAGGTGATGATTCTAAATCATTTATATTAATTTCCTTAGGTGTTTTGAGATTTGGACCTGGTTGTTTAGCCAATTTCATTATCTATTTTATGTTTATGTCTTCTTCTTCTTCATCACTACTACCATTCCTTTTCCTCCTAGAAATATGCCAATTCTCTCAAGGTTGATAAAATAGCCTCTCTTCAAGTGGCCTTGCAGCTTTTTCTTGTATTCCCAAGTACAACTCAAGATTTATCTTCTTAGTCATTAGAATGCTCATGATTTCTTTGAAGTTGTCCATCAAAAAGTCAATCTTTTTGTGATATGGACTGAATTCCATCAATTGATCATATTTTGGATCCATCTTTTGCACAATGGTCAATAGCTTGCCATAAGCTATCCACTTCTCCCTATTCAACTCCTGCTTATTTAGAGAAAATTCATTTCTAATCAAGTCCTTAGGAAAATTGAACTCATGTTCAAATTTTCCCCCATTTATTCTTTTTCTGAACAGGGCGAAGAAACCCTCAGGATCATGTTGCTTCTTGGGGCCAAAACTCAAATGGTACACTTCAAAAAACTTTCCAAAATGGACCCATCCTCCCTTTGAAAAAAAAAAATCATACACTATTGTATAGTCTGGGTAAAAATCCCCCTTGCACTTTCCTATAAGATTATCCTCATGGATAAATCCAATTTACCACATAACTTCAGCAAATCCAACCCTTGGTGGCATATTATATGGAAATATATGCGGGGTCCCCTAAAAGCCATACACCCTCAAAACATTAGTGACCAATTCTTGGATAATGTCACCCTAGTTGTGACAAATTTGCAACTCTGGCTTCCTCTCTTTTGGCCTAAGGAAGTCATGCAACTCCTCGGGAACTCTGGGTAAATTTACCGTCAGCCTAGCCCTAAATTTGGATGCAAAAAAAAATTCAAACTACACATAACTAGCAATCTTCTTGTTATATGATAAGTCAGCAGTCCACACTTGCACTGGCAGCTTTTCTCCATTAACAAACTACTTCAACTTCATCTTCTCATTGAAGAATTTGACATTCTTAAACAAAAACATGTACATTAACATAGAATACCAAAAAAATGGAGTGCTTGCATCATTTTTCTGCAATCTCATCAATCCTTCATGTATCTTTTCAGCCAAAAAAAAAAGAAAAAACATATATCACAGAGATGTTGGGGTGTTTTATTTGCACCCCCATGGACATATAGGCAATAGGCATCAGTGTGTTGGGACTAAAACAAAATATCTGACATAATGCATAGAAATTGACCAAGAAGTGTTCTGCAAAATAGTCCAACCTGAAAGGCTCTTGGTCACTAGGGCTAATATAAAATTTGGAACCTCCTACCCTAGCTAGATGAGGTGGGAGCATCTTAACTATGAAAATTTATTTCATCTTCCCATACTCCTACTTCATTCCCTCAAGATCAATATGAACCAAGAACTCACTGGGCTCACTCAGATAAAAAACCTATGGGAACTCTTCCCTATTAATACTTAACAAAACCTTTCCATTGTTGTCTCTAACCACCTGTGTGACACGATCATACCGTGCAACCACTGCTTTGAGAAATTCCACATCAGGGAACACATTTAAAACTATCAGCTTCCCCATATGATATGCCCAACCATTTGAAAAAGGATGGGGAAAAATAATTTGTCCAAACCATAGTCTGAACATCTCCAAACCTGTAAGGGGAACCCTAGCATCGACTATGTTGAAATAATTATATACTAATCCCTCCCCTGGGGTTTTTCCTCACATTAAGACCAACCCCTTCTTCCTATCATTCATTGAAAAGGGAAATTGATCTAGGAAATAGTCATATAGGTTTATGTTTAGATAGTCAATCTGGCTAGAATGACTTTTTGATGGTCCCATCCTGATTAACTAGGGCTTCCTTGCTTTTTAGACTTCAAACAAAACTAGGGCTTTATGAAACTATGAAATTAAAGAACAACAACTTGCAATTTCCCACAATTCAGTTAACCTATAACCCTAAAACAATTATCAACAAGCCCTCTGACAAGCCAAAAAAAATTCCCCCTAAAATTCAAATTACAGATTAACCAGGAGACACAAAATTCAACTTACGGCTTTGTGTTTGTAGAAACCCTAACCTTCACTGCAACAACTTGTAAATTCTTCCTCGGCTTTGAGACTGCTCCACAAATTTTTTTGAAAGCTTTGTGATACAATAGAACATAAAAATGGTCACTTTATTTCAATCAAATCATGCTAGAGAATGTCTCGTCTGCCATTAAATCCCACTCGCGCACTACACCAATGACTCTAATCGCATTTGATGTAGATTTAAATACTATTCGTTGATCTTTCATTTTGGTTGGATCATCAAATGACTGCCTTCAAAACATTATGACATGACCTCCACCATGGAAACAATGGCCCACCATATTCTATGTCACCAAGCAAATCCACGTCGTGCTCGCCCATGATTTTTCAATCAGTAAAGACCTTGAACTCCTAATTAGGCAATGATAGGAAACCGTGGATCTCAACCATCGACAATCCTGTTCATTCAATATAGTCACTAGCTATGTCATTAATCATCGAGCAGCTTTCCTGTCGATATTAAAAGATCTTCATTGATTTGAAGCAAGTTCATCTCATAACTACTTTAGTAACCCACTACATAATGTATTAAAATTGAATTAATGTATCAGTGTATTCCTATCAATCCTTTGGCTCACCAGATGAGAAACGTGGCACTCACCCATCATATCATGATCGACCAAAGCTGTGTGGTGGGTTCATCATGGGATAGCGAGGAATGACTGGGATCGAACGGTGGTTGATCTAGGTCATGCAGGGCGACCCTAGACTTAGGAAATAATAAAGTCTAGCAAAGGAAATAAAAATTACAGATTAATTAGGGCCAACCTAAACAAAATGATGGGACTTAAGTTGTTTTTAAACCCTCCCCAAAAAGTAACGACCAAATAGATCCCACCCAAGGCATAAAATAAAACACTAGGGTTTTACATGAAAACAAAGATAAAACCCCAACCTTAGGCTTTTCCCAAACATCAAGTAGGACCAGGAACATAAGCAAGATAAAATGGAACTTATAGAGTAGAAATTTAAAGCTCCGTCAGTGGCTCCAGTTGGGGATGTTCATTCCACTGGAATGAAGCGAGATCTCAGAATCTCAAGTTGAGCAGACCAATTGTAGAGACGAACAAAAGGGGTTGTCTCGACCAAACAATCCATCAGGAAAGAAACCTACCACTAACATATATACAAACCTAAACTATTGATCATTGAAAAAGCATACTTTAGGTGAAGTACAACTTCAAGGACTATCCATGAATCAAAAATTCAAGAATATCCCCTATCAGCTCTTGGAGGAAGTATGAACCTTCACCCCACTTACTGTTGATAAAAAATGGACCCAACCAGAATCCATCAAATTTTCCATGTTTTCCTTTATCCTCTAATCTGGCATTCCACATTAGGATCAAATCTCCATCTTGGAAGCTCCTTGTAGTTTATTTTTTATCATACAAGTTCTTTACTTGCAACTGGAATTTTGCATTTTTAATTTGAGCTTCCCTCCTTGTTTCATCCAATTATATGAGAGCTTCTACTCTCAATTTAATTTCACCATCAATTTCATTGTCATATTTCTGGACAAACTTATACATCTCCATCAGATTATTCTGGGGAAACCTTCCACTTATCCCATAGACCAAGTCAAATGGGGCACAACCAATTGCTTTCTTCATAGTCACCCTATCTGCCCAAACTGCTAATCTCAACTTAGAATCCCATGCCTTCTTATTTCGATCCGAGATTCTCTTAATGATTTTCATCAAGATTTTATTGCTTGACTATGCTTTTCCATTTCCCTATGGGTGATATGGTGATCACTAAGAAATTTGGATCCCATGCTTTTCAAAAAAAATTGTGTATTCCTCATATTTGAAACACATCGCATATTTCGACACAATTCTTTCTGGACATCCAAACCTAGTCAATATGTTACTCATCAGGAATTCAGTTACCACTTTACTAGTTTCTCTGTTTGTTAGAATTGCCTCCACCCACTTGGTAAAATAATCAGTGGACTCCACTAGACTTACATGCTATCTCTCCCACAAAATCAATACCCCATTGCTGAAATGGAGATTGCATGACAACTGGTTTTAGAGGCAAGTTACCAGAGAATTTTAATTTACCAAAGAAACGCTGACAAGCATCACATGTCTTTACTAATTGGTGTGCATCTTTGAAAATAGTAGGCCACCAAAATCCATCCCTCATTATCTTATGTGCAATTATTTTGGCCATATAATGCCCTTCACAAACTCTAATGTGCATCTCATTTAGAAGTTCATGTGCTTGATCTTGATCTACACACTTTAACATGACACCTTCTCCATTTCTCCACCAAAGCTTACCATATATAATAGCACACTTGATAGCATGTAATTTCAATGTCCTTTTCTCATTGTCACTCAAGTTATTAGGACATTTCATCTTTTGCAAATAATAGATCACATGTTTATACCATTCAAAATGTTCCATATCACATATGTGTGATCTATTCTCCTCTTCTTGCAAATTTATCTAATTTTCCTCCAGATTACTTTGGGCCATAAGCTTGGCCAATCCTTGTCCTCTTACCAACTTAGTAATCTGGATCTCAATATTGAATTCTCGGATCCTATTGATCCATCTACACCTCCTTCCTGATACTTCCTATTGTGTGAAAATATCTTTGACAACAACACTAGGTACATATGCAACCACAATAGCTCCCATCAAATAAGGCCTAGAGGATTTTATTTCCTTCACCAATGCATATGCCTATTTTTCATTTATATCATACTTAAGTTCCATAGCTTGTAAACATTTGCTGTAAAAAGCTATAGGTTGTTCAAAACCTTTTGCATTCTTTTGCAACAACACAACTACAATTGTGTGGAAAGAAGAAAATGAAAAGATCTTAAGGGCTTTGAAAAATAAGGGGTTTTCAATACAAAAACCTCCTTTATTGCTTTCTTAATGGCCTGAAAATCCTATGTAGACTCCTCTACCCATTCAACCTTAGCTCCCTTCTTAAGCATCTTGGAAATTGGGTGAACTATCTCAGCAAAATTTGTCACAAACCTCCTTAGGAATTTTATTTTTCCAAACAAATATTGTATACCTTTGACACTGCGGGGTTGTGAGATTTTATCTATTGCAATTACCCTCTCTAGATCAATTTTGACTCCATCCTTAGAAACAATGTGTCCCAACAATTTTCCCTCTCTTACCCCAAATGCACATTTCTTTGGAATCAAAGATATACCATACTCCAATGCTCTACTAAATGTCTTCTCTAGATGCTCACAATGATCCTCTTCTTTCTTGGAATATGTTTTCAAGTCATCTTGGTATATCACCAAAAATATGTTAATGAAATATGAAAATGCTACATCCATGGCTCTTTGAAAAGCAGCCCCTGCATTTGTTAGACCAAAAGGCATTCTGACATAAACATATGTTCCCCAGGGTGTAGTGAACATTTTCTTATATTACTCAGACTCCTTGACCATGTGCTAGTTATAACCAGAGAACCCATCCATCATAGAAATTAATTCACATCTTATCACCTTTTGCAACATGGCTTCCATATTAGGTAATGGATAGTTGTCTTTTAATGAAGAGACATTCAAATTTCTGAAGTCGACACATAACTTGATGTCTCAATTTTTCTTTCTCACTAGTACCAAGTTTGACACCAAAGAAGAATGTCTGATAGGCTTAATTATCCCTACATCTCGTATCTTCATTAACTATTCTTGCATTTTGGGGGCTAAGGCAGGATTAATAGGCCTTTGTTTTTGCCTAAATGGCTTAGCACCAACACTCAAAAGAATCTCATGTTGGAATGGATCCTCCCTGTATGCCTTAAGATCATCATAGGACTATGCAAACACATGTCTAAAATTCCTTAACAAGTCAATTAGCATCCTTCTCACCTTTGGTGACAGTTTCTTTCAAATATATACCTTTTTTGGTGATGCCTCTATTCCAAGATTTATCTCTTCCAAATCATCAGGATGTGAAGTAGTATGATTAGCCTTTGTCCTATCTTTATTGTCAAACACTCTTTCCAATACAACTAATTACTTAGGAATTGTATTTGTTTTTAGCTAAATCACTTCATTCCCAAACACAATATCTTTTTTTCATCAATTATTTCCACAAAATTCCCAAAGTCAATTTTTTGACTTTCATATTCATCCACACAATTCATAAACCTTAGTATGTCATCATCATTATCAAAAAAATTCCAATTTTTTATATTATCGGGAACTGATGGTCAAGTTTGCACTTCAACCTTTGAGATCCCAGCAAAGGTTAAATAATTTGGTTTTAATATAATTTTCGCTAATAAATTTTCCACTTTGTTGTGGCCTCTCTCCATCTAGCTTATGCCAAATGCATCAAATTTCTCCAATTCATCCCAAACAACATTCCTATACTATTTCAACCTCTTATTCTTTGATACATACCTAGATCTAACTTGGGAAACCAAAATCTTAGAATCACCAATTACCTTGAGCTTCTTGATCCCATGTTTTTCAGCTAATCTTAACCCCAATAATGGGGCCTCATATTCTACCACATTATTGGTGCATTCAAATGATAGAGTGAAAGAGAACCTGAATGTCTTACCACTTGGTGACCGTAACAAAAAACCTGCACCAGATCCTTCTTTCAAACTTGCACCATCAAAGTACATAGTCCACAAGTCATCACACTCTAACAATTATTTTACTTATGTATCAATCGGTGCAACGAGCTTACCACAATTGCTAGGGAACTTCTCAATTCTGAATTCATTTATGCCATTGTTAATAAAACATGCCATATTTTTAGTTGGATCATGCTCAATCATATGGGAAACTTTTGGTTCTCTCTCAATCTTGAGATCCTTACCATCAATGTAGAAAGTAGCAAATGATAGGTCACATTGCATATTATCCCCCATTGATGTACTCCACTTTTTTGATAATAACATCCCAAAATGTGGTGGGATATCTACAACTAGTACAGTTGTAGATAATTCCTTCTCAAGATACTGAGTCATTTTATAAGGCAATGCTCTGATAGTCCCAATAGTTGGCACTTCCCTTGAATCCATTTCATAACATTTACTTTGAGTAGTATCCACTGTCAGGCCCATTGCCTCCATGATATTGACTGACATAACATTATTTTATGCCCCTGAATCTACCATATAGTTCCTTAAAGTCTTCCCATTTATAACAACACTTAAGAAAAAGGGGTTTATGTTTTCAAGGAACATATTAATGGAATTCCCTAAATATACAAGGGGAATTTGTGACACAATTCCCTCCACTTCTTTCTCTTTTCCTACTCCTTCATGCTTTGTTTATTTACAACTACCTTGTTCAACCCTATTAACAACAACACCTGTGATCAAGGCTATTTTCTTTTCCTTGTGTTCATCTATTCTCATCATTTCTAGAAAAGGTACAATAACTTTAACCTGAGAAATCACCTGAAACATATCTATAGGCACATATTTTGGTAAATTAGACACCATACCTTCATCATTCTCTTTCTTCTCTTGTGGCTTGGTTCCCTCAGGTTTCTTCTGCCTCCTGTCTTCTGAAGCAAGTTCCACAGACATTGTAACCACTTTATTTTTCACCAATGATGAATTTGTATCTTCTTGAGGTTTTGGGGTCTCATTCTTGTTTGCCCAAATCTTATCACTTTTCACCTCTTTAATTTTTACAGCATCCTTTTTGCTATCAAACTTAACACCCTTATTTTTGTCCTATTGTTCCTTAATAAAAAAGTCAGCAGGTTTACCCTATTCACCACCCACAGTTCTATTTCTCAGCTGAAGTGAGCTTCTCATTTGAGTAGCCATCTCCTCAGTCAGCTTTGCAATATCTTCTTCTGATGGTCTCCTTAAGGACACTAAATCTTCATATTGTTCCATATTGCAAGCATTGTGGTCAAAATCATATTCCTCAACCTATTGATGGTATATCTCATTTCTTTGCCTCTGATTATCTACATCAATTCCCTATAATTCATCATCAGAGGAACACTTTACCTCATCAATGTATGATCTGGCCATACAAACATCAACATCACCCACACTTTCAGGAATTTGCTCCTAAGCATCCTACTCTATCTCTTCAAAAATTAGTAACTGAGCAATACCATAGTAATTATGATCATGTGGATGTTTACAAACCTCACACCATGGTCTGTCCTATACCAAATTTACTGAATGCTTCTACAGAGGGTCTGGTGTATGCTGATCATTTTTGGACTTTTGTCTAGGCAAGATTGGTTTCCCATCTTTCCAATTTGTATTATAAGGGTAATTCTGCAACCTAGGCTGTCTTTCATTCTTATTATACTATTGCTTGTGATTTCCTATACAATTTTCTTTTTTGGAAATAGTATATTTTATGTCTTTCAAAGTACTCAAGACCTTATCCCATTTCTCATCATCCTTAGGTTGTGCAACAAAACCCTGGAACAACTTATACATTTCCTTTTGAAATCATAGAGTAAACTTTGTCACAGGCTCGTTTAAAGACTTCTTGATGTTATTGAACTCATTCAAAAAGAAACTGGCATTGGTTTTATCTCCATACTATTCCTTGAAATACTTTTCAAATTCATCCCATGAACCAATACTAGAATTAGGTAAGCCTTTGTACCAATCCCTTGCATCTTATACCAAGGTTTGTACAAATAATTTTATTACAAAATCTTCATGCTCTACCTCATAATCATTCAACATATCCATAAAGGCTTTTAAATGTTCCTCTATTGTCACAACATTATTACTAGCAAACTTACTCATCTTCTCCCTCAAATCATTAGGGATGGGGTTTGGATAACCTAGAATACCCTCAAAGTATAATTTCCTATATCTTTCCAACTGTATAGTTATTCTTTGGATTAATCCCTCAATTTTTTGAGACTCATCACTAGATCGTATGTTTTGTACCCTAGGGCCAAAGTTGTTTGTATTGGTATCCAGATTTATCTTAGGACCATATCTTGATGCATCTTTCTAACCTAACAAGGTTGCATCTTGTGTAGCCTCATCCATGCTTGGCATCCTTAAGAAACCTATTTTTCTTTTCAAATCTGCATTTGCAGCCTCAATTTTTGTCCTCTCGAATTCTTCAGCTAGAGCCTCACCCTCCCTTCTAGCCTTTTCTAAGTCAGTTTCAGCCTGTAATGGTACAAATGGGGAAAGAATCATTTAGGAGGGTGGGAAGTCACCTTTTCACTTATTTTTATCCCCTAGGCCTTTTGTTTTCCCTTGTCTAAGACAGGTTTAGGATTTGGATCACTTGGCTGAGGCTTGATAGGTTTTGAGGGTTTTGATTGGGCATCAACTTGACCTACATAACCTACCTTAGACACAGGCTTTATCTTCTTATCAAAAATTTCACATACAACAGGGCCCTTAACATCTAGTTTAGGATTTTCTTGGTTTAGGGCCTTCATTGTTGTCATCTATCTAATCAACCTATTTATTTCAATCACAACATGCATTAGTTTTGTTTCTCTTTCTTTTTCCTTTTTCCTCCCGAGCTTAGCTTGTTTTTGGATCTCCCACCTTAAGGAGTCAATGTCTCCAAAAATATAATCAGGGTTAGGTAAGGTCATATCATAACTCAATGTATCACTTAGATCAATTAGATTCACTTCTTCAAGTACATGTCTAGGCAATAAAGGAGTTTCATCATCTTCAGCAGGAGGAGGCACATCACTGGTGCTTTCTCTGTGATGGCTTCGACTTCTACTCCTACTTCTTCTCTTTTTAGAGTATTGAACACTAACAGGTCCTTTATTTTGACATGTTACATCCTCTTGGTTTGGTGTATTGAATAATGTATCCAAAAATCCACAACTATCTAACTCTAAACTTGTAGACACCTTTTCAAAAGTTTTAGGGATAGGATGTAAATACTTACTTGTACCTTGTTGTACAGGTTTCTATGATGTGGGAGCAGTATAGCTAGATTATGTATTTTTATTTATCTAGTCCTTCTTCTTTGTTTTAGGGAGTTCATTCTCCAATGTCTGTTCTAGATGATTTTTCATGAACGACCTAGTGTTCTTCATTCTACGTACTTTTCCAAAAGATCCTTTAATTTATATTAAATCTTCAAAATAAGATGCACACTGGTGCAAAGACTTCAGAGTCGCCACCCAATTATCTTGGGAAAACCAAATATCTAGAGATACTTGGTGAATTCCAAAATACCTTTGGAAATTTGTATTGAAAATGTACAATGTACTTTACCAATGACTCAAAACACTTTGACCAATAGAAGATATGAAAAAACCTAATACAAAACCACAGGCTCAACCTTCAAATCATAGAAATACGATGATAACTCTATGAAAAATGGACAACTGACACACTGACAAGAAATAATGAAATTAACATCCCCAGTAGAGTTGCCATTTTGTTGGTTTTTTTTACTGTAACAAGATTGATCTCCTAATCTACCTATGGAATTTCTAATTCCAATCAAGGGAAAATCGAAAGGCCTGGACCAACTGACGAGGATTTTAAAGACCTCCTACACTCTTAGCTCTGCAAGAACTAGGAGGTTGATCCCTTAATGCATTTACAACCTCTACACCATTATCATAAACAACATTAACAACAACAAATAATCTCATTTAATACCTCAACAGAATAGGATAATATTGAATCGAATTGGTTGTTCATCAATAATATCAACTATTTGGAGCATGAGATAACTACAACAACACTTCACAGTAAAAGGTAGTCATTAAATTTCAATTTGTAGCAAGATCCAGGTGAAAACAAACAAAATACTTAATCTCACAAACAATTACAACTTAGACTAGTGCCCTATATCCATTGGAGGAGTCAAATTCAACACTCAACATATAAAATATTCGATGGCATTGCCTTACAATATCACCAATTTGTATCCTAACTCAATAATACTTATCAAATCCTTGTACAAAACATACCAACCTCAAATCCAATTTAAGCACTTTTAATTAATTCTTTGAATTGAAGCTAAAACATAAATTCTACACACCACAACAATGAGATGAAAAAAATAACCCTTGATCATTTTATTCAAAATTTAGATATGCTTGTACATCGGAGAGTCATAAGCTTGAATTAATCATTTCAATTTCAAATGCCAATACTATCACAGAACATTAAATCTCCATGAGTTCAAAACCTACAACAGAATGACTCAGAACCTAAATTTCATTCTCTCTAAAAAAAACTATTAGAATTTACAATTTTCTCTGCAACTCCACCTAGATTTGACCAAAATTATCTAACTTGCTAACCCATACTTCTAGCCTTGAAATCATTCTTATAAAAAATGAAAGAGAAAACAAGCATCGGGCCAAAGAGTACACATTTCACCAGCCACTTGGACAGCCTTGTGATATTTCAAAAATTTGTACAACAAAAATCTCCCCAAGAGAATCTTCTTGTTCACCTTTCCCACTGAGAAAATTTTGATGTAGTAACAAAACCTCAAAAAAAATTACGCCTAAACTGTCATCAAAAACAAAACTGGAATCTGTTGTAACTACAATGGCTGATTTGTTAACTATTAGAAGCCTACTCCCTTTTTACTCCTCCTCAGTTAAATATGCATCTACCCACTACTGGTACACTTCATCAGTTGGCCAATTAAAACTGATTACCTCATTTACCTTGACACTATATGAAATACTTAACTGCCACCTAATTTTCTTCTTGTTCAATAGACTCAAGGAATGAGCTGGTGCTGATAATTTTATCCATACAGCTCACCAATAAATCAAAATATGAGTCATCACAAATTAAACTAATTTGAGCATTGATGACCTCATTAGCTCAATCCTACCACTGTTGAAGTGACCTAATATTCCCCTGCTTATCAATTATGTCAGGTAGTAGTCGGTCACTCCAATCATCAAAATTCTTCACCAACTCTTTGATCTTCCTACTCAAATCATCTGGTAAGGCCTAAAAACCTTGCAATGAATTAACAAACACTTGAGTAGGCCTTAATGATTGGGGCCTATTATTTATATCAAACCTTGAGGCCTTATACATTATATCTAAATTATTGGCCCTAGGGATCCACTTCTCAACTTGTGGTATTGCTACCTCTTGATCCCTATCAATGTTCTTTATTGCATCTAGTAATAAAGTATACAAAGAATACACAGATGACAATCTGTTATCAACCTTCTCATTTAAATTCCTCAATCATGTAATAAAAATCTCCCTTTGCTTTGAAAATACTCCATCTTCACTTACCTTCAAAGATGCCTGTAACTTTGCAATTTTGTGCATCAACTACTTCTTTGTTGGGTCAACAGAGCATTCAAATTCTTCTTCAATTGGTTCCAAAGTAGGGATAAGGGAAGGAGTTTGACTGGGAGATCTTGGTGTAGAAACAATGGGGGAAACATGAGGCACTAACCCTGATGTGGAAGGAAATGTTTTAATCCCTTAAGCACTTGATGTCTCCCCAATCTGCCTATATTTCAACCTGTCCACCTCTGTCTGTAGCTCAATATTCTTTTGCTGCACCTTGTTGTATTCTCCAATTATAGAATTGTATTTTTCCACAAGGCTTTTTTTTTCAACCTCTTCTCTCTCAGTAGTCTTCTGGGCTAATTTGGCCATATTTATAGTCAAATTTGTGGCCTCAATGGTTGAGGTGTCTGAATCTCTCTTTATTATTAACCCCCCTCTCAAATTTGGGTTAATATTAGTAGCATTGGGATTTCTCCCTTGGTGGTCCAAAGCCCAAATTTTGAAAGTCTCATACTCTTCACTAAAGGAAGAATCTTGTAATGTTGCCTTGACCTCTTCTTCAGAATTTTGTAGGGGATACTTGTAATTTAGAATAGCATTGAAAGCTACTGCATCGACAATGTCCCACTCTGGTATAATCAAGACACCAGCTTGATTGACCAATTTTCTCCCCTCCTCGGGAGTGATGCTCTTGAATTCATTCATTAATTCATATTTTACTTCATCATCATTCTTCTGGTCTGACTTATTAGGCCTCAATTCTCTTCTCTTCTTTCATTTCTCTTGATAGTCTTCCAATTTCATTCTCCATACCAATTGCAAGAAGACTGGTGTTTTTACAAAGGCATCATCATCTAGAAACTCCTTATAGGCCTCCATCCTTGCATCTTGCACACATTTACCCTTCATATCCAAATCTGATAGAACCAATTCAACTGGTCTAGGAGGAGAAGGCATACCCATCTGCATATCTTGATTAGTGACAACAATCTCATCCACCAAGTCTTCTTGTGACTGCTGAATCCTTCGCCTCTTGGAGCTTGGCTCTGATGATGGTGGTGAGGTACTTTTATCAGGTGATGATTCTAAATCATTTATCTTAATTTCCCAAGGTGTTTTGAGCTTTCGACCTAGTTGTTTAGGAAATTTCATTATCTTTTTTCCTTTGTTGTCTTATTCTGCTTCATCACTGCTATCATTCCTTTTCCTCCTATAAATAGGAAAATTTTCTGAAGGTTGGTAGGTTGGCCTCTCTTTAAGTGGCCTTGTAGCTTTTTCTTGTATGCCCAAGTCCAACTCAAAATTTATCTTCTAAGTCATCATAATTCTCATGATTTCTTTGAAGTTGTCCATCAAAAAGTCAATATTTTTTTGATATGGACTGAATTCCATCAATGGATCATATTTTGGATCCATCTTTTGCATAATGGTCAATATCTTGTCATAAGTTATCCACTTATCCTTGTTCAAATCCTACCTATTTAGATCAAATTCATTTTTAATCAAGTCCTCGGGAAAATTGAACTCATGTACAAATTTTCCCCCTTTTATTCTTTGTCCAGGGTGAAGAAACCCTCAGGATCATGTTCCTTCTTAGGGCCAAAAATCAAATGGTACACTTCCAAAAACTTTCCAAAATGGACCCATCCTCCTTGTGAAAACACAAAATCAGACACTACTGTATATTTTGGGTAAAACGCCCCCTTTCCCTTTCCTATAAGATTATCATCATGGATACATCCAATCTGCCACATAAATTTAGAAAATTCAACCCTTGGTGGCACATTATATAGAAATATATGTGGGGTCCCTTGAAAGCCATACACCCTCAAAATATTATTGATCGGGTATGGGATAATGTCACCCCAGTTGTGAAAAATTTTCAACTTTGTCTTCCTCTCTTTTGGCCTAAGGAAGTCATGAAACTCCTCAAGAACTCTAGGAAAATTTACCAGCAGCCTCGCCCTCAATCTAGATGCAAAATAGTTGCCAAACTTCACATAACTAGCAATCTCCCTGTTATATGATAAGTCAGCAGTCCACACTTGCACTGGCAACTTTTCTCCATTAACAAACTACTTCAACTTCATCTTCTCAGAGAAGAATTTGACATTCTTAAAAAAACATGTACGTTAACATAGAATACTAGAAAAATGGAGTGCCTGCATCATTTTGCTGCAATTTCATCAATCCTTCATGTATCTTTTCAGGCAAAAAAAAAAGCAAAATCATATATCATAGAGAAGCTGGGGTGTTGTATTTGCACCCCCATGATCATATAGGCAATAGGCATCATTGTGTTGGGAGTAAAACCCAAAATATGACATAATGAGTAGAAATTGGCCAGGATGTGTTTTGCAAAATAATCCAACCTGAAATGCTCCTGGTCACTAGGGCTAATATAAAATTTGGAACCTCCTACCCTAGCCAGAAGAGGTGGGAGAATCTTAACTCTGAAAAGTGATTTCATCTTCCCATACTCCTGCTTCATTCCCTCAAGATCAATAGAAACTAAGAAATCACTGAGCTCACTCAGATCAAAATCTTGCCAAAACTCTTCCCTATTAATACTTAACAGAACCTTTCCATTGTTGTCTCTAACCACTCATGTGATAGGATCATACCATGCAGCCACTACTTTGAGCAAGTCCACATCAGGGAACACATTTAGAACTATCAGCTTCCCCATATCATATGCCCTACCATTTGAAAAATGATGGGGAAAATTCCTCTGTCCAAACCATAGTCTCAACATATCCAAACCTGTAAGGGAAACCCTAGCATTGGTTATGTTGAAATAATTATATACTAATCCCTCCCCTAGGGTTCTTCCTCACATTAAGACCATTTGTTGACAAGGGAAATTGATCTAGGAAATCATCATATAGGTTTATGTTTAGATAGTCAATCTGGCCAAAATGAATTTTTGATGGTGTCATCCAGATTAACAAGGGCTTCCTTGCTTTCAGACTTCAAACAGAAACTAGGGCTTTACAAAACTACAAAATTATAGAACAATAGCTTGCAATTTCCCAAAATTCAGTTAACATATAACCCTAAAACAATTATCAACAAGCCCTCCAACAAGAACACAATAAATTCCCTCAAAATTAAATTTACAAATTAACCAAGAGACACGGAATTCAACTTATGGCTTTGTGTTTACAAAAACCCTAACCTTCACTGCAACAACTTGTAAATTCATCCTCGGCTTTGAGACTGCTCCACAAAAAAGTTTGAAAGCTTGGTGATAAAATAGAATAGAGAAATGGCCACTTTATTGCAATTAAATCATGCTAGAGAACGTCTTGTTTGCCATTAAATCCCACAAACGCACTGCACCAACTGCTCCAATCGCATTTGATGCAGATTCAAATACTATCTGTTGATCTTTCATTTTGGTTGGATCATCGAACGACTTCCTTCAAAACATTCTGACATGATCTCCACCATGGCAACAATGGCCCACTATATTCTATGTCACCAAAGAAATCCATGTGGCACTTTCCTGTGATTTCACAATTAGTAAAAACCTTGCAACTCTCGATCAAGTGATGGCGGGGAACCGTGGATCTCAGCCATCGACAATATTTCTTGTTCAATACAGTCGCTAGCTCTGTCGTTAATCATTGAAAAAATTCCCTACTGAGATTATAACATCTCCATTGATTTGAGGCACGTGCATCTCATAACTGCTTTAGTAACCCGCTACATAATGTATTAAAACCGGATTAATGTATCAATGTATTCCTATCAATCCTTCGGCTTCACCAAATGAGACATGTGGTGCTCACCTATGATATCATGATCAACCAAAGTTGTGTGGTGGTGTCATCATGGGATAGCGGGGAATGACTGGGATCAAACGGTGATTGATCTACAATCATGCAAAGTTTTCCCATTGCAAAATATACATTTTTTGTTAAAAGCACGAGGGGACATCACTAGGCTGATGAAAAAAAATGACATAACTTGTTTTAACATAGGAAATGCAGGGGGACCCTAGACTTAGGAAATAATAAAGTCTAGCGAAGGAAATAAAAATGATGGATTAAAAGGGGCTAGCCTAGACAAAACGATGGGACCTAAGTTGTTTTAAAACCCTCCCCAAAAAGTAACAGCCAAATAGATCCCACCCAAGGAATAAAATAAAACACTAGGGTTTTATATGAAAACAAAGATAAAACCCCAACCTTAGGCTTTTCCCAAACATCAGGTAGGACCAAGAACATAAGAAAGATAAAATGGAACTTATAGAGTATAAATTTAAAGTTCCATTACTCAAGATACCCGACAAGTTAGGGGAAAAAGGAGTTAGGTCTAGTAAAGGTTGATTAGTGGCTCATTGAAATGTGCAAAATGACCCTAGACTATAGGAAAGAATTATTGGAGCAAGTTCTCCATGAGGTGGAGCTTGATCTAGAATGGACCAAGGAAAACCGAGTCGTTGACAAGTGTAGACATGGAAAAAGTGCAAATTCGGTTTGAAACACTTGATCTTGATTATTAACAATATTTCTTCCTGAATCATACTCTCAACTTTTCATCATATTATGTCTCTTAATCTAATAAAGCATTGTTTATTTGATTAAGTCTTTCTCCTTCTTTGATTAAACTAATCAATTTAATTTAATTAATCTTATGTCTCTATTTAATTAAATAAATCATTTTATTTGATTAAAGTTTCTAAAGTCCTCTTACTAAATTAAATAAATTAAACCTTATTTGATTTAATCTAACATTTTCCCACTCAGTTAAATATATCAAAATCATTTATTTAATAAATCAATTCCTCTCAATTTTGATTTAAATTAATTCATCAATTCAAGTCTAAATTATCACATCTCCTAAATTTCTCATTAAATTAATTAAACTTCGATTAATTTAATCTTAATCTATGTCACCTTCTCTAGAGAATGCAACTTGCATAATAAATCAATTACTTTGATTTATTAATTCATCTATTTTCACTCACATGGCATCAAAAGGAAATATTCCCTCAAATTTGAATTCAAAAAGTCCAAGTGGATTTGTACATCCAACAAGGAATTCACTCCTCTTACATGTCCTTGTGCATTGAGCTAACTATCATTTATTTCATTCATTTTTCTCTCTCACATGTCATTTCTCAAATTTGAAATTCCACCTAATTACATTTATTGGCACTTTGGCCAAAATGTGCACAACCTTCAACCATTCACATCTTGAAAAGTGGCACTTGGCCATTGCATGTTGAATGATCCCACATTTCTCTATTTCACTCTCTTTTCCAGTTTAGAAATCTATAAATTAGATGTTTCTCTCCTCATTCTACAACACATAACTTTGAGTAAACTTACTATACTCAAATTCATTCATCCACAATTCAAGCAAGTATACTATACTTCATTTGAGCCACAACTTTGAGTAAACTTACTATAATCAAATTCATCTTCATTCCACACATTTCATGCAAGGTTACTCTCTTGAATTGAGAGCTAATCTTGTTCATTCCATTCAAGTAACTAATCTCACCATCAACAATCATCAAGCTTATACACAGGAATTGGGAAAGGGCTGATTTCGACATACCAATCAACACGAATTCCCCCATGGGATTGATAGTTGTTCATTAAAATAGGATTTGTTTACTTCCATTAATATTTTTGTTCACTTGATTTCCTATGTTAATGTTGCAATCTAATTTCATGGGGAATCCTCATTTCAACTTGCACATTTGATCTAATGCTTTTGTCTGTTTATTGCTTGTGTGCAGGTCCAAAAATGAAGCAGTTCACAGTCTGGCGCTAGAAGGAGGGCCCTTTGAATTTGTGTTTACAGTTTTACTTATATCTCTCTTGCAGGAAATTTCATTCAATGTGTTCAACTATTCTATTAACAGTCATTTCTGCTGATTATTTACGGTTGAAAACCTTTTTTTCAGATTGATGTATTTCATAAAAAGATAGTTATTTATGTTTCTATTTCTTTATAGTTTAACGTGTGAGAAATTTTTCATGGATTGCAGGTCTTGAATCTTCATTGATAAATGCTCAATATTCATGTATCCTGGAGATAAGTAATTTAAAATGATCAAATCATAATCTGAACATTCTTTTCTATAGGCTTTCTCCCCTATGCTTTTCCTCATAGTTCTCTCGCATAGTCAATCCGGCCATCTCCCACATTACCGTGCCTTCCATTCCATCCACCCGCAGTATAGTGGTGTCGGTCATTTTTCATAGACTTTACTCCTATCTTTTACTGTGCTACCACGTCATTGTTTCCTTTTTCTCTCACTGTCCTCACCTCTTACCGCTTTACCGCATTTTCAACCTTCCCTGCTCACGGTATCGTGATGTCTACCACCATACCGCAGCCCACCTCCTCACTAACTGTGGTCTTGTGGTTTTTACTCTCTCGTTCTACCGTGTTACCGTGGCCCAACCGTTCCCTATTTGCGGTTGAGTGGTGTCTACCATGTTACCATGGCTTGACCTTCCCCTTTCCATGTTGACTTGTGAACTATCTACCAGCCGCTACCGCCATCCCACAGTCTATCTCCCTAACCGTCGCGGTAGAGCGGTTTTCACCGTATTATGGCCATCTGGCTTTTCCCTGCTCACGATAGCGAGGTAACCACTTCCCTGTTGTCCCCGCATCATCGAGGTCTCCTGCCTAACCGCCAGCAATAGCGTGATAACTGCCCACCATCCTCACCATCGCCACCATGGTCTCCCACCTAACCACCAGTGGTAGTGCAGTAACTTTCATCTCGCTACCACTGTGTCACCACAGTAAACCTACTAACCATCACCCTCGTCATTACTTCACCACCACCGTGGTCTTCGACCTTACTATCCATGGTATTGTGGTAAACCCACTTGACTGACTGTGCTAGCTGCCATCGTGCGGTCTATCTCAACCATCCGCGATATGGTGGTAAAAGAGTTAATTCATGAAGCGAGACAACGGTAAAGGGATTTTTGGCATTGAAAAGGGGGAGTAAATGGTTTATTTTTATAATGGGTGGCAAAAAAAAAATTAATAACTTATGATTAATGCATTAATATATGAGAGATTTGGTGGATTATTTTATTCATATTAACTTTGTATTTTCTTTTACAGGTTGATATATGAATCAAGCCAAGGCAAAGCAAGATTGGAGTCCAAAATTCACAAAAAAAAAAAGAAGCTTTTTTTTAATGCTTATTGAGCTAGATTTTCCATTTGCTTTCAAACCATCTCACATCTATTTTTGGTTTTAAAATTAACCATTTGACTTGATCCTTTTGGTTAAAAAGAACCTTAGACATTTACTAAATTTCAATTTGGGTTCTAAGAAATTGAACAAGGCAAACTCTCACTTCAAAGTTGGTGCTTTAAAAGGAACTCATCTTTTGCTTTGAGGATTAAAATTAACATGTTAACTTGATGTTTTGTAATATTTTTCACAAAGTAATATAATTTAAAAGGCATATGCACTTCTCTTGTACCTCATAGTGATCTTGAGAATGAAAAGTCTTTTGTGATATTAAGTTGTCAAAAGAATTGCCTCCACACTTCATTTTGGGTTTAAAATTGAACAAAACATCTTGCGAGTGTGAGTAGGCTTGTTACATGTGTTCTTCCTTTATTTCTAAACAAAGGTTGATCGAAATAAAAATATGTCTACTCACTTTTGTTTATCTTAGTGGGCCTGCCTTGTGGGAAAAAGTACTCACCCAAGGGAACGACCCAACCAATAACAAATAAGGACAAGTGTATTTCCAACTAGGATATAAAAGTGGGTACTAGAACAAAAGCCAATATCATGTGGTTGGCTCTGATGAGAAGGGCAGCAATGGTCTCTTGCTGCATGGGTCAACCTCCATGAAAAAAAAAACCGAATTAAAACCCTTGTTTAGAAGGCCAAATCCTTATCTATTTTGTTGGTGCAAAAGGTCATGTCCTTTAAAGCCGCCCCACGTTATACATGCAGGTTTTTAGTCAAGATGAAAAGTATGCCATGGGAGATTCATGGGTACAAATGCTTGGCTGACCCAAGAAGTGTGTTCACTATAAGGGGGATCCTGTATGGTCAAGCATCTAGTCATCTGCATAGAATATGTGTAGCTAGATTCGTCCAAGTGCGAACCCAACAAAATATTGTCTCTTCATCCTAGGGTTGTACATGTGCTTGTAAGTGGAAAATACATTGCTTGGTTCTCAAAACAATTGAAAAAACAAACATTCACAAGGAACTCAAAATTTCAAACCCCTTGGAGAAAACAAATATCCTTTGACAAATCTAAGTACTCTTGCTTTCCATAGGGATCATATCCTTAGAGGTTTCTAAGTGCTTGGATTTTATCATCATTTGTTTTCACTAAGGTTAAACCTAGGAAACTTTTGCCCTAATTTCCTAATTTCCACATAATGAACCTTGTGGGATGAAAAGAAAGTGGGACATTAGACATGTAGTTTGAAACATAATCAAGAATGTGCTTTTGGTAAAAATAATTCACTAAGGAAAGATAAACAAAAAATTGGACCTCACATGTGTTGTCTCAAATGATTTCCCAAAAATTCAAAATCCCAAAACCAAGATTCAAAAAGATTAGTCTAAAAGCTCGAGAACAACATCTTGAAATGCTCCTTGAAGTCAAAGAAAGATTGGTGTACAATTTCTATAAGAAGGCTTCAAGAAACAACCCAAGTTTGTATGCATTCTATTATCAACAAAATCTTGAGATTTTTGAAAGGTTTTCTTTCCTCACATAGGAAGTATAGCATGTTCTTCGATACCGAGGTTTTGTAAAGAAGATTCATGTCTAGGTCAATGTCTAGGATCAAAATCCTCACTCTCATTCATCTCTCCATCAATTAAATTTCATCCCACCAAGCAAAATTTTGAGAAACTTTGGAAAATCATTCATGCTAAACTTAAAGGCTAAATCAGCATCACTCTATTTTGGCTTAACACACCTAGCCAAAATAGCCTCATCTCTTGAAAAAATATTCCTCTAGGATAATGCAACTTCCTGAGGTCTACTAGTCCATGATCACCTTGGTTGGCTTAACACACCTAGCCAATCCATCCTCTTGTGTGCGAGCTTTCCCTAGGATAACGCAACTTCCTAAGGTCTACAAGTCACTACAATCTTGTTTGACTTAATACACCTAGTCAAACCATCACAATCAATCAAGTCCTAAATTTTAGCATAAACCCTAAAAAGTCCTTCAAAAGTTTCACTCATTCACTTCATCCACTTATCTCATCACCACCCCTTTTTTTTCATCTCGTGCTTTCCCTATTTCTTCTCTTTTGGGCCTAAAGATTAAGATCACACAATCCCTATTTTTATGGTTCAAACAAGATCACAATACAAGAGGAACATGGAAAACATCAATGAAATATCAACTTATAGTGAGTTAGATCAAGTAATCACCAAAGTAAGCCTTGCGGGATCAAGCAATCCCCCAAACAACTCTTCTCTACCATCATAAAATCCTCAAGAGGAAAGCTGTGAAGAGGCCATCATAAATCAGGACTTGGGGATGACACAATCAGAAATGCTAGAAATGGTTCAAAATCCAAAGAATCATAAAATTGTCAATGCCATGTTTAAATACTTACACATGTTAAAGGAAGGAGGGATCCCGATTCCTTCTAACCTTGACATAGGCACTAGTATGGACCAACCTCTTACAAACACATACCCAATGACAACTCTGGATATCACTCAAGAAATGCCTCAAACCATATCAACAATCACACCAACCCCACCAATTGTGAACAAGGGAAGTGCAATGTTTCGTGAGCTACAACATCGCCTTGTAAACAACAAAGAGGTAAGTGTCAGTGCCACACTGGAAAAATCTATTCTGGTGAATCCATCACACCCATACGTCCCACTCACCTTCCATAATCATGCAGAATCATCCTCATTACGTGCAACACCTTCCTATCTATTAGACATAGAAAATTATCTATCGCAAGGAGAAGGTGGTTTGTTTGAAAAATCAGGAGTCACTGACCTGTTCTCCATCTAGGGGAGCATATCATCACTCCCTCCATTACCATTCACATCTGTATCACCCTTAGGGTTGGGTCTTACCCCCCTACAACTCACCAGTTTCTCAAATCAAGGAAATCTGAGCATCACATTGAATCCCCTCCTTTTGCCGACAGCATCACAACAAGAAGTGGCAACCACTCAAGCCACCATATTCAACACATCAATCAATGCTCAAATCTCTCAAAGCATGCCTTCTCAAGGACCGAGCATCTCAACCAAACCACCAAAACCACCAACTCGCCTGTCACAATGGTTGGCATCATTCCCAATCCACCACCACTCCTACCAAAATCTAACGGGGTGAATTCATTCATCACCATGATCCAAGACATCCAAAAATCCAATCATCAAAGGGTACTGAAACAAAACCGACAAGCCACATAGTAGGCTACTTAGCAAGCACAAGCACAAATAGCTACCCAACAAGTTGCGCAAGCCCAACAAGCTGCACAAGCGGCTCAAGCAGCCCAACAAGCACAAACTCAAGCCCAAACCCAACACTAGGCTCAATAAGTGCAAGCATAGTACCAAGTGCAACTGCAAGCAATCCATTGGAAAGCATACCAACAAGGCCTACAAGAATTTTAGGCACAACAACAAGCTAAACAACAAGCTTTATTGGCACAACAACAGCTCAACCAACAACAAGCTTTGTTGGTGTAGCATTAGCTAGACCAACAAGAAGGTTTGTTGGCACAACAACAGCTCAACCAACAACAAGCTTTGTTGGTGCAACAATAGCTAGACCAACAACAGGCTTTATGGGAACAACAACAGATGGACAAACCACAAGCTTTGTTGGAACAGCAACAAAAAGATAACAACAAGTGTTGTTGACACTAATGTAGGCATATTAGCAAGCCTTGAAAGTGTTAGAACTAAAATTTTCCACTAGAACTCCTGGGATTAGCCTATCAAATTTCCATAAAAATCGATAAATACCCTAAGGGATTTTATTTTATCTTCCTATCCTTTCATGAAAAATTTCACCTCATCCCCATCCAAATGACAAATTCATCCTATACTTCATACTGCTACCTTAATCCTTTTGAAATTCCCATCTTTTAACTCTTTACCGCTATACCACATATAATTTAATCCATACCTGCGATATAGCGGTAAAAGTTTGGAGCAGTCAAAGTGACCTTTACCGCGGTACCACAGAAGGTCATCTCAATGACTGCGATGACCACGGTAAATAGTCAAATGCTTGGCAAGAATAGGTAGTCAATAACTAAGCAGCAGGCATAAAGTGTTTACCGTGGTACCGCATGTGGTTAAATCACAAGCCACGGTGACCGTGGTAAACCGTTAGCAACCGGTAAAGGAAATAGCAAGCAATCAGAGAAGGTAGTCAAAGTCTTACCACTGTACCGCTGGCAGACAAGCTAGTGACCGTGGTAGCACGATAAAAGGTTAGTAGATGGTTAGTGAGTGGTTAGCGGTTAGTGCTATACCGCACCCAGTTAACACGAAGACCGCGGTAGAGCGATAGGCAAGGAGGGAAGCGACTAATGCTTACCGCCATACCACGGGAGAAAAGTCAAAGCCCACGGTAGCGCGGTAAGCGACGATGGAGTTTGCAATGGTCAAAGTGGGGTCAGACACTGCCATACCGCAGGAGAAAAGTCAAGGCCCACGGTAGAGAGGTAAATACAAAGAAAAGCTCGTAGTAAAATTTAAAATAAAATAAAGGTGGGAAAAGGTATAAAATGAGAAAATTTAAAGCCCAACTATAGTTTAAAATGATTTATTTTCTGACAAGGCAGTTAATTAAGTGTTTTATTTAAACTATGAAGAATGTAAATGACCATAATTAGAAAACTAAAGAGTCACAACCCTTGGGATGAAATGTATAAATATTTGTAAAAATCTGAAAAGGGGAGATAGATTTTAGAAAATAGGAAAATTGTTGTAAGTATTTTCAGAATGATATTCAAGGAGACTATGATGCATGTATAAATTTTGAAGGATCAGATGAATGGAATTTAATGTTGTGGCACTATTCTGGTATCAATAATTTGCTGAAATTAATTGAAATATTATCAAGTTGTCTCCAAGATTGATGTTTCTTTGATATTTAAAGTGACATATCAAGTATATTCTTAGTTTATCAGTACACATTTGTTGTATTTGTGTGATGTGATTGGTTGGTTCTTTCAAGAAAAGATTAACTCCTTCAATTCATTCATAGTAATCTGGAAATTATCATTTGGATCATTAATAAGAGTTTGATAATTACATCCTTGCATGTTTATACAAGTTATAGACTAAATATCATATACCAAGTAATTAAAATCCCTACCAGATAGAAACCATTCATTTAAAGCTTTCATTTGACTCCGTTTTACCCAACAAGGCACTGGTCTCCCCTATTTAGATTACATCAGTTCTACCCATTTCAGTTGACATCTCTTAATTAAACATATTAATTCATACTTTATACAATTCATACCAAATTAGGATCATATTCTTTCCACTATCAAATTTCCATTTGTGGATAGTTAGATCAAGTAGGAAACATAATTCAAAATCTATGCCACTCATATAGGTGCACCCGCCTAGGTATAGCAAAGCCTAAAGAGTAGAAGGTAAAATTGTATCAATTAACCTTGTCAGTTGGCCAAAAGCATAATGAGATCTTGGCAACCTCTCGTGGTTCAAACCAACATTTTTGAGAGCCAACAAATTGGTGACTCTGCTGGGGAAAAAACTAGAAGAATTGTCTAGTAATAGATAGCCTTTCCATATAAAGTCACTAAAGAAAACCATAACTGAAATTTGAAAGAAATTGACTCCACTGGGTAAGATAACCACAAAACCTTTTCTCACTTTTAGAAAAAGTGGGTGGAAAATTTGAATGAATAAAAGTATTGAGACTGACACAATAAGATACAAATCATAAAGGAATCAACCTAGAGTTCAGACCATCACAGTTTCTCACAACATGCAAGGAAGGAGATCTTTGTACAAGGAGGGGGACGGTCCTGATAATAAAGGAAAGTCAAATCACAAAAATAATCAGAGCAAGAAAGCATTCAATGAATTGGACACAGCAACAAAAAACAAAATTTTAAAATCATTGGAAACATACAATTCATATGATACGCTTGCAAACGAAGAAAGTCCATCTAAGGAGCTTCACACTCCTCAGGAGAGGAGAAATCCTTCCCACGGGGTAAACTTTGAGAAAGATGATGAGCATATGGCCGAGTTTGAAGCTAGAAAAAGAAAAGAGTTTGAAATTGAGAAAAGAACAACACTCTATGAAGGAGGTCTTGAGTATGATCAGATGTTCGAAGAAAATCATGAATTCACAACATGAGATGAAGAAGATACATGATTGGAACAAAGGGAGTGAAATGCAAAAAGATTAAGGATAGAGTATGAGCAAGAACTTCAAGCAATAGAATAATGAAGAAGGATGAAGTTACACAAAGCTTAGATCAAAACACCAACAGCTAATTCACCCAAATATACCCCTCCTCTTAAGAACAACAATAGGAAGCCATCAAATTCCCTACCAGCCCACCGAAATCCACCAAGGAATCATAATAGAAACAAAAATGCTCCACCACAACACTAAAATATTCAGCCACCTCCTTATCAATAGTATATACCTCCACAAGGCCATCAATACATGGGAGATAATAACCTACTCTACCAACACCAACAATACCAAAATCCTCCCCCACAATGCATAACTATGATTAGGAAATTTGATCTTGTTGGATTCTAGATTTACCCTTATCCCCTGGATAGCAATTGGAGGAATTTAGTCCCTAAATTCATAGGAAGTAATGTAGTTACAGCTAAGGAACATCTAAGAAATTTCAAAACAGTCATTCAAGACTTGGGCATGCAGTATGAGGATGTACAAATGAGATTATTTATTATGTCATTGATTGAGGATGCCAAGGACTAGTTTAATAGCCTACCGACATCATCCATTCATTCCATTCAAATATTCTATGATATGTTTCTTCAGCAATATGGAAATCAGTGTGCATCAGACTTTGCCCTACATGAGTTAGTGAATATCCAAAAATGTCAAAATGAGCCAGCCTTTGATTTTAACCAGAGGTTTATTAAATTACACAATAAAACACCTTAGGCATCCAAGTTGACTGATTCTGCTGCATTGAGTGTCTATTTGAAAGCCTTCGATCCTAAGATAGGATATGAACCAAGAAATAGAGATCCTAAGAATCTAGCTGAGGCCCAAAAGATAGCCTTAACTATAGAAAATAATAGAAAAGCTACAGGGATGTTTTCTAAAAGGGAAAATCATAGAATTCCCCAAGATGTTTCCCCAAACAGGAAAGAGAACACATATAGGAATGAGAGACCAAGGCTACATGACATGCCTTATAATACCAATTGGAAAGATGGGAAACCAATGAATGAGAGACCTAGAAATAAAGAGACACCCGATCCATTAAAAATAAAAGGAGCATACATGGTAGATAAAAGTCCCTGGTGTTCAGTCTGCTATGCACTGCATTCCCCTAAACATTGTGTAACAACTCAATCAGTATCAAAGGAAGATATACTAGAAAATGATGGTGGTGAAGACCAAAATGTATATTTAACATCCCACATTCTTAACCCTTTGGAACAGGAATATGCATCTTCAGAAGAGGAAGGATATGAATACAATGTGGACCACCAAAAATACAATGTTCACATGGCAGAGCAGCATGTTTTCTCTGACCATGAGGAAAATGAAAGTGATCAAGACTCCCCTGTTGCATCAAGCCAGACTAACAAATTTAATATAAGAAGACCTAGTGAAGAGGAGATTAAAAGCTTGACAATTGCAGCAGTGGAGGATGCTAGAAGCAAATATCGTTTGAGAAACAGAACAGTAAATAAAGATGAAGGTGTCCCAAGGGGGATATTCATAAAAAATAAAAATGCATCAGATGAGACATCAAAAGGGACTGATAATAAAGAATCAGACAGTAGAGAACAAAAAAGATCCCCCAAGGAGGAAAGCAAGAAACCTCCCATTAAAAAGCGAAAGCCAGATCAAACATCAAAATTGGAGAAAGAGGAAAACAAAGGAGAATGCACTAAATCTAAAAGGGCAATCAAAGCTAAAGGTACATCTTTTGATTTTATACAAGCTCTCTCAATTGAAAATGTCTGTGCCCTTGATTGAAATGATGAAAATCAAAGAATATAGGGAAAGTACCATACAACTAATTCTTAATGGAAATCAAATCCCTAGGAACAAAGAGGTCTTAGAGATAAATAATAAAAAGAAAGAGGTAAAAATCCTAGAAGCTTGCCTAATGAACACACCACAAATTGACCCATTTTTCACCACTTTACTCATAAGCGGAAAACTAGCAAGAAATTGCATGATAGACTCAAGTGCTTCTATGAATATCATGCCAGTAGGGGTAATGAAGCAGCTTGGTTTATGGGTAGATGTGGAGGGAGGTAAATGTTATGCTATGGATAGCAGGCCTGTCCCGGTTGTGGGAATCATGAAAAATGTGGAAGTTAGGTTGGAAACTTACCCACAAGCCTCTTACATTATTGACATAATTGTAATTGACACACCACCTTAGTTTGAGATGCTTCTATCAAGACAATGGACTGCTGCAGTAAGAGGCAATGTACAGTTTGAGTTGTCATATGCCACCATACCAGTAAAAGGGGAAGAGGTAAAATTGTATAGAGAGCCTAGAATGAACCAAATTTTTGAATATATTCCTCAAGAACCACTAAATTGTTTCTGTGATGTTGATTTGGGAAGCTTTAGAGTGGAACTATCTCATCCTGAGTTGGAAAGTAAAGGTCCAATTGATCAAAATATTTTTGAAAATCAACAAGGAATATGGAAAATGTACTTTGATGGAGCTTGCAGCCAAGAGGGAAATAGAGCTGGTATAGTTTTTATATCTCTTGATGGTTCAACTTATAAATATTCATTTCTATTAGCATTTGAATGTACAAACAATGTAGCAGAATATGAGGCTTTATTGACTAGATTGAATTTAGCATTAAAACACAAGATCAAAGTCTTGACATTTTTTGGAGATTCGAAACTGGTTGTATCTCAGATTAGATCAAAATATATAGCAAAAAATAAAAGACTAAAACAATACAGAAATGCAATATGGGATACAATTGAACTATTTAATGCTTTTTCCATTGATTGGGTAGACAGGTCAAAAACATAATGGCAGATTTCTTGGCAAATATAGCATTAAAACAAGATGATATCACATTAGTAGGAGTGTCCCAAGTAGAATTCAAAACAAGACCTGCAGTACCTGACAATGTATATAGTTGGCAGGTTTTCAATGATGACACTGACCTTTTGAGTTCCTTCAATGTATAGACCAGTATGAGGCTCAAGAAATTGATTTCAATGCCTTTGTGGAAGAAATAAATGGAGAAGAGATAGTGTTTGGAAAGAAGGTCCTGCAACTCAAAACTAATAAACTTCCCAAATGGTTGGTAGCTTTGGAAAGAGTATACAATGGAAGTGATTTATCCCTTATGAAACAAACCCCGGTCAAAGGGGAAGATATTGAAGAAATAAATTTGGGGACTAAACTATCACCAAGGAAGGTATACATTGGGAAAAAGATAATCCGTAATGTCTGAAGAATGCTGATTTCATTGTTGAGAAAGTATAAACATGTGTTTGCATGGTCTTATGAAGACCTCAAGGCATATAGGAAGGATTTATTTCAGCATGAAATTCCACTGAAATCAGATGCAAAGCCATTTAGACAGAAACAAAGGCCCATTAACCCCACTCTGGAACCAAAAATGCAGGAAGAATTTGTTAGAGTAAAGTAATTAATTAACTTTACTCTCCTCTTAAGATTTCCCCTTGCACACATATTAGTCATTTAATTATTAAATGCACTCACCTTTAGGGTTAGGTTTTCCTTTTAGGTTTTGATCTCCTTTTATAAGGATCGATCTCTTGTATTTCTTATATGCTCTATTCATTTTTCTGGAATACATCTTGCACATTGTGAGAGTCAAACCCTTGTCTTGATCTCTCTCTTTCTCCATGACAAGTATTTTGCATGCAAGTATTGATTGGGTTATGTGGATTTGTATTTATCAAATCTTACATGGTATCAGAGCCAGATCTGCTACAACTTGTTTAGATTTTGAAAGAATTAGAGATCTAGGTTTTGGTTGCATCAGATCTGTGTTTATTTTCTAGTTTTTATTTGGAATAGGGGGTTTCTTTTTTTGGTGCGCTTTGAGCTCAAACGGACCTCACCGTTGAGCTCGGAGCATCCAAAAACCCCTATTTTGATATAAAATATGTCTAGTTTGGACAAAGTTTCCAGGTGAAGCAAAAAATTTTACTCTAGGGTCGTACGACAACACGACACAATCTTCGAGGCAGAAAATCCAAAAAAAAATACAAAAAAATCAATTTTTAATTGATTTTTAAAGGTTTTCTTTTTTTAAATTTGCGCCGCTAGTATTAAACTGGGGCGCCGCTGACCAGCCACCCAGCAGCCACCGGGCGGCCACCCGCGCGCCACCGAGCCGGGCGGAGCCTCCAGCTCGCCACCAACACTGTGCAGACCCCGTGGGTCTAGCCAAGGTCATATGCCAAACCAAGGGCTTTGGCCTCAGCCCTTGCGCGCCAGCCCCCTGGTCAGTCATGTGACCAGGGGCCAAAGGTCTTAGCCCTTGAGGGCTATGAAATTTTTTTTTTTGCCTTTCAACCTACCTTCACGAGATCTGGCATAAAATGGTCATTTTTTCTTTGTTTTTTGAACGAAAATAAGCATTGGAAAGCTGGTTCCGAGCCCATTCTGATGGTGTAGGAATTTATTTAAAAATATTCAGTTTGCTTGCATTTTTTTGTAGTCAAAGTCAGATGATCTTTTTTAACTCTGAGGGGCATAACTTGCTCAATTTTTGCTCCATTTTTTGAAAGCGAATAGGCAGCGGAAAGGTGGTTCTGTGCTCTTTCCAGACCTATAGTTTATTTTACTAGAAAATTCTTCAGGTACACCGAGATTTGTCTCATACATATACTGCTTTCTATTATTTTCTGGCTTTCAGTTTGTACTGGGGATTGGTTTTTTGCATTGTGGGGGGGTGTTTAATCTTGCTTTCTATCATTTACATCAGAAAACTAGAATCTATAAACACCAAAACAAAAAAAATCCCTTCTGCATCTTTTGTCTGTTCTGAAAGACCACTAAATAATAATAATAAAAATTCAGAGCAGTTGAGGCACAGTTTAAAACATGGCCGAAAATATTTCTATTGTTGAACTTCTCACACCTCATAACTATCATACCTGGAAGATATTTATGACACGTCTTCTTAGATCAAAGGGGTTGTGGTCCTATTTAGATATGGTTTAGCAAGTTTTGACAAGGCCATTTGAGGTTATGCAGCATAGAAATAAGATGGATGAGGCTATGGGTTTGATTTCCTTACATGTTTCAGACAGCTTGTTTCATCTTGATGCATGTAATAGTCCTTTTGAAATGTGGACCAAGTTCAATGATTTATTTGGTACCATCAATCAATTTCGTGCACTATAGATTGAGGCAAATTTGACTTCACTTGTACCTGATTCTTTTCCCTCCATTGAGGACTTTCTGATGAAATTCAAACAACAAAGATCTATTCTATAGGGTTGTGGTAAGGTTAAGACTAATACAGAATGTATTTACTTGATTTTGTCAAAGCTTCGTGGGAACTTTTAGATATTCTCATCTACCTTCCATTCCACTATGGATGACTTGGGTGCATGTTTTACCATGCCTTCTTTTGAGGTGTTTTGTGATCATTTGACATGAGAGCAGGCTAAGATATCACAGTTGGATGCTCTCACAGGATCACCGCACCAAGTGTTGGTAGCACAGTCATCTCAGGGGAAGTAGAAGCAGAAACAGAAATAGAAACCATAGACCACAGAGCATTGGAAGGATTCTAGTTCACAGAAGACTTCTGATTCACCTTCTCCTAAGGGGGAATAATCAAAGAAAGATAGACCTAAGTGTGCTTATTGCACTAAGCTAGGACATGATGAGTCCAAGTGTTATGAGAAGAAGATAGATGGATATGCACAACAGATTTCAGATTTGATAGCTCTTCTTGAGAAGAACCATATTCATCACTCTTCTTCATCTACTTCAAGTGGGTCTTCTTCTTTACCATCATTCCAGATAGATGGGCAGGCCCCACATAAGGGTCATGCATTATGTGCAACCACCAGTTCACATTCATCTAGATGGCTACTAGATTTAGGTGCTTCACACCATATGGCATCTTCTCAGGACATGTTCTCATCTTTTGAGGCTACATCCTCACCACACATCTTGATGGGTAATAACACTTATATGAGTGTATGTGGGAAAGATTCTATCGACATTGATGATGGTACATTCAATGATGTACTATGTGTTCCATCTTTCTCCACTAAACTTCTCTCCATCTATCAAATTGCTCACAGTGGGACAGGGAAGACAGTTGAGTTCACACCTGATTCAGTGCACATCAGAGACATTCAGACTGGCAACATTGTTGCAACAGAGAAAGTTGATCATTCTTCCCTATTGTATGCATTTACACAATTTGGTCCACCATCTCCTTCTCTTTCTAAAAGAGAGCATGTAGTATCTGAGGAGAAGTTCAGTCATTTGAACTTATGTGTTCTTCCATCTATTCATGAGACTAGTGTTGAGACTTCTACACCTCTTCCTCCTATTGAGATCACATTTGTTCAGCAGGATACCTCTTCAGTTGTGACTGACATTGTTGCTCCACTCATAGAGCCATCAAGTGTAGTTGTTGAGGCCATATAAGAGGATATTCCTTTCCTCACAGATGACAAATTCAACACACCTGTTATCCCTTCTTCATTGGAGATTACATTTTAGGATCATCTTGAGTTGTTTGATTCACCATTCTATTATTCAAACACTCATTCTCTAGTTCAGTTCTTTAGTGAGCATCATCTAGGACTACCATTTTCACCTCACATCCAGGGATTTCCTCTTCCTCAACCATTGGATCTATTTCTTCCTTCGAGGAGACACATTGGTTTGATCATTGGCATAGGGGTTCTTTCATTCTGGGGGGGCTTTGGATTCTCCACTCTCTCTCATGGGGGGGTATCTAATTGTATATCTGCATATGTTCTTGAGAGAGTCTCTTGAGACATTCCATTTGTACTTTTTTTTTTGCATCTCTTTTTGGAGTGGAGTTTTTTTTCCACTGGGTTTTCTCCTTTTCTCCGTTTCATAGAGATTTCCTTGTACTTGGGTACCTGATCAGGCCTAGTTGCTGGGACCCATTTTTACTTTCATGCATTGTAGTTACTTTTTCTTTTCTGCACATGTTTGTAGCTGCACTCTTGCTTATCTTAAGGGGGGGTGTTAGAGTAAAGTAATTAATTAACTTTACTCTCCTCTTAAGATTTCGACTTGTACACATATTAGTTATTTAATAATTAATATTAATTATTAAATGCACTCACCTTTAGGGTTAGGTTTTCCTTTTAGTTTTTGATCTCCTTTTATAAGGATCGATCTCTTGTATTTCTTCTATGCTCTATTCATTTTTCTAGAATACATCTTGCACATTGTGAGAGCCAAACCCTTGTCTTGATCTCTCTCTTTCTCTATGACAAGTCTTTTGCATGCAGGTATTGATTGGGTTTTGTGGATTTGTATTTCTCAAATCTTACAGAATTGACCAAGCTTAGAGATGGAGGTATTATCAAACTTGTGAGGCACTCAACATGGGTGTTAAACCTTGTTCCTGTTAGAAAGAAAAATGGAGATATAAGACTATGTGTAGATTTCAAAAATTTGAATGTAGCATCTCTTAAAGATAACTACCCACTACCTAACATGGAAGCCATTTTGGATAAGGTAACTAGATGTGAGTTGTTGTCTATGATGGATGGTTTTTCTGGATATAACTAGGTTAAGGTCAAGGAATGTGAGCAGTATAAAACAACCTTCACAACCCCATGGGGAACATATGTATATGTGAGAATGCCTTTTGGTCTCACCAATGTAGGAGCAACATTTCAAAGGGCTATGGACTTAGCATTTGCTGATTTGATCAATGCTATAATGGTGGTGTATTAGGATGACCTCATGGCTAACTCAAAGAGGGCTAAAGATCATATAGGGCACCTTGAAAAAATATTCATTAAAGCTTTGGAATATGGCATCAGTTTGAACCTCAAGAAATTTCATTTTGTTGTTATAGAGGGGAAGCTCCTAGGACACATTGTATCAAAAGAGGGGGTTAGGATAGATCCTGAGAGGGTTGAGGCTATAGATAATGTTCCTGTCCCTAAAAATGTGAAAGCCATCCAGTCATTTTTTGGGAAGATTAATTTTGTTAGGAGATTTGTATCCAACTTTGTTGAGATTGTCAAACCCATATCAAAAATTTTAAAGAAGGGACAAAATATTGAATGGACCCCAGAAGCATTAGAAGCTTTTGTATCCATTAAAAGGGCCATTAAGGAAGCCCCTATCCTCAAGTCTCCTGATTTCACAAAGCTTTTTCAGATATTTTCATTTGCTTCTCTGCATACAATAGTTGTTGTCATGTTACAGAAAAATGAGGATGGTCATGAGCAACCTGTATCTTTCTTTAGTAAATCTTTACAGGGATCGGAATTGAAGTATGACATAATGGAAAAACAAGCCTTTGCACTAGTAAAGGCCACAAAAGCTTTTAGGTTGTATCTTGTTGGAGCCAAAGTAATTGCATATGTTCCTCACACAATAGTCAAAGACATCTTGACACAATCAAAAGTGACAGGGAAAAGGTGTAAGTGGATTAACAAAATTCAAGAATTTGATATGAAAATAGAGATTACTAAATTAGTGAGAGGCTAAGGATTGGCCAAATTGATGGTAGAGACAAACATTGAGGCAAACCAAATTTCCAATGTACAAGGAGAAGGAAATGCAATTGCAAGTATTGAACATACACCCTGGTACACAGACATCATGCATTACCTCAGAAACACAAAATGCCCAGAAGGACTCAGTGATAACCAGAAAAGAACTTTCAAACTTCAGGCTTCAAAATATGTATTTATAGAAGGAGATCTATTATGGAAAAATAGGGATGGAATGTTGTTGTTATGTTTGGATGAATCACAGGCTGATTATGTTTTGAAAGAAATGCCCGAAGGAGTCTATGGAGGACATTATTCAACAAAGACAACTGCACATAAAATCTTCAGAGCGGGTTATTATTGGCCAAAGGTTTTCCATGATTCATTTTCATATGTAAGGAAGTGTGAGGCATGCAAAAAGTTCTCTGGGAAAATGAAGTATGAGGGAGCTCTACCACTCAGACCTATGCAGATTGAAGCCCCTTTTCACCAATGGGGAATTGATTTCATTGGAGAAATTCAAGAGAAGTCGAGTGGAGGACATAAATGGATACTAGTGGCCACTGATTACTTCACCAAATGGGTAGAGGCGATCCCAACCAAGCAAGCAACAAGTAAAGTTGCAATCAACTTTCTAATGGATAACATTATCACTAGATTCGATACACCATTAAGAGTGATTACAAATAATGGCATGCGTTTTAGGTCTGATGAGTTCAAAGAGTTTTGTAAGACATATGGTATCAATGTTTTTTATTCTATCCCATATCATCCACAAGCTAATGGTCAGGCAAAATCTAGCAACAAGAGTCTTTTAAAAATCATAAAAAGGATGCTCGGTAAGAACAAAAAATCATGGGATTCAAAGTTAAGATTGGTTGTATGGGTAGATAGAATTACCATCAAAAGGGAAATTGGGAAATCCCCATATGAATTAGTCTATGGAACACAAGCTAGGATGCCTCTGCAAAATTTATTGCCAGTATACAAATTTATCCTTCAAGAGGATATAAATGTTCTTGAACCAATGGAGGAGAGAATGGAGCAATTTGCAGAGCTTGATGAAGTAAGAATAATAGCTCAAAACCAGAACATGAAATTGCAAGCACAAATGAAATATTTGTTTGACAAAAAGCAATAAGTAGAAAATTTGAAAGATATGATCTAGTGTTGATGTGGAATGCTAGATACCAAGAGAAGGGAAAACATGGAAAATTTGAGGCACTAGGGTTAGGACCTTTTGTTATTATTGGCAAGCAAGGAGAGAATTCATACTATTTACAAAGTATGAGTGGTGAAGAACAAGAATTTCCTGTACATGGGCAATTTCTGAAGAATTTTTTCTCTTAAAATTCACAGAGGATCAAGGGTTGCCAGTGCATGGAAAACTCTTGAAGAAGACTTCTCATAAATTTTCCATGCACAGTAGTATAGGAAGAAAGGGATGCAGGAAATTGCCAGTACATGGACAATCCTGGAATCCCTTATTTGATCTTTTTCCATGTACAGTAGTTTAGGATCATGTTCATCTCCACTTGCTCTCATCATAATGTTTGGTCTACTCTCCCAAAGATATAGATCCTTGCAATAATCTCACAATTATTCATTCCCAGACTAAGCCACTGTTAGAATTGAAATTTTCCACTAGAACTCCTAGGATTATCCTATCAAATTTCCATAAAAATCCATAAATACCCTAAGGTATTTTATTTTATCTTCCTATCCTTTCATGAAAAATTTCATCTAATCCCCATCCAAATGCTAAATTCATCTTATACTTCATACCAATACCTTAATCCTTTTGAAATTCCCATCTTTTCACTCTTTACCGCTATACCGCATATAATTTAATCCATACCCGCAGTATAGTGGTAAAGGTTTGGAGCAGTCAAAGTGACCTTTACTGTGCTATCACAGAAGGTCATCTCAATGACTGTGGTGACCACGGTAAACAGTCAAATGCTCGACAAGGACATGCAGTCAATAACGAAGCAGCGGGCGTAAAGTGTTTACCATGGTACTGTGCACGGTTAAATCACAAGCCACGGTGACCACGGTAAACCGTGAGCAACTGGAAAAGGCAGTAGCGAGCGGTCAGAGAAGGCAGTCAAATTCTTATCGCGGTACCATTGGCAGACAATCCAGTGACCGCGGTAGCATGGTAAAAGGTTAGCAGACGATCAGTGAGTGGTTAGCGGTTATCGCTATACTGCACCCAATTAACATGAAGACCGCGGTAGAGCGGTAGGCAAGGAGGAAAGCAACTAACGCTTACCGCCATAACGCGAGAGAAAATTCAAAGCCCATAGTAGCATGGTAAGTGATGATGGAGTCTGCGATGGTCAAAGTGGGGTCAGGCACCACCATACTGCGGGAGAAAAGTCAAGGCCCGTGGTAGAGCAGTAAATACACAGAAAAATTTCGTAGTAAAATTTAAAATAAAATAAAGGCGGGAAAAGGTATAAAATGAGAAAATTTAAAGCCCAACTATAGTTTAAAATGATTTATTTTCCGACAAGGCAGTTATTTAAATGTTTTATTTAAACTATGAAGAATGTAAATGACCATAATTAGAAAACTAAAGAGTCATGACCCTTGGGATGAAATGTATAAATATTTTTAAAAATCTATAAAGGGGAGATAGATTTTAGAAACTAGGAAAATTGATGTAAGTATTTTCAGAATGATATTCAAGGAGACTATGATGCATGTATAAATTTTGAAGGATCAGATGAATGGAATTTAATGTTTTGGCACTTTTTTGGTATCAATTATTTTCTGAAATTAATTGACATATTATCAAGTTGTCTCCAAGATTGATGTTTCTTTGTTATTTAAATTGACATATCAATTATATTCTCAGTTTATCAGTACACATTTGATGTATTTGTGTGATGTGATTGGTTGGTTCTTTCAAGAAAAGATTAACTCCTTCAAGTCATTCACAGTAATCTGGAAATTATCATTTGGATCATTAAGAAGAGTTTGATAATTACATCCTTGCACATTTATACAAGTTATAGACTAAATATCATATGCCAAGTAATTAAAATCCCTTCTAGATAGAAACCATTCATTTAAAGCTTTCATTTGACTCCGTTTTACCCAGAAAGGCACTGGTCTCCCCTATTTAGATTACATCAGTTCTACCCATTTCAATTGACATCTCTTAATTAAACATATTAATTCATACCTTATACAATTCATACCAAATTAGGATCATATTCTTTCCACTATCAAATTGCCATTTGTGGATAGTTAGATCAAGTAGGAAACATAATTCAAAATATGTGTCACTCATATAGGTGCACCCACCTAGGTCTAGCAGAGCCTTAAGAGTAGAAGGTACAATTGCATCAATTAACCTTATCAGTTGGCCAAAAGCGTAGTGAGAGCTTGGCAACCTCTCGTGGTTCAAACCAAAATTTTTGAGAACCAACAAAATGCACAACTAATATTGTAGTAAACTCCCACCAGTACCCCTCCCACCAATCAAACACCTCAAAACACATTCATCTCACCTCCTGATCCACACAATGATGTCACAACATAAATCAAACTACTCTCGTAGAAAGTGTTGGACCTCCAATCAGCGAAAACAACCAGAACACCAGGTAACTTGTTTCCCTATCTATTCAATAGAGATCTCACAATGGTACCATTCCCAAAGGGATTTGAAATCCCCAAATTCAATAAGTACAATGGAATGGGAAACCCTGAAAATCACATCAGGGAATTTCAAGTACATTGCATGGAAGTGGCATACGATGACACATATCTAATTTGACTTTTTCCCCAAAGTCTGACTAGTCTTGCCATAGAATGGTTTTCTCGCCTACCCAGAGGCATTAAAACATTCTAGGAAATCATGGAAGCATTCCTTAAAAATTATGCCTTCAATATGGGTGCATATGTTAGTTTGGAAGAACTATGATGCTCAAACAAAGAAAAGGGGATCTATTCACATCCTTCTTGCAAAGATGGCGATCCAAGGCCAATTGGAGGAAGTGGACCATGCTAGAAGAACAACATGTTTGCACAATCATATCCAATCTAGATGAAAACTTGGCATTCTACTTAAAAATGAAATGCATCACATCATACGATCAGTTAATCCCAAATACACTCAACATAGAAAGAGCCCTTACTGTGCGAGGAGGTGCATCAACATTTACTCCACCATAGGATAACCGCTCGTCCAACAATTATAATGATAAACCTCAAACATGGTTGAGGAACAAAATTATCACAAACGATGGTGTGATCAATTCTAAAGTGGTCATCAGTGCCCCTAAGCAAAACATCTAGACCCATCATCAACTATAAAATCATAATCACAACAATGTGCAAACTAATGTAGTAGTAGCACAACAACAACCACTTCCTAGCAATCAAGTCAACAATTTGAACAATCAAGGAGGACCACCTCCCCAAGCCAACTATCCTCCCAAGTGGAATTTCATGGCTCTTGGAGAATCAATCGAGTCCATAATGAATAATTTGGTCAAGGAAAACCTAATCAAAGTCTCTAACTCCGAGCAATACACGGAACCCATGATCAAACCACCATGGTACAATGAAAACCTCCTTTGTGATTTTCACATGATCAAGGGACATAAAACCACAAAATGCATGAGGCTAAAGAATATCATCCAAGACCTCATCAAGGATAAGATCATCAATGTCGAGTAACCACCTGATAATCACGACCTAGAAATATACACAAATCTGATGCCAAACCACAATCAAGAAAATGGTCAGGGAAACAATAAAGGCAAGAAAAAATATGCTAGTGCTAACCTAGTATATGAAGAGATAGTCACATGCGTCGATGAAATGGTCATGGTCATTAATGTCAAAGGAGCAAGCACCAATTGTGGAGTCACCACATGTGGCAGAAAGGTCACCATTGTAGGGGCACCATATAAGACCCCCACTTCAAACACAAAATTTGTCCCCTATGACTATAATGTCATTGACCAACTGAAAAGAACTCCCGCACATATCTCCATCATGGAACTGTTAAAAATATTCATTGCCCATAGACAAACTCTTGATGAAGCATTAGCAGAATCCACCATCTCTGCCACCCTTGACATAGAATAGTTTCAAGCTATGGTTGGTAATATCATTACCATGAATATCCTTACATTATCTGACCAAGACTTCCCCCCGCAGCCATCTCATAATCGTGCACTTCATCTACAAGTGCTAGTCTACAAAAAGAAAGTTAAAAGGGTCCTGGTGGACGGAGATGCAAGCCTTAACATTTTCTCTTTCAAAATTATAAAGAATGTGGGATTCGTCGAGGATTCCATTAACAAGAACAAGAGTATCACAATAAGGGCATATGATGATCAAGAAAGAGTGTCTCAGGGCACTATTAAAATCCCAATCCAAGTGGGACCAACAATCATAGACACTACCTATCAGGTCCTCGACCTTGACTTGCCATACAACATCCTCCTAAGACGTCCATGGATCCATGAGATGAAATATGTTGCCTCGACATATGACCAATGCATCGAGTTCTTGCACCAAAATGAGGAGGTCACTATATACAGGGATCCTGAACCATTCGCCTACTGCAAAAACTTGGAATCCAAGTTTTATAAAATTCCCCAAGTACCCAAAAATGATGAAGGCCCATCCACTGCATACATCGACCCATCTAACCTCGCCTTCACCTCTGTGAAAGAGACACACGCCATCCCCAATATATCCGAAATCAATATCATGATCTAGGACAATGGATGTGGAGACTACAAAATCAAGAATAGTGCATTTGTTGTAGGAGAGTTACCAAAATCTCCTAGGTTGCATGGGCAACCTCAATCAACTAAAACAATTGTCCACACCCTTAGGGTAGATCCTTCTAGATTCCATCATTGGGGAGACCTAAGTGAGGAAAATTTTGATGATGAAGATATTTCAAGCACAATATACCATGATGCAGAACCCACATGCACATTACCTATGGATGAAACCAATAGAGGGCTACAAATAATGCCCGACATGGGCTACAATAGAAACCAAAGCCTTGGAAGGAATAGTGATGGAAGGCTGGAGCCCATCATTGCAGAAAGAAGAATGCAAAACCTTGGCCTTAGATGTAATCCCTTGAGTATAACCATATGTGGCAGAGGTACTCCTAGTAGAGCATTCAGATCCTCTCCTAAAGTATCAGCAACCACCCTTAGACTACCCGTCTATACAGGTCTCCCCCTAAACAATTTCACTTTCGATGTAACTGATGTTTGCTATAGTGGTGACGATGATGACACCATAATTTACCTTCCCATGCTTGTTTGAGGATTCCTCCTTACTAATGATTAGTACCTCACACGCTGAATTAAACCAACAAACCCACCAAATCACATTGGTATACCCTCAACTCATCGATCATGACCAACGAGGACCGCCAATTCTAGACTCATTCAAAAATGATGAGGCTCTCTCATAATTCATGGGACTAAGGGATATAGTTTTGTGTGGGGTTCACAAGGTAGGATTTGAAATAACTCTAGACACCCAAGTATATTACAAGGAGATGAATGAGTCCTTCAGTCACAAAAGAAAAAGAACGAGAATAAGCTCAGAGTTATTGAGTGAAAACCACACTATGGCACTCTCTAACCACATAATAGTAAGAATAAAGGACGCATCCAATAGTGAAAACCTCTTTGAGGTGCCAGAGAATGAAGGATTCAATCTCCCCCCTATTGCACTGCATCAAGAAAAATCAATGGTATTGGCAGAACAGTGTAATTTTGTTAACTTGGGAATGGAGACGGCACCGCAAATCACTTTCTACGCTGAGTCACTTCTGACAGAAGAACAAGAACTATTACCTACATTTCTAAAGGAACGGAAGGTAAATTTCACATGGACCTATGTTGACATGCTAGGTCTAGATCTGGAAGTGGTGGTTCATCAATTAGTTGTTTACCTTGGAGCGAAGCCGGTTAGACAAAAGTTGAGCAAAATTCATCCCCAAATATCCTTGTTAGTCAAGGTAGAGTTACAAAAGCTCCTAGATTTTGGCTTCATATGCCCAATTGATGATCCAGAATGGGTATCTAATCTTGTACTAGTCTCAAAACCAAATGGGGGAATTTGCATCTGCACTGACTTTAAAGAACTTAGCAAAGCATGTCCTAAGGATGATTTTCCACTACCTAACATTGATATGATAGTGGACTTGATGGCCAAACATGAGATGATATCACTGATGGATGGTTTCTCAAGGTATAACCAGATAATGATTGTAAAAGAAAAGCAACATAAGATGACATTCGCATGTCCGTGGGGCACCTACTATTGGAATATGATGTTTTTTGGCCTAAAAAATGTAGAGGCTACATACCAAAGAGCCATGACACTGATCTTCCATGACATGATACATAAAATAGTTGAATATTATGTGGATGACATACTAGCAAAATCAAAGAAGAGACAAAACCACATAGCATCCCTAAGCAACATATTTGACAGACTGGAGAAGTATAAGGTCGGGCTCAACCTAAAGAAATGTGTCTCTGGGGTACAATCTGCAAAAATTTTGGGCTACATAGTGTCAATGAGGGGGATAGAGGTGGATCCCACAAAGGTTAAGGTGATCCTCGATATGGAAGCACCAAGAACATTGAAACAACTCAGAGGATTACAGGGCAGACTCCAATCCATCTAGAGGTTCATAGCATAGTTAGCGGACAAAAAAATTGCCTATTCACATCTACTGTACAAGGGAGTAGCATACAAGTGGGATGAAAAATGTGATCGAACATTTAGAAAAATCAAAGAATATCTGCTCACACCACCCGTATTGATGCCACCCATTGTAGGAAAACCATTGATCTTATACATCTCAGCAACAACGGTAGCCCTAGGTGCTCTCTTGGCTTAGCACGATGAGAAGGGAACTGAAAGGGCTATCTATTAGGACAATGGTTGGCCATGAGTTAAACTATACATTCATTGAGAAAGCTTGCCTAGTAGTAGTGTTTTCTTCACATAAATTCTGACACTACATGTTGGCACATAAAATCAAGCTCATCGCCAAGATAGATCCCTTAAAATATCTACTATCAAAAGTTATGCTCACGGGAAGAACGGATAAATGGGTCATGATACTACTGGAGTATGACATTGAGTATGTGAAACGAAAGGAAATCAAAGGATAGGTTATTGCGGACCAGTTGGCAGAAGCTCCCATCTACGTAGAGAACCCGCTCATATCAAAATTTCCAAATGAGTCTATCTTTAATCTTAGCATAGCTGATCACTGAAAACTATACTTTGATGGTTCCCACACACAACATGGGTTGGGAGCTGGTGTTTTCTTTGTCACCCCACAGGGGGGTTGCATACCAAGATCTTATAAATTGGAATTCCCCTATACCAACAACATTGCAGAGTACAAGGCTTTAACCATAGGTCTCAAAATTATGGCACAGTGGCAAATCATGGCATTAAAGGTTTATGAGGATTCATAGCTTATTATCAATGAAGTCAATGGAAAATACCAAACTAAGGATGATAAGCTCACACCTTACAATAAATTAGTTGAAAGCCTCAAAGAATCATTTATTGATATCACCTTTGAGCAGATATCGAGGGAAAACAACAAAGCATTTGATGCCATGGCAACGATTGGATCCTTGCTAGATATCCCTCACAATGTCTCAAAACATGAATTCTTGATAGAGCAACTTCTCATACCTACTTTTGAGGTACTAGAGTTGGAATATGCATGTGAACTCATTGGTCCTAACGATCTTTGGTATCATGACATTTACACCTACCTAAGATTAGGAATCCTCCCAGCTGACATTAACCTGAACTTCAAGTGAACCTTTGTCAAGAGATCCTTACATTTTGTCATCCTGGGGGAAACCCTCTTCTGTAGAAGCATTGATGGAACCCTATTACGTTGCTTAAAACCTAAGGAAGCCCTGACTGCTTTGACTGAGGTACATAATGGCATGTGTGGTTCACATTCGAGTGGTATGACCTTATCCAAGAAGTTACTAAAAATTGAGTACTATTGGCTGACAATGGAAAGAGAAGCACATGAATTTGTCAGAAGGTGTCTATAGTGCCAATGGCATGAAGACCTCATTCATGCACCAGCTCAATAATTACATTCTATTGTTACACCTTGGCCCTTTTCCCAATGGGGGCTCAATCTCATAGGTAAAATCTCACCCACCTCATCTAACGGCCATAAGTTCATCATCACCTCCACGGAGTATTTCACAAAGTGGGTTGAAGCAATTCCCGTGACCTACATCACTAGAAAGTAGATATCCAAGTTCATCTTGAACTACCTTATTTTCCAATATGGTGTCCCTCAATCCATTATCTCTGATAATGGGACACCTTTCAAGAATCAAGATATCTGTGACTTGTGCGAAAAATTAAAAATCCAACATCGCTTTTCCACTCCGTATTACCCACAAGGCAATGGCCAAGCAGAAGCTACCAACAAAACCATTTTGAAAATCCTTAAGAAAATATTCAATGACTCTAGTCGTGACTCGCATCTATAGCTAAATGTTTCCTTATGGGCCTACTATACTAGCATCTTCACACCAACAGGTGCCATCCCATTCTCCCCGGTCTATGGATTAGAAGCCATTTTCCCTATCGAGATCGAGCTCCTGTCACTAAGAATATCATTGCAAAACCTCATCACAGATGAGGAATATAGGGTTACAATATTGATTGAGGTGGAGTTACTAGATGAATGACGCATGGATGCCTTCAATCATCTACAGGTCTATCATAATCGCCTGAAACGAAACTACAACAAGAAGACCAGGCAACACACCTTCCAAGTCAGTGACCTTGTGCTAAAAGAAAATCAAAGGAATGTGCCAAACTCAAATAGCAAAGGAAAATTTGAGCCCAATTGGTTGGGACCTTTCATTATCATAGCAAGTTATAAATCCGGAGCATACCAATTAGCAACACCAGAAGGAAAGCCTCTATAGGAACCTTGAAACACCTCTCATCTCAAAAAGTTTAATGCCTAAGAAATTACAAGGTATAGAACCGAAAAATACAAAAAATCCAAAAAATGTCCTGAAAAAATGGTTACCTTGATGAAAACCTGGAAAACACGCATCTTGGTGATAGCAAAAAAAAATTAAAAATTAAAAACTCCAAAAAAATCAGAAAAAGGATTGTAACAATAAAGAAAAAAATCGTCCTCTAGTGAAAACCACTTCGGTGGTGCTTTGGACAGGTACCTTGGTGAAAACCTGGCATACAGGCACCAAGTGTAAATAAATCACTTCCCATCTACTAGGATCTGCGTGACTCACTCATCCATTCCATCACATTTCATTAATCCTCCACCCACCCATCCGCTTGCATCCATACCATAGCCTGAGATGATGACCATATCATATTCCACCATAGTACTACTTGGCATATTCCTAAGGTCAGTTCATCCTACCTTTATTGAAGTAGTCTATCAACTAAATACTAGGGGCATCTCCTTGAAATTGGCAGTGGAACAGATTTGTGTATATCTTTTGTGCTCTTCCCAAATCTACCAGAAAACCCAATTTTTTTTGAAAATTCATCAAAAAATCCAAAAACATGTCAAAATCTCAAAAAATCTTCAAAAAATTATCATTAAGTCTTCTCAGTCTTTCACTTTGTCTAAACTACATCATCTCTAAGCTTGAACGTAGGCAAGGTTGATCGTTGATCATCCCCCGAGACATCTTACATCAGTCCTTAGGCATCTGTCGCATTGGCAATCCGTTTGCTTGTCTAGTTTGCATTTTAGGATTTTAGGCATATGTTGCATTGGCAATCCATTTGCCTTTCTAGTTTGCATTTTAGGATTTTAGGTGTCCATCACATTGGCAATCCGTTTTCTCATCTAGTTTACACCCTATGTTAGTCCTTTAAGCGTTCGTCGCAATAAAATGGCAACACATTTTCCCATCTTATAAAGTTTGTCATTAGTCAAACTACATGGTATCTACATGTATAACATAGGCAAAGACAATCTATGAATCAGCTCCCAAGACCCCTAAGATAGGTCTCTTAGTTAGTCTCTCTATCTTAAAATCTGAAAATACCAAAAACAGCCTCAAAATATCTAAAAAATCCAAAATGGTGCATCCATTTCATCTCGCTTTCACCCATGATTGTCATCACACATAATAAAGTCAATCTTTACCTTCACCCTTTGGTGATTCATTCAGAAGCAAGTTTAGCAGGTTCCAAAGTGAACACCTAATTGTTAAAGTCTTAAGCCTAAGTCAGTAAGCAAACAAGTTGGTCAACTCGGAGTATCAATAGCTTATCACCCAAATCAGTCTCACCAAAACCCTGATCACTACATGTCCTAGGATGAATCCTTCCCATGATGGACATAAGCATCAGGTACCCCATAGTAGTTTAGCCTTGGCTAGCGGTATGAAGAACATTAGCTTGTTTTTTTACTTTATTTGGTCTTTGTTGACTTATCTTATTTTGTGCTCATTTCAAGGACCTCTCGATGATGCCTAAACAAAATAGGTTTAGAGAGAAAGGGATGGGGAAAAGATCATTATCTTTTTTATCTATTGCGCTTGTGGGATACACTTGTAAAATAACTTAGTCATATATTCTTGGTTTGGTTTGTGGAGAGGATGTTTTAGATATCTTGTTGACCACATAAGAAAGCTCGCTTTCCTATGTTTTGGCCCAAGATGTTTAGAATGTCTGAACTACATCCTAAATGAAGTATGTACATTAAGTGTGAACAAGAATACTCCTATCTGATTGCTGAGTCAAATTCCTTCACACTAGGTACAATTCCATCCTTGTCCTTTATACCTTGATGCATCATACCTAGGTGTTTTATCAAACATAAACTAATTGGCCCTTTGAAAATCCCAACTCTTGGTAAGAAAATCATCATCATAACGTACACTTTTTGGATCCTCCTTCCATCCATCTTATTCTTCTTACTCCTCTATCTTTACTAACATTTCTATCTAAAATTGGTGTGTTGAATCAAGGTATACATGAGACTACCCATAGTCGACGATTGTCTATACATCAAAGAATTATCTTTCATCCTCTAATCAATAGAACCACTCCCCTTGCATTTTATAGTGATATCAATAGAAAAATTAGCATTTCCACTTTATCTATCAAGGGGGAAATATACCAACAATATCCTTTTGTTGGGGCAACAGTGGGGCATTTGGAAAAATCAAGAAATTTTTGACTTTGATCACAACAATTTATTCTTTGAATCAATGCAATAAGTACATTGCTTCAAAGAGGGGAAAAACATAGACATCGAAAATGTGCAAATTCGGTTTGACACACTTGATCTTGATTCTTAACAACATTTCTTCCTGAATCATACTCTCATCTTTTCATCATATTATGTCTCTTAATTTAATAAATCATTATTTATTTGATTAAGTCTTTCTCCTTCTTTGATTAAACTAATCAATTTAATTTAATTAATCTTATGTCTCTGTTTAATTAAATAAATCATTTTATTTGATTAAAGTTTCTAAAGTCCTCTTACTAAATTAAATAAATTAAACCTTATTTGATTTAATCTAACATTTTCCCACTGAGTTAAATAAATCAAAATCATTTATTTAATTAATCAATTCCTCTCAATTCTGATTTAAATTAATTCATCAATTCAAGTCTAAATTGTCACATCACCTAAATTCCTCATTAAATTAATTAAACTTCGATTAATTTAATCTTAATCTATGTCACATTCTCTAGAGAATGCAACTTGCACAATAAATCAATTACTTTGATTTATTAATTCATCTATTTTCCCTAACATGGCATCAAAAGGGAATATTCCCTTAAATTCGAATTCAAAAAGTCCAAGTCAATTTGTACATCCAACAAGGCATTCACTCCTCTTACATGTCCTTGTGCATTGAGTTAAGTGTCATTTATTTCATTCTTTTTTCTCTCTCACATGGCATTTCTCAAATTTGAAATTCCACCGAATTGCATTTATTAGCACTTTGGCCAAAATATGCACAACCTTCAACCATTCACATCTTGACAAATGGCACTTGGCCATTGGATGTTGAATGATCCCACATTTCTCTATTTCACTCTCTTTTCCAGTTTGGAAATCTATAAATTAAAGGTTTCTCTCCTAATTCTACAACACACAACTTTGAGTAAACTTACTATACTCAAATTCATTCATCCACAATTCAAGCAAGTATACTATACTTCATTTGAGCCACAACTTTGAGTGAACTTACTATACTCAAATTCATCTTCATTCCACACATTTCATGCAAAGTTACTCTCTTGAATTGAGAGCTAATCTCACCATCAACAATCATCAAGCTTATACACAAGAATTGGGAAAGGGCTGATTTCGACATACCAATCAACGCCAATTCCCCATGGGATTGATAGTTGTTCATTAAAATAGGATTTGTTTACTTCCATTTATATTGTTCTTCACTTGCTTTCCTATGTTAATGTTGCAATCTAATTTAATGGGGAATCCTCATTTTACCTTGCACATTTGATCTAATTCTTTTGTTTGTTTGTTGCTTGTGTGCATGTCTGAAAATGAAGCAGTTCACACCAAGGAATATCTAAAGCTGATGACAGATTATGAAATGTCAGCCCACGAGCTTGATGTAGGGAAAATAAGGTCATATTTCCATGAGAAGATGGAGAAAGGGACAACCTATGTGCTAACACCAGATTTTATGGACTTTTTTGCCCATTCCTCTATCCAATCTAAATAGGTAGCTAAGGCCATGCCCAAGTGCATGAATAATTGGGAGAAAATCGCGAACCCATCAAAAGAAGCTATCATTTCAAATACTTCAATCAGATATAATGGAGTGGGATAAGCTTTGAGCGATGATCAAAAAATTTGTGGAGTATGCCACATTGCAAAACAAAGCTAGAAATCCTATATTAGATGATGAATTCCTCATAGTGTAGCTACATCAAAGGAAATCAGCTAGAAGACAAAAGAGCTACAGTCTTGCCCATAAGAGGACAAAATAGGCTAAAAGACAAGATGTAATTTTATATTGTCATATATTTGGGGCTAGGTGAAACCCTAATTTTTAGTGAATCTTGGCCACACAATGAGATTAAATATTGGCCATTCATTTTTCTTTTTGGAGACTATAAATAGGGGGTCTCCTCTCATTTTCAAGAGAGAGTTCAGTTGTTGTAAAGATATGTTGCTGGAATGTTAATATAAATTCCTTGATTTGGTGGATTCTTGAGTTCCAAATTCATGTTGCATGATTCTTCTTCTCCTAATGTATAAACATGAATTTGCACCCCTAACGTAAATTCCCTTTTGTCCCTTAAGACTTTAAGAAATCATATCCAAAGGTGAAATTCCACCTAAGCCCACTACCTTCATTCCACTTGGTGTCTATTTTGTGTGTCAGTGGAGGCATTTATGTCTAGGATTCTCACGTAGCATGCAGACACCTGTGTGACACACTAACATCCCTAACAAATTCCTACATTTGGAGCCTGCAGTGGCATTACACATCCCATTGGGAGTTTCCTTGTAATGCCCTCTTCGGTCGATCAACCCAAATATGGTTGTTTTCTTCCTCTTTCCTTTGTATTCACTCATTCTCATTCCATTTCAAGAGTTGGTTGATCTTTTCACATCCACTCCACAATATCTTCACAAGATCTAAGAATCTTCTTCACCATCTCTTCAATCTTCATTCAACACTTTACACTTCATAGTAGCAACATCAACACTGCATCACTTTAGTAGAGAAAGTGTGGAATGAAACACCACGACAACAGAGGCTTGAGTTCCTCTCATTTTCTCACCCGCTAGCCTTGAGTGCTTTGGGTGGAGGTGGTAAGCTTTCACTCCTCTCCTCTATTATTTGGTTGAGTAGCATAACACTATTTTGTAGTGCTTTAGTACTCTTTACTTCATTTCATACTTTTTGCTCTATCTATCTGGTTGTCTGTGGAGGTGGGAACACCAAAACGGGGGTTTGACTGAGGAAAACCCCTTTACAGCCCCAACACTTTCTCTCTCTTGTGTGTAGGTATTAAGATGCTCACAAGCTGGAAGCTTCATCAATCACATGGTTGTAATTGTTTCCTTTCCCTTTCTCTCCTTGTCTTTATCTTTTCTATTTTAGTATACTACCTTTATCACATTTTGTTGCTTTATCACGTTATATAAGTTCTTAGCAATCAGCTTGCAATTGGCCACTCTGCTATTTTATGTGATAAACTCACTCCCTGCTCTGTACAAGATTCCAATGTGCCTCGAGGATGATAGCATGCCATGTCATCATCTTCATTCTGCACTGACGTCCTTTGGTTGAGAGATTGACAATTTGTCCAGAGGATCTCAGTGACCTGGTCTTTATGGTTCTAGAACCTTCGCCATTGTCCTTTGAGGTAGTTTAGGGAATCCCACCCCATGAGGCTCTTCGATTGAAGAGAAATTGTGAGTAGTGAATCCCCCTTCTCTCACATTTTTGTGAACCTATTGTAAAGAATGTATTCTTCAAAAACCAGGAATTTATTTACCCCTACTTGGCAGGGTCATAACTTTTGACTCGATGCTCAAAATTCAAAACCATTTGCACTGTTGGAAAGGTCTTCTAGAGAACTAGTTTAGTCCCTAAAATACTATTTACTTTGGGAAACTAAATTTAATGGACCAACGCAAGTTCCAAACCCTAATTCCACCCCGAAGACCTCCGAAAATGCAAATTACTAGAACATAGAAAATATTGAAAAAACCATAATGAATTTAATATCTTCCTTTATTAGTTATGTATCTAATTTTGTTCAAAATATTAATGGTGTTCCATTTCACACATGTGATAGTGACTTGGCTTTACCCATGTCACTTTGTATCTTTGGTCCTTCTCACAAGAGTCCTCTCCCTTCAGAGGATGTCTTGTTGCAAGAAGATGAAATCATTGATACCTTTCTTAATATTACTTTACCTTGCCTTCATTCCAATTCACTCTTTCTAAATATGATGCATTTGTGAATGATGAACCTTCTATTCATTCTAATGCACTCTCCTCTAGAGATGATGCATTCGTGAATGATGAATCTTCCACTCCTTCCAATGCACTCTCTTCTAGAGATGATGTATTTGTGAATGATGAATTTCTTATCTATCCTAATGCACTCTCCTCTAGAGATGATACATTAGGGCTAGATGAATCTCCTTCCACATTTTATCTTGTTTGGATCGATGTTGAGAATATTTCTTAAATTAATTGTTCTACTAGTTGTGATGATTCTGTAAATATAATCTTTCTTTGTTTCCCCTCAAAGGCCTAAGAGACCAGTCATTTACATGACTCCAGCTAGTCCTTCTCCTAAAAGGGCTTGTTCTATCGATGGTGTTCCATTTGATAGTGATTCCCTTGATCCTTCTATGGCTCACTCTTATAGAGCAGTAGCCCATACCTATGATACTAGAATGAATAAACAACTAAACCTTCCTCAAGCACCTAAACCTACAACTAAAGCACCTAGTGATTATGATCTTGTCGAGCAAGCTCAAGTTACTTTGGATAAGATCTCACTATGGGACTTGCTTCAGTCTACTCTGGTTTACCATGGTATGCTTCAAGAAGCCTTGCAAATGAACATCTTTCCTTCTTCCACTAGGTCGGTAGATGTTGATGCATTGATGTCGTATATTCGTGAAAATTCACCAAATATTACGTTCTAACCTCAGGAACTCCCACCTATGGAAGTGCAGAAGCAAGCAGATCCTCTAATGATTATCGTTAATATTAATAAGATCATTATTAGACATACTCTCATTGACGTTGGTTTGATTCTCAATGTATGTAGCATTGATATATTACCTAAGAGTAATATTGATCAATCTTCTATTAATGCTTCTTTTGTTGACATTCGTGGGTTTGGTAATGTCAGTTGAAAACCTCTAGGAATGATAGTCTTGCCTTAGAGGTTGGGACCCATTCTCATACATACCCTTGTATATGTTATGTCAAGGAGGCTACCTTATAACCTTCTTCTTGGTAGGTCATGGATTCATTCTATGTGTGTAGGCCCATCTACCTTGTATAAATCAATTAAGTTCATTTTTAATAATAAAGTAGTCACAGTCAAGGCTGACCCTATTGCTAAGCACTTATGTGAGATGGCAGCTACTGGTCAAGCTTCAGTTGTGCCTACTATTATTCCTTCAGTATCTTCCAATCTGTCAATGTTTACTCCAGCAGTATCTACTACAAAGCATACTCTTAAGATAGATGTTCCTGAGGAAGATCCTTCTAAAGCGATAAATACTAAGTCTATTCCTTCTACTTCTTCTCAAAGGAGTACATGTCTTAGTAATGATTGGGGTCCTCTAGACTTTACAGATTCCTTCAAGTTGACCTGATCCTCTTAGACCCTTCTATAACATCATTCACATGCGCTATCACAGATGATCAATCTTTTTCATCGCTAGATAATGTGAATGTGAGTTATAATGTTCTTAGTGTTGATCCTCCCTTTGAGGAAGATGATTATGCCTCTGCTAAAGAGGATAATGTGGGAAGTCCTAGTAAGAAGGATGATGATGATCCTATAGAAGAGTATGTTCCCCCTTACTGGAATAATTCCCTCTATGAGGATCCCCCCTCTTCCCATGATTTGCAAAAATGTTATGGCCCTGGCTTTAAGCTCATCTCTAAGTATGGCTATGAGTGTAAAATTTGTGGGCATAATGAATAAGGAATTCAAGTCCTTGTAGAATTTGTGCCTCGTAAGCATAACTTGGGGCTTGGTTTCTTGAATAAACAATCTGAGAAGAAACCACAGTTGAACATTGATGTGACATCCATTGAACCTCATTCTCATAGATTGGTCCATCCTCCTTTATCTTTTATCTTTGTGTCTTCTTCTTCTAGTGATAAATTGAGCTTTTCTCTGTAAGAGAAAGGGTTGCTCTCATCCTTTGTCTGAACAAGAGTATATTTTTTTGTGGCTTCTTAAATCCCACTTAATCACTCTTCCTCCTACATGCAAGAAATTTCATAAACATGATGAAGTAAAACATTCCTTGTATGCATACCATTGAGTTCCTGGCCATTCCACTAGAAAATGCAAGGCCTTGAAGGATAAAATACAACAACTTCATGATTCAAGTGCCTGCTAATGCACCTACCTTTTCTTTGCATAACAAGTGATATTGAGGTTTACCTCTATCCTGCATGTTCTAAGTATCTTGTGTGTTTCTCCTCCCCTTTATGTTGGGGGCAGTGATAACTTGTTCTAGAGGTGTTTGTCCTTCTAAGGACCCCTCTCTCTTCTCTATGTCTTTCAACTTGAGCATCCCTTGAGTGGACCCCTTTGAAATCTTTTCTCTCGAATGAATTCCATGGCGTCTAGCTTGAGGGAAAAGCGACTAGACCGACTCCATATTTTTGCATCTAGTGTGGGGGCAGCCCGACTAGACCTACTCCACATTTTTGCATCTAGTGTGGGGGTAGCCTGACTAGACTTTACTTTTCAAATAGCACATCCCTTGAGTGGACCCTCCTTCCTTTTGAAGGGTTCCCGAGGGAGCCCTTTGAAATCCTTACAACTTAGAGATGGTTTGTGTGACTATCAATTCACTAGCCTATGTGGCCATTTCCTGATATGTTCTATCTGTGGGTAAACATGTCACCATCTCTGACTCTACGGAGTCCCCTTTCTTGGTTCTAGTGTGGGGGCAGCCCGACTAGACTTTACTTTTCAAATAGCATGTCCCTTGAGTGGACCCTCCTTCCTTTTGAAGGGTTCCCGAGGGACCCCTTTAAAATCCTTACAACTTAGCAATGGTTTGTGTGACTATCAATTCACTAGCCTACACGGCCGTTTCCTGACATGTTCTATCTATGGGTAAACATGTCATCATCTCTTAGTCTATGGAGTCCTCTTTCTTGGCTTCCTTCATATGAGAGTTCTTGGAAGATACCTTCCTTTTAGGTTTGTGGATCTATGAGGCACTTTCTTGGTTTCCTTCATGTGAGAGTTCTTGGAGGATACCTTCCTTGCAAGTTTGCAGGTCTATAAGATACTTTCTTTCTTCAACTTCATAGTTCCATAGAGTTATGAATTTTGTTTCATCTCTTGCGCTCTCGAGTTTCCTAGATCACGTTCTTCTTCCTCGATGGTTTAGAATACATTTCTAACCTTACCACTACTCTACACTACTTTATCGAAGCACTCATTAGTACTCGTGCTCAATAAAGTGGGGGAAAACTATATCAACATGAGTTTGCACCCCTAACACAAATTCCCTTTTTTCCCTTAACAATTTAGGAAATCAAATTCAAAGGTGAAATTCCGCCTAAGCCCGTTGCCTTCATTCCTCTTGGCATCTATTTTATGTGTCGATGGAGGCATTTCTGTCTAGGAATCCCTCATGACATGCAGATGCCTATGTGGCTTGCTAATGTCCCTAATAGATTCCCACATCTAGAGCCTACAGTGGCATTACACATCCCATTAGGAGTCGATTTGTAACGCCCTCTTCGGTTGATCGACCTGAATATGGTAGTTTTCTTCCTCTTTCCTTCATATTCACTCATTCTCATTCCATTTCAAGGGTTGGTTGATCTATTCACATCCACTCCACAATATCTTCATGAGCTCCAAGTAGCTTCTTCATCATCTCTTCAATCTTCATTCAACACTTTACACTTCACATCAGCAACATCAACACTCCATCACTTCAGTAGAGCAAGTGTGGAACGAAACACCACAGCAGCAGAGACTTGATTTCCTCTCATTTTCACCCCCACTAGCCTTGAGCACTTTGGGCAGAGGTGGTAAGCTTTCACTCCTCTCCTCTATTATTTGGTTGAGTAGCATAACACTATTTTGCAGTGCTTTAGTACTCTATACTTCATTTCATACTTTTCTCTCTACCTATCTGGCTATCCGTGGAGGTGGGAAAACTAAAATGGGGGTTTAACTGAGCCAAAACCCTATACAACCCCAACACTTTCTGTCTCTCTTGTGTGTAGGTATTGAAGACGCTCATGAGCTGGAAGCTTCATGAATCGCATTGTTGTAAGCATTCCCTTTTCCTTTCTCTCCTTGTCTTTATCTTTCCTATTTCAGTATACTTCCTTTATCACATTATGTTTCTTTATCACTTTCTAGAAGTTCTTATCAATCAGCTTGCAAGTAGCCACTTTTCTATTTTTTTTTATAAACTCACTCCCTAGTCTGTACGAGTTTCCAACATGCCTCGAGGATGACATTACATCATGCCATCATCTACATTCTACGTTGACGTCCTTTGGTTGAGATCTTGATAGTTTGTTTAGAGGATCTTTGTGACCTACTCTTTCTAGTTCTAGAACCTTTGTCATTGTCCTTTGAGGTAGTTTAGGGCATTTCGCCCCATGAGGTTCTCTGAGTGAAGAGAACTCATGAGTATCGAATCCCCCTTCTCTCACACCTATGTAGTAAATTTGAGTAGATTAACTTTGTTGTTCTATGTATTCTTATAAGCATAGTAATGTAGTTAATGTTGTCCATTGTTTATGAAGAATTTTGTTGTGTTGATGCCCTTCCTTGTTCATGGTATTTGTTGTTTATTGATGATAAACTATAGTGTAAATATAGTATGAACATTATATGAATGTTGCACTTAAAATCCATCTCTTGTTCATGCTTTATGGTGAATGAAAGGTTGAAAATTTGGAGACGTCAAAAGATTGAACTTGTTTCATGAGACTGTGCACTAATCTGGTTAAGTGGAACTAAGTTTGAGGAAGGTTGTCCACTTTAGGATCCTCCATTATCACTATTCATTTATAGTCTTAGGCCTAGGAACTCCTCCATTCCCTTGCCCCCATTTCCTTTTTTTAATAGGTTCTTTAGATAAATTTCATTGCACATTGTAAAGCCAAATCAGAAGATCAAAGTGGAGTTTAAGACTATTGTTTTGAACTTACAACAATAGAGCGACTTTCTAGAAAATTTTATAAACTCCATCCAAGGATCTGATTCCCCTATAGTTTAACCCATGTAAGGCTACCCTATGATTACCAAAAATATCACATTAAACCAACTAAGATATTCCATGCATTTAATGACTTGACACCCGAGAGACCTTGGGGTAATTTTCAGCAACTTGTTGTCAGAGATTATCTTTTCAGAGACATAGCACAGTTGTGTGTTTCCTGTGCTAAGAAGGTGCAAAAAAATCCATCAAAAAAATTGGCACTAGAAGGAGGGCCCCCTTTGAAGTTAAGGTGGATCAAATTGGATTATTTTCCCTTGATAGATTCCACAGATTTCTAAGATCTACACCAAACGAAGGGGAATTTGAGGAACTGCAGCCCCCTACAAGGGAAAAAAGGACTTGAATATTAGACTCAAACCCATCCTCCTCATTTACTCCATCTCATTCACCCCCATACTCCTTCCATATGTCACATTCTCAACCTCCCTCTTCTACTTCCCCCTCTTCCCTCCAGCCCTCTCAAACCTCCTTTCAACCACTCACTTCCCACAACCCAGGTGTTGCCCTGGTCCCTGCCTTCCAAGTCCAAGGCATAGTCCCAACTGTCATTGCCCCTATGAAAACCCAAGTTCCAATCCAATAGAAAGTACCATCCCCTCCTCCCCTCATGGCTTGGTTGGGAAACAATCCTTCCCCATTTTCCTTCAATGATTACCATGATATGCCAAACAACCTAGAGAGCTTTTGCACGAAGTTCAATCTTTGAGATTCGTAGAGGACAATTGAAGAACAAATACAAATCTTCCAGGAAATGTTGAAAGATATGTAGATCGATCATGAATATGTAGCATGTAGGATTTTCCCTTATTCTTTGGGAGAAGAGGACTTCTATTGGTATATCAACTTCCCGATAAGATCCATCACAACCTGGGACTTGTTAATTAGTTACTTCTTGCAAAAGTATGAGATCCCAATCAGCACTTCAAAGTTGTACTGATAATTTATGTCTATTTGTAGGGAAGTTAACAAGCCAATAAACTCCTTCAATGATTGATTACACTGGGCATACATGAGGTTGCAAGCTTTGTATGTGCTCAATGATGCCACTGCCTTGCCAATTTATTATTTCACATTAGATAACCTCACAGCTACATTGGTGAAGAGGATGCAACCAACTCCTACCAGACTAGTGGACGCTTATACCAAAGAAGTCATAGCCAACACTGACTTGGGGCAAAACATCTTCAGTCCACTTCCCTCAGGGAAATTTTCTCATTCTATGCATATTCAAGGACTTAGTCAAGCTCCACGACATAAGATGCCCCTCGTGAACCAAGTGCCTCAACTACCCATAGTGCCTCATCCAGGGCAATCCATGAACCACGTGACTTTGGTACCTCATTACTTGTAGTCTCAACAATAGTCAGCCTATGTATAGCTATCACAAGTACCAACATATTTACAAGGGCCTAAATTCCCATCCACTCAACAAAACCAACCGACAACACAACCCATCTTTCTCCAAAACCAAACATCGCAACATAATAATGTCGAGAAAGATCGGTTAGATGAATTGACAGAGATGATCAAGAAAATTTCCATAGAGATGAATCACCTGATGAACAAAAATAATCACTTGCAGGCCTCCCAATGCAACATCTAGGCCAACCTCAATTGAGACAACAGGGACAACCATGAGATAGGTACTTCATCCAAGCAGAATTACGAGCAAGGAAAAAACTCTAACTAGAATTTTGAAAGGAGACTCTCACAAAGATAGAATAGAATATTAAATATAAGACCAAGCAATGGAGGTGTTCCCAGTCCTCTCAATCAACTAGCTAATACGAAGAAAAAAACTAGTGGGGTATATTTAGTTGAGGCTGCCTTATCCGGATGGTGTAGGATTCATAAGACTAGTAGGCACTCTGAATTAGATTACCTCGAGTTCCAAATAGTAGGAGAGATATTTCAAGTACTAGAACACCGTTGATAGTGTAGGTTGCAGAGACATAGTTTCATCTAAGTCATATGATTCTTTCATACTCGTGGTCAACTAGGCCCCGCTTCCATGAAGCGAAAGCAACGAACCTGAGATTGAGGCTGCCTCCCCAAAGAATGAAGAAGCAAAGGAGGTAAGTAATGAAGAAGCTTTTCCTAAGATTTTTACTTCAATAGATAATGGTCCACTATGTGAAGAGGGATTTTGTGAAGATGAAGTTCAAGTGTTCCTTCAAAGAGCATCTCCATATAACTTGAGAAGTAGGAAAATTAGAGGACCCTTCAGTACCTCTACCCCACCCAACAACTTTAACACCCCACTTGATCATAACGCTAGCAACAATTCGGGCTATCCACATGTGCCTACACAATACTTGAATATAAACAAACAACCAATCCAAACACAAAACCAACTAGTTGTCTCCTCAATAGGTAGATCCTTCGAGATTGAAATTGAGAAAATGGGGGAATACTTTGTTGAAGAGTTCAAGAAAGTTAAAATCATCTTGTCTTATTTTCAGCTACTTAAGGTTCTTGTGGTTAGGCATGCCTTATTTAGGGTGATTAATGGGACACCTTCTTCCAAAGTGACACAAGAAACACTAGCCAAGAGACTCTCTTTCGAAGAGCCTCCACATGAGCCCGTAATTCAAGAAATCATAGGTAAAAATAAATATTTCCCTTCCAATCAGCAAATTGGAAAACAACCCGCTAAGGAGAAAACTCAAGTGCAAACTGAGGAAAATACCAATGAAAATGATAAGAACGAGGTAGCCCAGGCTAATGGACCCATGGGTTTATTCCAAGAAAATATAGAAATGCCACCCTTCCTCACTATAATTAGAATATTTGGGAATAATTTGCATAATTGTCTGATTGACTCAGCAGCATTAGCCAATGGCATACCCTTGGTTATATGTAAGGCTCTTGGGATTTTCCCCACACCTTTGAGAAGAAAATTAACTCAACTGGATGGAATCAAAGTGAACATCATTGGAGAAATCAATCATATCCCTATGCAGATCACTGCAGACCTGAGGGTGCAACAGGTTATTGACATCCAGATTGTGGATATTCCTGACACATATGGAATAATCTTGGGATGAGACTTCACCCAAGCATTGAATGGGTATGTCATGACTGATCTCTCTCACATGTGGCTATTGTATAAGGGACTGCCAAACTAGATCTGCATAGATCGGGAGCCACACATGAAATTCATGATCACAAAATATAACTATACCAGTGAGATGTTTTTTGCTAAAACAAAATTGGGTAATTATTGCCCCGTGAATTATCAAGGAGGATTAGAGTTTCCAAAAGAGGAAGTAGCCAATGAGGTCTTCTTGGTACTATGTAGCCCCCCTGGTAATTTGGATTATGCACCCCAGAGCACAAAAATGCTGGTAGAATCAAATGATGATGGAACTAGCGATGATGGCAACTTAGGACTGCTGGACGAATTCAAAGACTTCATTGAAAAATGCATACATGACCAACTTATTCTAGGAGAAAGAATGGATTTTCAAGAGCTCTTGTTGCCTAACTAGTTTAGAGTTCATAATGTTTCCCACTCATAATTTGAGTGTTGTTTGTGTCAGACGGTAGTGGAGCACATCAAAGCACAAGCCACACCTCAAGAAGAGCCACCAACCAGACAACCTACCACCAACCATGATGAGCATGTTCTTGTTCCAGGAATGGCAAATGCAAGTACGCAGACAAGGAAGAATGCACACCTAATTGGCCCCAAATTCAAAGAACCTTCCAAGTTTTGGACATTACGCTTCGATGGGTCTAAGTCCAACCAGGGAGTCGGGTCCGGATTTGAACTCATCAGACCTATGGGTAAGACTTACTTCACTGCTCATAGGCTTTACTTCTATTCTATGAATAATGTAGCAGAATACAAAGCATTAGTTCATGGTCTCTTAATATCTCTAAGAAATAATGTCAAAATGTTGCAAGTATTTGGTGATTTGGAGTTGGTAGTAAAATAGGTTAGAAAATTATATTCATGCCATGACCGAATGCTAGCAAATTATAGGCATAGGGTTTGGGATCTTCCCGAAATTCTTGACGCCTTTAACACCTAATTGATCCCTCAATCACAAAACCATACTGTTGATGCCTTGGCTCAAGTAGCCAGCATGCTACAACCCCTCCCTTTGTCAGGACTCAAAAAAATTCATTGTTGAGTTGACATCCACCCAATTCACGCCAGATAATGTCACCCATTTTTAGGTGTTCAACAATGACAAACATATCTTAGAATTTATCACTGGCTCTGATGTATTTGCAACTTAGATAATTGATGAGGTTGAGCCTGAGGAAGTTGAGTTGGATATAGAAATGATTATTAACCTCAAAACTAATACTATCCCTAGAGGCATGGTTTAGCTTAAACACATATTTGACCTAGATCATATTCGAGACCAAGATCAGCAAGAAAAGAAGGATTTGAACAATAACTAGTGTGACCCCCACAACCTCAGAACAACTACGAAAATTAAGAATATATTCATTGGCAAGGTGTGCATGCTAGAGGAGAAAAGGGGAATCATTAATGCTTTGCAGGAGTACCAAGGTGTGGTAATGTGGAGCTATGAATATTTAAAGACATATGACACCTCCATTATTACGCACACTATTCCCCTTAATCCGGATAATAAACCTTTCTAACAACGACAATGTCCCATCAATGCATTACTAGAGCCCATCATTTACAAAGAGGTGCAGAAGCTGCTATCATCCAGAATAATCTTTTTCGTTAGTCACTCTATGTGGGTGGCTAATTTGGTGCCGCTAAGGATGAAGAATGGATAAATCAGATTGTGTGTGGACTTCCACAATTTCAATAGAGCTTCGAAAAAGGAAAAATTATCTTGTGCCTTCATTGAATGAGGTATTACAGATTGTTAATGGATCACAAATGATGTCCTTCCTTGATGGGTACTCCAGGTACAACCAAGTAATGTTATTGTATAAAGATAGACACAAGACAACATTCACCACTAAGTGGGGAACCTTCGCATACAGGAGGACGTCATATGGAATCATTAACATTGGCGCTAATTTCCAGTGTGCGATGGATATAGCCTTCAAGAATCTAATCAGAAAATGTATCATCATTTACATGGATGATCTTACAGTATTCTCAAAGAAGCAAGCTGGTCATGTTTTCGATTTGTAGAAAGTTTTTCATAGGTGCAGAGAATTCAAAATATATCTTAATCCAAAGAAATGTATCTTCAGAGTTATGGAAGGCAAGTTGCTCAGGCATGCTATTTCATAACAAGGAATCTCCATAGACCCTAAGTGTACTCAGTCCCTTTTGAAGATTTTGTTGCTAGGCAGGAAGAAAAAGCTAAAATATTTCTTTGGAAAGATAAAATTTGTTAGAAAATTTATTACAGGCTTTGTTGAAATCATCAAGCTGCTCAACGCAATGTTGAAGCAAGATGCCAAAATTGAGTGAACTCCAAAGGCAAAGCAAGACTTTGAGGAAATCAAGAAATCCATCATTGACACACTTGTGCTAGTTAGCTTGGATTTTTGAAGCCCTTCTACATCTACTCCTTCGCTTCAGACCATTCATCCGCCAACATCTTGACCTAGAAATATGATGAAGGAAATGAGCACCCAATTTCCTTCATGAGTGCTTCCTTGAAGGATGCCGAGCTAAGGTATGATAGTGTGGAAACAAAATCATACACTCTCATCAGAGTAGTCAAGAAATTCAGACACTACATCCTACGAAACAAGGTGTTCACCATCGTCCCTGACCCAGTAGTAAAAACATTACTAATGAAAAATTAGCTAGGAGAAAGAAGGACAAAATGGTTCACCTTGCTGCAAGAATACGAGTTGGAGATCCAACCAATGAAACTGGTAAGGGATAGGCACTCACCTGAACGATAGTTGAAGTAGGACCCGAGCTTATAGTTCAACAATGTCAACTCGAAGACGTCTCCCCAAGGGAGTGGTATGATGATATTGTCTATTATTTGCAGAACAAAAAATGTCCACCTCACTTATAGGAAGTCCAAAAGCATGCCCTCAAACTAAAAATTAGCAACTATATCCTACAAGGATCTGTACTTTACAAAAGAAACAATCAAGGGGTCTACCTCCGGTGCCTCAGAAAAGAAGAGGCAGTGCGTGTGCTGAAATAATTCCATGACAAGTTTGGTATTGGTCATGGGTTTGGCCCTTCTATCACTCATCAAATCCTACGAGAAGGATATTACTTGCCCACCATCTTCAAGGATTCCAATAATCATGTTCGTAAATTCCATGTCTGCTAGACCACCACAACTAGAGAAAGGAACGTTGTTTTCCCATTGCAACCAGTCTTGGAGGTAAGACCATTCGTGCAATGGGGTCTTGAATTCATTGGACTGGTAAGCCCACCATCTTCTATGGGTCATAGGTACATTCTAACCACCTTTGATTATTGTACCAGATGGACATAAGTTATTACATGTAGGAAATGTACTATAGAGATAGTTGTTCATTTTAGTTTCACATATGCGTTAGTTTGTGATAGCGTCTCAACCTTTGCTTCACTTAAATTCGCCAGTTGGGCCTTTGATTATGGTATTTCCCTTAAATTATCATCCAAATACTATCCCCAGGCAATGGTTTAGTGGAATCCATGAACAAAAACCTAATTACTATCATCAAAAGGCTGCTCGATAGGAATCCCAAGGACTGGCATACCCCACTCCGTTTAGCCCTTTGGGAAGATCATACACGTCATTAGGCTTCCTTGGGAGATTTCACATTTCATCTCATCTATGGCCTCAAGCCTGTATTCCTGATTCACCTAAAAATCACCACCCTCCAATTCATCAATAACTTCTATAAAGAAGGGGATTGAAGGGAGGCTCACTTGGCTGAACTGCTCCACTTAGAAGAAATACGTGATCGTGTTGTTGAAAATTTTGCCAAACATCAGTTCATGGTCAAAAGATGGCTCGATTGATGAGCCAAAGTGAAGGCCTTCAGAATTGTTGAACTGATCCTATGTTGGGACAAGGCCCATGAGAAGAAAGGGGGACATGAAAAATTAGACAAGCTCTAGCTTGGCCCGTTTCAAATTGCTCAAATTCTCGGAGATAATTCTTTTCACCTCAATACCTAAACTAAGGAAGATGTCCCATTTCCCATCAATAGGCACCACCTGAAGCATTACTTTAAATCCTAAGCTCTCTCAAGCTACTCTTGTAAATACCTATATATAGGTTAGTTTAGGTTGTTGGTTTCCTCGCTTTGTTGCCTCGTGTTGCTTTCGGTTTTGTTTGTTCCTTGACCATTTTTTTTTCCTGAGAGTGTCTCTTTGTTCTTGATGTGGTGGCCATGCTCATTCAATGAATGGTTCACTTTTATGCCCGCTCTTAATTGTTATTTGGATAAATATTCATTCCCGTCTATTGGTATTTGATTGCAGCTATGGGACGGTCTCCTTATTTGAACATCGGCTTGACCTAGAACGTAACCCTTAGTTGAATCTTATCACTTCTCATGTTGGATCTTGCACATGATAAACGTTAATTTATTCTGAAGGGTTGTGTAGTGGTTGTAATGAAACCCTAGCAAGCGAAAATCACAAGTCTACTTTAGTGACTAATGTGGTGCCAAGCCCACTATAAGCTTTAATGCTTACACGGTTGAGCAAAAGAAATAACATTAAAAAATATCAAAAGGAAAGAAAGGAAAGAAATGTTAAAATCAAGCAACCATTTGGGTGTGCAGATAACTCTATTGGGGCTATGGATGCTCGGCTGGCAGTAGAGCAGTGTTTGAGGGGTCACAGCAACAACTCCGTTGGGGCTATGGATGCTTGACTAGCAGTGGAGAAATTTCTAGGTTACTTTTGGAGGTAAATGATTCATAGCTTGTTAGGTTTGATTAACTACTATTTTTTATAGTCTCCAAAGAAAATGAATGAATTCACTACCTACACACACTTCTGAGATTATTTCATGATTTGATTTAGCCAAGGATCTCATTCTCCTCTAAGTCCCATAGTTTACTTTTGGAAACTAGCCCTTGGTCTACGAAACCAAGATTCTAGGTTCTGAATGGACATTTATCCTTAGAACACTTAGGAGCATTCCCCAAGAGAGTCACCATTTGTTGTGCCTACAACACACACGCTCCACTCAGAATGGGGACCCTCTCTTTTCACTTTGTTGGGTCACTTTTGTCACTACCTCGTTTTGTGTGTCCCCTATTTTTGAGTCTTAAGTGGTCAAGGAATCTTACAAGAGTCACTTGGAGTTGACCATATTATGGTACCCTCAAATTTTCAAGGCCTTAGGCCTTTGCAGATCTTCCCTAGTTGTTTGATCTTTAATCCTTAAAGTTATCATCCTTGGAGCAATGCGGGTCCACCCATGTGGGCTACCCTTTGCGGGATTCCATAGCTCCCCGGCCATTTAGAATGGCCTTCGCATGAAGTCCTTCTGTTCCATGGTTCCCACACCATTTTTGGCCATTTCCATCATCCAACCATTCGATGACAAACTCTCAATTGTCGTCTACTTAGCAGATTCCACCGTTCCCACCAAATGTGTGCTCACCAACCATAGTCGCCATCGTACCTACATTAATGAGGGGAATTAAATGTTTCATTTTCTATAAATAGCCCATTTCAAGTTGTCATTTTCACCTACCAACATTCGAAGAACTTTTCAAATATTGTTGACTTCATTGCCTCCACGCCCGCATCCGACCATCGTTGTTTGAGTTCCTTGATTGCTAGAAATCATCATCCTTCATATGAATTGTTGAGGTAGAGTCTCTCTCATTGCTTAGTAGCAAGGTCTTTTCTGAAATTTTGAAAAATTATCAAGTTCTTTGTAAGACAGGAAATGTTAAGTTGATAGAGAGACCCTTAGCACGCAAAACCCATATCTTGGAAATTTGAAAACTTTCAAAATGCACCCATCTGGATCTGGTGGAACTCAACACCCCCACAACCATTCTTGAAGTAGGGCATTCATGCCCTATGAGCCTATAGCCTGACTATCATCATCTTCTACCCTTAAAATTTTTAAACTTCAGCAAAACAGTGGATACCTCCATCGGGCCCGCCCCCGTAGGGAGCCCCCTCAGCTTGGCCGTTGTAAGAATTTTCCAAAATTCATGAGTCCCAAAGGGTGGATCCTTTGACCCTCTCAGGTTTTCATGCATGGGCCTCCACCTACGCAATTCCTTTGAGCTCCGTTGTTTCAAACAGCTATCGAATCACATCCTCCCGCTACGCGGTTCCCGCCTCTGCAATTGACGTTCAAGGCTACCATCTGCTCACTATGTTGGTCTTGACCCCACCTTTTCCCTTTTATTTTCCATGGGAAAATGATTGAATCATATGCCTTTTGTAGAACCAATGATGCGGGCCTCCTCAGGCATATTTTCATCCCATCTTCATTGTTCCAAAACAGCCATACCCCAACATCATCCCACACCATCCAATTCGCACTATTGAACTTCAATGATAGGGTAATGCTATCTCTTGAGGCCACAGATCTTGCATGGCGGGATGTCTCTTATTGGGTGCCACTCTCCCAGCACCATTTCAATGACAAAACCTCAAAACAACCAAGTTACCCTTTGATCCCACATGGCTAAGTGATGGATTTGGAATTCCCAAAGCTTGAAAGTGACTTTGACCCACGTGCTAAAAAAATATTGAGGGCCCCACATCATGATCAAATATTGGCACAAGTGGAGCCATGTGGGCCACCATGCCCTTTATGTCATCCTTCCACACCTACCTTCAGAACGACTGCCAGCCTAGGGAAGTTCACACCCCTAGGACTACATTTCCTTAACTTCCCCAAATGAGTGTCTAACGATGACCCGAAAGAACTTTTAAGATCCTTGAAAGATAGAGTACCTGATTTAACATCATTTAGCAGGATTCTGGCTAGCATTCCTCATGTTTCTATGTTTGAATGTGTTTAATACTCCTTTTTCTACAGGATACATGGAACCAGCTGCAAGATCTTGGGAGGTAGCCTGGAATAAATACAAAGGAAAGAAAATTTTCAAAGCACATAGGGGTAAAGAAGATAAATATCAAATGAGATACAAGTTCTAAGGGTAACCCATCAATTCTAGGGTCACCACAGATTGGAAAGAGATATCAGATACTAAACTGGGACATATTGATATTGACGAGTTCAAGCAAAGGGTTTGAATCAACCCCACCATAGAGAATGCCATAAATATTAGAAAAAATGGGTTGGCTAAGGTTGTTGGGTTCCCACCTGCCCTTATAGCTCTCTAGCTTGTAATGGTCTACAAAGAGGCATACCAGGAGGACACAAAGAAGATAGTGGATAGAGATGGCAATATATTGGCTGATTTATCTACCAAGTCAAGAGGGAAATATTTCCATATCCCTACCTTCGATGAAATGGAGGAGAAAACCAAGGAATATTCTAAGAAAACATGGGATGCCAACCCCCTCACGTGCAAGAAGCTTATCAATCAGTACTGGCTTAAGGAGAAGAGGGGTAGCAAAAACAAAGTGCCCCAAGAACTCTTTAGAACTGACTTCTATGAGGATTACCATGACTTGGTAACCTTGTTAAGAAGAGTTATGGGCCTCCCAACTATGGCCTTCTTCCAAGAATGGATGTTGTACTTTGTGGAGGAGATCCTCCGAGGAGAGACCATGTTTTATCGGGCTGGAATGATCATCCAATGCTTGCATGAGAAATTTGTGGCCATAAAGAAGACTTCAAAATTTTACATGACATCATACCTGGTCTATTTTCTCACCGACCATTCCCAATATAGGGGACTATTTGTGGCACCAAATCCAACTCCAGGCAAGGGATTAAAGGTCTATGACAGGTATCGCCAAATTTAGTTCTAAAACTTCAAGAAAGACTATTGCAGAGTCAATGATTCCTTCATCAGGAATATCATCAGGCTGCTTGGAGGAAACTTTAAGAGAAGGGTCACCCACAGTGCCAATTCTTACATCCGCTGATTCGGCTTCTTGTTCATACAATTTCTAAAACTTACATACATCTGAGCCGAGGGTTTCTTAGAGAAACCATATAAGCTGCCTCAGTACCCAAATGACCGACTAGCACTACTTGAACTCTCCCGATAGCTGCAACATGCACACACCCTATTGAGTAGCAAGCATAGAGAAGGGATACCATATCCCCTCACATTTGGTTAGGGCATGTATGCAATTCACACATCCCAGTGTGCAGAGTACTCTGATAAGGAGCTAAATGAATACAACTTGGAGCTCTACATCGCTAGACCATAGATGGACCATTATGGAAAGTTGAAGAAGGTGGTCAGGATAGAGTATGCTCATCTACATAATGTAGAGGAGTTTTGGGCCAATTATAGAGATGATAAGGAGGTATGTATGTGGAATTACATGTGCATGAAGTCATACTTTGTCAAAAAAATGAACTTGTTTCTAGTGCCAAATCAAATCATCGAAGATGAGAATACTGTGGTAGATCTGAGGCATGATGTTGTTCCCAATCTATCACTACCACTAATTAACTGGGATGAGGAAGAGGTTAATGACCTCAACATTCTGATGAAGCCTATTGAGGCAAGAACAAAACAATGGATTCATGAGAAAATTACTCAATTAAAACTACAAGGAGTGACCCTAACATACAGAGAGCTCAAAGATCCACTTGAGAGTGAGACTGATAGTGCCTCTACCACTGCTTCCCTAACTAGGGAGACTACAACATCCCCTCCTACTACATGATCCAAGAAGAGGAAAGAAATAATTGAACACCAACCTAAGTCCAGGGTATATTCAAGGAAAGCCTCAGAAGGTGAACCTTCCAAGAAACCAAAGAAATCGGGCAGTTTCATAGAAATGTCCACCATTCAGGAGGAGCCACTTTGTGAAGAAGAGGAACAAGATACCAAGTAGCCAAGGTCCCCACCTATTTCTTCCACTCTTGTAGTCACCATTTCTATTTTTTCCACTACTTTTGCTTCTCCACCTATTTTTTAGGCGATGGTTACCTCTTCTTCGCCTATGGTGGATATTTTAGTCAACCTTGCCTCTATTTCCCCTGCAACCCAAATCATGATTATATATTCCTTATCTACCACCACTTCTATGCTCTCTTCCTCATCCATGTCTCCATTATCATCTCTTCCACTTTCCACCACAACGACAACAATGCCTACTCTCTCCCTCCTAGAGGCTCTTGCTCGACACATGAAAATTATACCATCGGAGTTGTCTTGGGTTCTCATGAATCCTGTGGTACAAGCTGCCTTTCATTGGCTTCCCTATTCCTCATCCTCCAATTGAGCCACCTATGATGGAAACAATGATGCAAATATCTGAGGAGTTGGAGAGGGAAGCAGGAAAAGAAATAGAGAAGGAAGTGGATGACTATCACGAGCATCTCGAGTATCAACATCTAGCAATTGATGAAGTGGTGCATGAAGAGGAAGAAATAACATCCTCCAAGGAATATGTTGAAGAGTCAGGCATGAAGTATATTGTGGAAAATTTTAACCGAGAGCTCAAGGAGGAGTTGGCCCAACAACTCAAGGATGTTGGAGAAGAAGTTGAAAAACAACCCTCCGATGAAGAGAAAGATATAGATGAGAAAATGGAGGACACTAAACCTCCAACAAGGGAGAAATATTAGAGCCTTGAGCATGATAAAGCGATGCCTCTTTTAGAGGAACAAGAAGAGAAAGAAAGAGAAAAGAAAGAAGAAGATGAGCCTAAAGAAGAGGCCGAAACAAGAAAAAGCTTAGAAGCAAAACATCATGAAGAGCATGGGAATGAAAAATAAGAAGAGAGAACCTTCGAGGGGAAGCATAGCCCAAAGGAGAACACAACCACAAATTCCCCATGTAGACAAACAATGTTCATTCAATATTTTGATGAGGAAGAAGAAGAGAAGACAGAGCAGGAGAATCTAGGTGAAAAAATAACGTAAATTCAAAACATCCATGAGGAAGAAGGTGGTCATGAATCACCAAAAAGGGAATCTCAGATGCCCAAATGGCTTGAGAAGAAATTGGAGAAGAAAATCCCAACCCCGATGGATCTGAAAGCAAGGCTAGAGGCCATCCTAGTGTGAGCCCAAATAAGTACAAAGAAAGCTCAAAGAAGCTGAGGGTCTGATCTAATCTGACAATAGACGCATCAAGGTCTAGGATAGTATAGATAGCTACTCTAGTAATGAGAGAGGAGGGAGTTAGCTATAATATTTCTACCATTGACTTGGGGATAGCCACAAGAGAATAAAATATCGACCATCTTCAGGGGTCTGTCGCCACCATCGTGCATCAAATGAATAAGGACAAGACTTCTAAAGAGGAGCTAAAGGAATAGGTGGTGGATCTGATAGCTTTTATTCAACAGTGGTATTCAAATGAAGAGCTCCCCACCACATCATCGGCTATCCCATTGTTGCTTGTAAAGATCACGTCAACCAGCTAGAGAAGAGAAATAATTGGACAAAGGCTAATCAGGATTGGTTTCAACGTGTAATCTTTAATAGAGATATGGGCATTGGTCACATCATTAGGACAATGACCAAGTTTTGGGATCTACAAAAAAAATTGGAGGATGCTAAAAATACACGCCATCACTTCACAGAACTATATAGAATTACTTATCCCAAGCTTGAACCTATCCTCAAGATACCAAACAAATTATGGGAAAATGAGCTAGGTCTAGTAAAGGTTGATCAGTGGCTCGTTGAAACATAGAAAATGAGCCTAGACTATAGGAAATAAGTATTTGATTGAGTACTTCATGAGGTGGAGCTCGATCTAGAATGGACCAAAGAACACCAAGCTAATCCCTTGAGGAATATCTCAAGCTGATGACAGATTACAAAATGTCAGCCCTCGAGCTTCATGTAAGGAAAATAAGGATATATTTCCATGAGAAGATGGAGAAAGGGATAATAGATGTGGTAACATCAGATTTTATGGACTTCACCACCCATGCCTCCGTCCAATCTGAATAGGTAGCTAAGGCCACACCCAAGTGCATGAATAATTGGGAGCAAATCACAGACTGGTCAAAAAAGTTGTTGTTTCAGATACTTCAATTAGATATAATGGAGTGGGATAAGCTTCGAGCGATGATCAAAAAATTTGTGGATTATGCCACACTACAAAAGGAAGTTGGAAATCCTATAATAGATGATGAATTCCTCATAGTGTATTTGAAGCAAAAGAAATCAGCTAGAAGACAAAAGAGCTATAGTGTTGCCCATAAGAGGAAAAAATGGGCTAAAAGACAAGATGTAATTTTATATTGTCATATATTTGGGGGTAGATGAAACCCTAAAATTTAGTGAATATTGGACACACAATGATATTAAATCTTTTCCATTCATTTTACTTTTTGGACACTATATATAGGGGGTCTCCTCTCATTTTCAAGACAAAGTTGAGTTGTTGTAAAGACATGTTGTTGGAATGTTAATAGAAATTCATTGATTTGGTGGATTCTTGAGTTCCAACTTCATGTTGCATGATTCTTCTTCTCATATGTAGTGAGTTTAAGTAGATTAAATTTATTGTTCTATGTATTCTTATATGCTTAGTGGTGTAGTTAATGTTGTTCATTGGTTCTGAAGATTTTTTTTGTGTTGATGCCCTTCTTTGTTCATGATTTTTTCTATTCATTGATGATAAACTATAGTTAAAGCTAGTCAGAATATTATATGAATGTTTCACTTAAATTTCATCTATTGTTCATGATTTATGGTGAATGAAAGGTTGAAAATATGTAGACCTCAGAAGATTTCACTTGTTTCATGAGACTGTAAACTAATTTGGTTAAGTGGAACTAAGTTTTAGGAAGGTTGTCCATTGTAGGATCCTCCATTATCATTGTTCATTGATAGTTTCAGGCCTAGGAACTCCTCCTTTCCCTTTCCCCCTTTTCCTTTTTTTTTAATAGGTGCTTTAGATAAATTTCATTGCACATTGTAAAGACAAATCAAAAGATCAATGTGGAGTTTAATACTATTTTCCTAAACTTACAACAATAGAGCAACTTTCCAAAAAAATTTATAAACTCCATCCAAGGATTTGATTCCCCTATAGTTTAACCCACACAAGGCTTCCCTATGATTAACAACAAGATCACATTAAACCAATTGAGATATTCCATGCATGTCATGACCTGACACTCGAGAGACCTTGCGATAATTTTCAGCAACTTTTTGTTGGATATTATCTTTCAAGAGAGGTAGCACACTTGAGTGTTGCCTATGTTGAGAAGGTACGAAAAAAACCATCAACAAGCCCCCTTCAAATTCTTTTTTGCATTATTTGGTATGATATTCAAATGTCTACGTTGAATATCAAAATGCATGCATTTTGGAGGATAATGAATCTTTCAAAACAAGAAAAATGAACCGCTTCATTTTTTTGCTACCCATAGTGTTTCTTCATTTTAAACACATTACATTCCTTGAATTTAATAGTCGATTCTTCTAACTATAGAAATCCACTTCATCAACCCTGTAGCTATGCCAAGAATTGGTATTTTCTCATTGAATGTCTTTGCCACTTCTAAATTTTCATCTGTGTTTGCATGCCAATAGAGAACATCGACCCCAAACTAAAACAAAATGGATCAAATTTAACAAAATTGCAACATCATCTTTTTAATTGATGCAAGATTGTACATTTTCTCAAGATGCTCCTCCATCAAATGATGAAAAATTAGTGCAACAATCTCCCCCTTTGTCATTGATGGCAACTGCTATCAATTTTCACTATAGCTTAATTGGTAGAGCTGACTTGTTTCATTTTAATGTGAAGTTCAGTTTGTTGATGCACTGTTTAAGATTGTTGTATTGCATCAGATTTATCAAGTTTCAACTATGCAAGTGTTTTCAGTAAACAAAATTTCAAGAGTTTTTGCTTAGTGGTTTGTAGTAAAAATGAAGTACAGGACAAAATATACAAATGATCAAGCATAAAAATTTCTTTCATTTATTTCATGATGCTTATTCACATTACAATATTTCATTTGTTTGCAAGAACAAAATGATTCTACAATTTTTCATTTTGGTGAATTTCTTTTCAGGATGGAAAACAAGAAAAGAAATTAAAGTGCCCCACACAAGTCATGGGAGTAACTATGAAAATGAATCATGAGAAGCATGCAACACTATTGAAGATGTAAGAAAGGATGACACATAAGCATGAACATAATCATCATTGCTTGTGCTTTTCCTCGATGTAGAAGTAGTGCACCATCCTTCATCCTCGAGCTCTGATTGACCTGTAAGAGAAGTGAAGGGTTGTTAGAGCTCCAATTATGAACATCCCTATGTGAATCACCAACACTAATGTAGAATGCTGATGATAATGCATTGAAACAACTTAATTAAACAAGAGTTGAGCATAAGAAAAAAAGGACACGTCATAAAAATATATTGTTTTATCTAACATTGTTTGTTTCCATGTGCAGGTATAGGAAAAGATATGTAGTTGATCATCTCATGAAGACATAAAAGAATGTGGAGTAAAATGAGCTCCCACAAGGGTAGAACTCGACATGCTACTCCTTAAACGTACAAGTGGGTTGAGTAAGAAAATATAGTTATCATGCTCATCTAAGCCATTCACAAAGGAGTGAAACAATTTTCAATTATCAAAGCAATCAATACTAAGCAATGAAGTGAAAACCACAAGTGAACAATGAACTCAATTTACATATAGAGTCAACTAAAATGTATCAATTTTGTACTAAAAAGTTTTAAAACTGTCAAATTGATTGCATCTTTGTTGCCATGTGTTTTTTTCATCTTTATTCATACTATTCCATGGTGATCTTTTCTAATTTTGTAAGTGTTTCATGCTCATAATGGTGATAGTGAACAAGCATACATGTAAAATTCATGAAATCAAGTTGTAGAATTGGAGGATTCAAATCTATTCAAAATAGGATTCATTTAATTATAAAGATGCATGAGGAGTGTCGAGGAATAGCTACATTGGCATTGCTAAGCCATTTGAGTACAGAGTATCAAGAGGAACAATTCTGGGTGTGTTCAAGACCAATTTACGTACTTAAGACAGTAGTATGGAAAAACATGAATAAGTGATCAAATTAAATACAATGTGCAAGTAGAAAAAAGGAGCCAAATCTGGTTATGTTCAGGAATAAGTTGGGAACACCTGGACAAAAGTAAGAAAATTGTATTTATGTCATGAAAATTCTGAACCAAGTATGCATATTTTTTCTGAAGATTTTAAAAGTATGAAATGAGTGATGACAAACAATTTAGAAGAGCATCAGTGTTTCTATAGGTGGATCATTATTTTCTTGGAAAGGGTAATAACCATTTGAAACCTTATCTAGAAGTGCAATATGACAGTGATCTTGAATGAATAAATTCAGAAGATCATTTTTGTTAATGAGGGGTTTTCATTATTTTCATCATATGCCAAATAATGGTAATTTTCTACAGGAAAACAAGGAGTTTCTATGTGGTTCATGCAGAAAGAGGTGAATGTAAATCTTCATATTATGGGTGTGTAACCTTCTAATATTATGTGCAACAAGTAGGAGAGGCTACAACAATAATGTGAGAAGCCTTTTATTTTCTTTTGAAGCAATACACTTATGCCATGATAGTCTAATGTCAAACAAGCTAAGATTTCCAGTGAAACAAGTGTTGCAAGAATTTGGTCTTCAAAATAGAAAAGGAAGCTTAATTCATAAAAAAATACTTTCAGGAAAATACATGAAGATTTCAACTTTAAATATAGTTTTCCTTTGAAATATAGAGTACCCATTTTGGGGTTTTAACTCAAAAATGCATAATATAGTCAAAGATGCACAGGTTTGAGCTTTTAAGCTCTTAAAAATGGTGGATACAATAATAATTGGTTGTGGCCATGAAGTCTTAACATTTTATTTCTGAATCTAAATGTTCTCATCAATGAAGGAAATGAGTGTTATTTGGGTCGAGCCCAAAAGTTAGAGAGCTTTTCTTCCATTTTTACAAATACCCACATGGGGTTTTATACTTAAAATGCAAATTTCTTCTTATTAAAGTTTACCCATTTGAGGGTTTTGTCAGAAAAAACACAAAATGCATGGTTTTCTCTCAAAATATAGGTACCCACACGGGGTTTCATGTTTAGATACGAAAGCCATTAAAGTACACCACTGTGAGCCTTAAGACTCTTTGAAAGAAGAGGAGTAATGAGTATTGGTTGTGGCCATAGAGTTTTGTACACGCATAAAAGAGAAAAACCTTGTGAATACAAGATACATGGAATGCTATCAAAGGTCGAGCCAAGAAAAGGTAAATATAGAGAGGAAGAAAACACATGTTAAAGCTCATGGCCTGAACATATGGCTTGCAATGTTTTCAAGTAACAATCATTATTTTACAGAGAGAAGCTTTTTAAAGCTTTTGTTTCAGATAAAATATGGAGGAAAGGAATCTTACCATTGTATGCCTGTAGAAGAAAAAATAATCCCGTGACTGAGCTCTCATAGAGCTTCCAAATTAAGGTTTGAGCTCTCATAAAGGCAGCCAAGAAAGGAGCAAAAATAAAGAATAGGAAAATGGAGAAAAAATCATAAAAGCATATGTATGGCCACGACCTCAAGGCCAAAGTTTGTTTCAAAACAAAAAGAAGAAGCAATGAAATGGCTCGAAAGTAGCTTACTCTTGTTTGCAGATTAAGAATCAACTCACAGAGAGGTCGGGAGCCCAAGTCTTCAAGAATTCTTTCCAAGCCCTAACTCCATGATGGCAGCTAGATGCAGAGCTTCCTCTTCAAAATCACAAGTGCAAAATGATTTGAAAATAGTGGAGGATGCAGAATTTTTGTTTTAGGGTTTTCTTTTTCCCTAATTCTAATTTAGGGGTTTTCCCATTTTTGTATTTAAAATCAAAACTTAAGCTAATATCTTAGTGGTTGAAAGTCTTCTTTTGCCTTAGGTTTTATTTGACTTCATAAGCCTAAATCTTTAGTTTAGGTTTTCATATATTTAAAAGTCCAAATACCTAAGGCATTTCATGATAATGTCAATACTTATGCCTTAGAGATATTCATATAGGCTTTAGGATTATTTTAAATTGATTTTTTAGAAATCAATTAATTTTCAATGTAAAAAATTGATTGCTTATATTTTTATGAGCTTTTGAGGAAAAAATAAAATTGTAATGGAGTTATAAGGTTGTAATATTTTTGCAAAGATTTCTTTTTAAATATTTAGTTGCAAAAATAAATCAAATTGAGGAAATTAAAACTACAAATCATTGTAAAGCAGAGATTAAAACAATGATTTATAAATTGTTTTATTCTTTTTGCTATTTTTAGCAGTTTTAAGAAAACAAAGAAGGTTGACCTTTCCTTGGGCGAATTTGAATTGCATGGGATGAAGTTCAGGTGTTCTTTTTGCTTTTAAAGAAAAATAGACCTATTTTTAGGTGCTTTTTGGGATAGACATGCAAGAAGTGTGAGTTTTTTACTTTTGTTACACATTATGGAGCAATTTTAGATGCTTTTTTTTTTAGCTTTCTTCTTGAGCTCAGATTAGGGTTTTGGAGAGTTTTATTGAGGAGAAAAACTTAGGGTTTTTCTCAGTTCAGATCATTGTTTCTTCCTCTCTTGTTCATGCAGAGAGTTTTGTAAACAAATTTGCACTCAAATTTTCAGAGTTTCACTCTTTCATTCAATAAAACAACTGAGTTTCCTTTCTCACTTTGTGTTTATACTTTTCAATAGTAGTTTGATGTGCCTTGTGTTTCAAATCTATGGAATCCTTGTCTTTTCTTACTGTTGTTAAGTGATTTGCAGGATTTTCATGCTACTTCAGGTTGTGCATTGTGTTTATTTTAAACCTTTGCACAAATCACTTTTGGATTATATGTGTTGTGAGGTTGTGAGAATTAGGTTTTAAAGAGGTGGTGAGAGTGAGTTATTGTCAGTATCTCCTTAATGTTGGTTAAACCATTTTAGGTGATAGAATTTCAGTCTTAAGTTTAAATCTAGTTATTCTTCTTCGCTTTACTAAAAAATCATTTAGAATAGGAACTATCATTCAAAGAACCAGCTCACTCTGGAGATTCCTTCTTCATTCAGATCACCCACATCTGAAGAAAATTTCCATGTGTCAACAGATAGTTACATTTTTCTACAAATTTAGCATAGGGTGCATATCTGATTAATAACAGTTTTTGGCATGCTTGGTGGGACCTTGAAAGTTAATTTCAGAAAATTTTCAAATTTTTTTATTGTTGTTTGGTGTATATAGTAGTTTATTCAGTCTTTTTGAGTTTTTTCATTGTATAGCTAGTGACTTTGTTTCTAGTTTTGCATGCAGACATAGTACAACCTACACATGAGAATAATATAGACCAAATCAAGTTATTTTCCATTTGAGTACCTATAGCTATCTCCACCTCAAAGAAGCAGTAGGAAAAAAATAAGGTTGTTCGACATACCAAGGAGGTCAAGATCAACACCTCCAGTTCTTTACTATATAGTCCTATCACCAAGAAGTCTTTTTCTTGTAGCACAGGCACCACCAATGCAAAGACAACATGATTTTGCACCTTTTAATAGGGGTAGCCCATTAAATATTGCACATTATGATGATATTCCAGTTGCAACTTTCAGGAGCCTTCCATACTTTACCAAAGAAGATCAAACTACTTCCATTGAACACATTCAAGATGTGGCCACTTTATGCTCAGTTCATAACATCACTCAAGAGAATGTGGCACTGAGGCTCTTGGTTGTGTCACTTAAGGGAAAGGCTTTGCAATGGTTCAGAGGCCTCACATCGAACTCAATCACAACATGGGATGCATTAGGTGATGGCTTGTACCAACATTTTGTTGACAAGTCAAATCATTTGTCCTTATTAGAACAACTGAGTATGATCAAGAGAGCACCACATGAGCACTTGGTTGATTTCAACTACTAATTCCAAAGGACCTAGGAAAAACTTCCTCTAACGATAAAACCTTTACCAGATCATGCTTTTATTTTTCTTAAAACCCTTGAATAGTAAGATTTCAGTTATGACCCAATCTATTGGAAATCACACACTCTGTAATGCTTTCGACATCACCACTAGAGAAAAAACCTGTATTATTCAAGTTGGGGAAATTTCCCCTAGGCCTCCCATGCCTTTGTTTCCAGAAATTCAAGTGCCTACGCTCACATCTTTACCACCCCTAGATATTGTTTCCCCTATTCCAGCAATAGGTTATGAAAACGCAACTCAAGAAATCATTGCTCCAACCCAATCCTAGGAGTTTCAAGAGATAAAAAGTATATTAAAGACTTTTGGAAATGATCTAGTGAGTATTAAAAAGAAAGTTGGCCAAGATCATAAGCCCTATCAAGCCCTATATCAGTAGAATCAGCCTAATAGGCCACCATTTCAAAATGACTATCAAGGCCAAAGGAAAAAACTTAACCCGAGACCATTTCAGCCCTATAACTCGAATGCTACTAGTTCATCAAAGGAACTTGTACCAAAAAATAACATTGCCCAAGATTTTGATTGGTGTTATCCATGCAATCATCCCCATAACCAATCAACATGTGTGAATGACATGAGGAATCAGGCCTAAATGGTCTAAAACAACTATGTTGGTTCAAAAAGTGTTCCAAGTCAGAATCTAGAACAACAAGAGAGATTTGAAGTTGCTTTGCCAAACTGGCAAAGTTCTGAATTTTGTGGTGTGAACGGTTAGGATCAAAAAAATTCCCCTGTTTCAATCAATACCATATCAAAAAAGAGGGCTATGGATTTGGGGCCAAGTTGGAAACATACAACAACAATCTAATAAAGACAAACTACATGTTTCTTCATCCCACATTACTACTGCAGGACAACCTAAAGTGAAGATTTTGCAAAGAGGCCAAGAAGTACTTGGAAAGGAGAAGTCCAAGACACAATCGTAGCCTTTGCAGAAAGGAAGCGATGTTGTTGTTACTAAAAATTAACAAAAGGTAAGCCCTATCTCCTTCAACGTTCTTGAACATCTTAAGAAGGCCACTATTAGCATGTCAATTTTGGATGTGTTGCATATTTTGGGTCAAAAGAGCTTGTTGCAGGATGCCTTAGGTGAGATTTTTGTTTCTAATAATGCTAATCAAGGGAATGCTAAAGTTGTGCTTCCAAATAGCCTGGAGGTAAAAAATGAGCAAAAAAATTAGGAGGTAAAGCCTCCTCCTTTTTATTTGAGTTTTATTATTGGTGACAAAATAGTACATAACTATATGGTTGGTTTTGGTGTGATTAGCTTAGTTATGCCTAAGAGCTTAGTTGATAAGCTAGGTCTTGTTTACGAGCCTAACTCATAGAAAGGCATAGTTTAGTTGGATGGATATGCTATTAAAACTATTGGTATAGTTAAAAATTTAGCCCTTACTTTGCATGCATCCCCAAATTTTGCATCCATCAAGATATACATGTTATTGGCCTTCCCCCCCATTTTTCCATTTGCCTCTCAAGAGATTTTACAGCCAAATTGGGTGGTTTCTTGTCTTCTGATTGGTCTCATATGTTCTTTAGAACAAGATATGGTATGAAAGTGACCATAAAGTCTGAGCCTCTAGCCAAAGACCATATCGAGCCATATGTTCTAAGTCCTATAAACGCTAACCTCTACATCACCCCTATACTAGAGGAGAAAATAATGACCTTAGACCACAACACCCCTATAGAAAATGTGAATCTAGATGAATGGGCAACCGAAGATCATGAGCTTGATCCTTTCTAGCACACAAATGAGATAGGATTAGGGGTTTATATGATTCGTGAGCCTGATGTTGTTATCCCTAATTTGTTTAAAGATGAAGAGCAACTTGTAGAGAAGGAAGATAAGCTTTGGAAGCTTTACTTTGATGGATCAAGGAGTAGTGTAGGCACTGGTGGTGGAGCCATGTTGATTTCACCAGAAGGGAACAAATATTATTCAACCTTCATGTTTGCATTTAGTTCTACAAATAATACAACCAAATATGAAGCATTGGTGCATGGCCTAGAATGGGTCTGAAATAGAGGTATTAAATGCTTACATGTTTATGGTGATTCAAAATTAATAGTGAATCAAGTTAGAAATTTGAATGCTACAAAGAATGATTCACTTAAAAAGTATAAGCATCGAGTATGGTATTTGATAGAAAATTTTGATGCTTTTAACATCCTTTTAGTTCCTAGAAATTCAAATAAACATGCAGATAGGCTCACTACCATAGGATCCCAATTTTATATTCCAAATAAAATTCACAAGGTAGAGGCACATCAGTATGTGAAAATTATAGTTAGACCTTTTGTACTTGACAATAATGTGAGTTGGCAAGTTTTTGACAACGATGAGCAGATAGTGAGCTTCTTAATTGTTGAAGCTAAGTTTGCTGATGGAAATCAAAAAAAGTGGCAGCAACAGTATGATAATCATATTGTGTAGCTAAAAACAAACAAGCTGCCAAATGGGTTGGTCACATTAGAATCTATCTTAAATTATGATGACAAAGCAAGGAAAGACAAATGCAACATAACCAACAAGCAAGAACACTACAAAACCATTGAAATATTCAAGGGTAAGCTTCTCAATTTGAGCAAGGAAAGTAATAAAGAGGAGAAACAAGCTTTTTTTCTATTATGTCAGGAATTTGGTGATGTTTCTGCTTGGGAATACAAAGATTTAAAAGGTTTTGATCCAGAATTAGCCCAACACACTATTGAGCTAGAGCCTAGTGTAAATCCTATAAGGAAAAAGAAGAGACCCCTTAATCCTAAGTTAGAGAACCTTATGAAGGCTAAAATGAATAAGCTAGTTGAGAGTGGCATTATTTTTCCTATTAAGCATATGTTTGGGGTATCTAACTTAGTTCCAATTAGGAAGAAAAGTGGGGAAATTAGATTGTGTGTTGATTTCTGAGATTTAAATAAAGCTTCCCTAAAGGATCATTACCCACTCCCTTCCATGAAATTTTTTTTGCAAGTGATTCTGACATATTTTCTTTAGTAGATAGGTATTTAGGTTATAATCAGATTCTGGTCAAGCAAGAGGACTAGTTAAAAATAGCATTTACAACCAAATGGGGCACCATGGCCTATAAAAATATGCCTTTCAGTTTATCCATTGTTGGAGCAACATTTCAGCGAGCGATGGACATGGATTTCCACGACCTCATGAATAAGTTTTTTCTAGTATATTTAGATGATATTTCTATTTTTCTAAGAAATGATAATGAACATTTTGAACACTTAAAAAAAAAAATTTAGAGATGCAGAGAGTTTGGAGTATCTCTCAATCCAAAGAAGTGTATTTTTTATGTACACAAAGGTAAACTCCTTGGAAATATTGTCTCGAAGCAAGGTATTTCTATAGACCCTGAGATATTTTATGCTATTCTTGAGTTACCATTACTAGCTCACAAGAAAGGCTTACAAATCTTTCTTGGGAGGATTAATTTTGTAAGGAGATTCATACCTAATATTGCAACTTTGTTGCAACCTCTCACTACTATGCTTAAAAATAATATGCCTTTCAGTTGGACCAAAGAAGGAAAGAGGAGATTTGAGTAGATAAAGGAGGCCCTCGCAGCTGCTCCTACCCTCATTAATCCAAATAATGATAGAGATTTCATTCTTTATGATTTTGGATGGGTTGGTACCATTTCAGCTATGTTGTGTCAGCAAAATGATGAAGGCTTAGAACAACCTATAGCATTTTTTAGCCAAGTATTACATGACTACGAGGTGAAGTATTCTTTTGTTGAGAAGCATGTTTTTGTTGTTGTAAGAAGCCTCAAAAAATTTAGGCATATTTTATCCAATAACAAAATTTAGTTATTAGTTGCTCATTCAACTGTTAAGGACTTCTTACTTAACCGTGACATCAATGATAAATGTGTTGGTTGGATAACCAAGGTTATGGAGTTTGATATCAACTTTAAGATAACTAAGCTTTTTAGAGGCAAGGGTTTGTGTGAACATATTTTTGAAAATACAATGAGAAACAACTTAAAAGAAGTTGAAAATGTTGATATAGTACTAAATAATGATGATGCAGTTGTTGTTTCAGTTCCTGCTACTACCTGGGTGCAGCAAATGATGCACTATTTGTAAACTGGTGAATGTCTTGAGGGCTTGGATAGAGAAAAAAGAAGGTACTACAGATTACAAGCCATTCCTTATCAATTATTGATTGTATTCTTTATAGGAGAGACTTTCAGGGTGTTTTATTAAGATGCATTGAGCCTGGTCAAGTTGACAAATTGTTAGGAGAGTTTCATGATGGGCCTTCAGGAGGCCATTTTTCTACAAGAACAACAACCTTGGAAATCATGTGGACCAAATATTATTGGCCAGATCTATTTAAATATGCAATTGATTGGGTCAAAAGATGCGAGAAGTGTGCTTTGTTTTCTAGAAAAAAAAGGCTTGCAACCTTGCCTCTACATCCTATTCAAGTGGAGCAACCATTTTCCAAATGGGGGTTATAATTCATTGGACCAATCAAAATACCTTCAAGCATGGGTCAGAAGTGGATTCTTATTGGAATAGACTATTTCACTAAGTGGACCAAAGTTGTTTCTTTAAAAGAAGAAAATGAGACTTTTGTACTTAATTTCTATCAAGACTTAGCGTCGAGATTTGGTACCTCAGATTTGATAATCTCTAAAAATGATTTAGCCTTTATTGGATTGAGGATTTCTGATTGGTTAGTTAGGAATAACATTTTTTCTAAACACATCTGATAACTATTATCTACAGGGTAATGGGTAGGAAGAATCTACAAACAAGAATCTGATCCTGATAATCAAGAAAACCGTTGAGGACAATCAATGGACATGGCATGAAAAGCTTAAGTTAGCCCTTTGGGCTGATAGGGTGACTCCTAAGAGAGCCACTGGTTGTTCTCCCTATGTACTTTCTTATGGAAAAGATGCTAAGTTACCTGTTTCCATTGAATTACTAACTTTGAGTTTTGTTAAAGAACTAGAATTGCTGAACAAACAACCTCTAAAAGTGACATTTGCATAGTTGATAGAGCTTGAGGAAACTAGAAAAGAAGCTTTAAGGCAACATGAAATACATCAAGCTCAAATGAAGAGCTATTTTGATAAAAGGGAAAGGCCATGAGATTGCATCATTGGTGATTTAGTCTTTAAATGGAATGAATGTAAGAGTAAACATGGACGACATTCCAAATTTGATGCAATTGGAGATGGGCCTTATGTGATCATGGAGTGAAAGGAACACAATGCTTTCCAAATTTTTAAGCTGATTGGAGAGGTGTTGTGTATCCTAGTTAATGGGATCCACCTCAAGCATTGCCTCTAAGATAACTTATTTTTTGTAAATAGTAGAGTATTTTTTGCAAATAAGTGCTTTACGCACATTTTATTTCAGTTGTTTTGCTTTCCCTAAGCGTTGCAACGCATGTTTCGGTTAGCCATCAAGGCCTGATAGTTTTCTTTTAGTATTGTTTGATTTTTTTTTGTTGCTAAATTGAGTGTTACTATTCGAATTTTTGAGTTTTATGAAGGGGAAAATTTGACTCTACGTCCAATGGAGTATTTCAAGGCAACTAATCTAATGCTTACCAGGCAAGCATTTAGCGGAAATCACCAAAATGTTACCAATTTTAACTACAACTCAATTGGTAGAGCTGACTTGTTTCATTTTAAATTGAATTTCAGTTTGTTGATGCATTGTTTAAGATTGTTGTTGTAAGTGTGAAATAGTGAATAAGCACAAAATACACTTCTTAATATGACATTATATCAAAGACAACTCAAATTGAACTAAATCAAAGCAGTAATCAAATGAAAGTGTCATATTGTTCTCTATCCTCAAAGATTTATTAAATCACTATTGCTCTTAGATTGTTAAGCACTATGATTGTTAAAATGACTATCTGAAGAACGAGATGATACTAAAATGCAATACTAGATGATAAACAATATAAACTAGCATGTATGAAATAGATAATTGTAGCTACAAGAGGTAGCCATTGATGTGAAGCTTGATTGTTGAATTGTTTGAATGTTGATGCTTGATGCTTGATGTTTGGATTCCTATAGAGTAAGAGTGCAAAAGCTTGATTATCTGGATCCTTTTCTTGGTTCAATGAGGTTGTATTTATAGATTTCCTGGCTGTAGAAATGCACAGGGAAAGCTTTGAGAGGCTTGGATTCAATCTAGAGGATTGAATTGTGAGAGATGGAGGAGATTGAGAGAAAGATGGAGATTGTCTCTACCCATGAAAACACTAGGCAAGAGAAGAGGAAAGATTGATGGAGGAGGATTGAGAGATCAAATTCCAAATTTGTCTCCGATTTGTCTCCAAAACTTCCTGTGAAGTTTCAAAGCATTAATTATGACAATTTTAGACACAGATTAGACATAGGAAATCTAATTCATTTTTGAGAGAATGTAGATTGGAATATTCCTTATGCTCTAATTCAAATATTTTGATTTATTTAAATTAGAAAAGGGAGATAAATAATTTAATAAAACAAACTATAGGATAGTTTATTAAATTAAATAGAGGAATATGGTAATTAATCAATAAAGTGTTTTGATCTTTATTTAATTAATTCGAGAATGATGTGATAGAATGAAATAGGGATTTGATAATTAAATTAAACAAAGTATTTAATTTTGTTTATTTAATTAAGATGAATTTGGAAGAATTTAAATGTGAACTATATAAATAAATATTTCAATTTATTCAAATAGTAGAGGAAATCAGGATAATTAATCAAATAATTTGTATTTAATTAATCGGATGCTCCAGACCAATTTTAGGTGTATACATTTTGCCCCTCTTTGAAGTGATGTGTTTACTCATTGCTGCGAAGAAAATTTTGTTGCTACTGCCAGGATAGATGATAAAGAAAAATAATTTTTTATGCCCCAACCATTCCCCAAACATTGATTTTCAGATGATTGATGATAATATGCCCCCTAGGGAGATAAATTAATGATTTGATGATTTAATGATGAAGATATGATGAAGAAATAATTCATCTCCTGACAGTCATGAAGAAATATAGCGTACTGATGATAAAATGTTGCCCTACCTTACCTCCTTGTGTTTGATGATTTTTCGATCATGTCAGCCTTTGATTTGATATTGATTGTTGATCCTGATAGATTAGAAGATTATTGATCTCATGATAGGTGAGATTCAATGATTGATTGATTGATTGACCTCATGATAGGTGAGGATCAATGATAGATTGATGATTGACTTCATGATAGGCGAGGATCAATGATAGATTGATTGATTGACCTCATGATAGGCGAGGATCAATGATAGATTGATAATTGACCTCATGATAGGCAAGGATCAATGATATATTGATGATTGACCTCATGATAGGTGAGGATCAATGATAGATTGATTGATTGACCTCATGATAGGTGAGGTTTAATGATAGTCGCTCATGATATTTGATCTAAGTCTCACTAGAGCCGATTAGATTGATAGGCTGCTTGATTTTTTATTGATTATAGGAGGATTTTAGAGTTTTTCCCACAGATGTGGGACATGATTCTGTATCTAGCACAGGCTGATATAGATGTCATTAATCGATGCAAAATATCTATAATGCAGATGCAAAACTAATATGAATGCAGTTTAACTTTATCATGCAACTATATGCAAACTATTGTCATTTTAACAGTACTTTGTGTTTTTTGTCATCATAGAGCTTTATTGGATGTTGAAAGTGAGTACAAGTGTTAATGGTATGTGGTAGTCCAATAATGACCCGAGTACTACTTTCATGATTTTTGATATTGCAAGCGAACACAAGCATCGAGGTATAATTGAACCGAGATGACCTGAGCATTCATTGCATAAACAAGCACTAATAAATCATTTCAATGTGTGAATTATGAATGTCATCGGTGATAAATTTGCATAGCACATCCCTCGACAATTCATACATTCATATGATTAACTTATAGATAGCAGACAATAAAAATATCATTCTCCTTCCTTGCTTCTCTAGTCCAATACATCATCGAGTTGCTCCAAAGAAATGATAACAATGATCAAAATGCAACATGTTCAACCTTTTCTTAAAGTATTTCAATAATTATTCAGATTAGATCATCCATCCTGATTTTGTGATGTTTTTGAGATTTTTGACTGAATTTTTGACATGTTTTTGGATTTTTGATTGATTTTTGACATTCTCTTGGATTTTTTGACTGATTTTTGACATGTTTTTGGATTTTTGATTGATTTTTGACATATTTTTTGGATTTTTGATATGATACGAATGTTCGAAGTGTTTTGATGGTGATTGATATTTGCACTTCGATCATTGTTTTTGTTGTTTTTTTCCTAAGCTCGTTGTTTTATTGCCCCCAAGCTAGGGTGAGACATGACCACATTGCAATGATATGTTCTTGAGATTTTATTGCACCTTTTTTCAAATTTTATGATTTTTTTGTATTTTTGAGGATATTTTAAGATGAAATGAGATGATATGCCTGATTGAAGGAACAAGATGCCCTACAATAGGGTTAATGCAACCATGTATAATTGATAGGTCAAAATGAAAGTTTCACTACAAAACATGTCACACAAGCAACATATCTCTTGTCGAAAGATGATAATGGTATGATTGATTAAGATGCTAGGAATGATCGATTCCATAGACATGATGATGATAAGATTGATGATTGTTGATGATTGATTGATAAAAGATATGAGGATTGGATAATGTTTTGTAGCTAGGCTTTAAATATGATTTTTATGATAACATTCGAGGTTGCAAATGGACATGATGACATGAATTTTGATATGCTAGAAGATATGGAATGGAAGAAAGCGAGGAAAAAAATGATGAATGGAGATGATCAAGATTAACTAGATAAGATATAGACACAAGGCCCAAGTATTTTGCTCCTATTCCTCATCAAGACCAAGGAAAGGAAGAAAGGATGTATTTAGTAAGAATGATGGAATATGGATAAGATAAGAGATATGGTATGGAAGATATGGATAAAAGCGTATAGGATAAGATATATGATGTTCAAGAAGATACTTAACCTTGTCAAGATCAAAGGTGGATATGTAAGGAATGAGCATAGAAAGGATAATGACCATGAATGATAAGATGGATGAAACTTGTTCCTAAGTGTAGAGTTCAAGAGGAATATGGAAGATAGGATATGGATGATAGGGAAATGGAAGAAGGACTTAAGCATCAAGTTTCACAACAAAATATCCCTCTAATAAACCATGGCAATAGGAATTAGACTCCTAAATGTTGGTAGATTAATGATATGATGGAAGAATCTAAGGACTTATCCAAAGGTTTGGATTACAGGATAATGATGGGGGATGAATGTTGGATAATGGATAGGAGGTTGGAAGGCTTGTTGATGGATAGATGGACAAGATGGAAAGATCAACATTGGCACACACCTTGAAGGGTGGTGGAGTGATGGAGGAAAAATGGATTTGGAAGGTGATAGGTTATTAGATGGAAAATTGGAGAAAGCTTTTGGATTAGAAAATTTGGATGCCAATTTATATTTTATTGCTTCTATGAGAATTTTAGGAATCCACATGATTTTTGACTTTTATTTTTTCTTTGTGGGCCTTTGTAGCCTTTCACATTTTTATTTTTGATTTATGGACCTTTGTGGTCTTTGAAAATTTCCTTTTTGCTTTGATGGGCCTTTGTGGCCTTTTGAAATTTTCTTTTGATTTATGGACCTTTGTGGTCTTTGAGATTTTTTCTTTGATGGGCCTTTGTGTCCTTTTGAAAATTTCTTTTGATTTTGGATCAGTTTTTCTTTTATTTTTGCATGTCTCTTCAAGGAGACATGTTGATCCTTTGATACAAGTTGATTTCGATATAGAAGCTTTTGATATTTGGAATCCAAATTTCTTCCAAGAGTAATGGGAGAGGTGGATTGAGATGAATGATATGGAGGTATTATGGAGGAATTAATTTGGGTAGAATTTTGAAAGGGCATCAAGGATGTGTGCCTTTGTTGTTCTTGAGAAATAGGATATGGACCTAGGATAGAGGGAAGGTTTGATGGACTAGGATGAGGACCTAGGATAGATGGTATGTTTGGAGGATTAGGATGAGGACCTAAGATAGATGGTAGGTCTGATGAACTAGGACACTTAGGTGTATAACGAAGGCCGTGGTGATATGGGTTTATTTGAACACAAAGGGGTTCTAGGATACCTTGTTCATGAAGGCCTAATCCTTTTCCTTTGTAATTCATACTTTGACACATTTGTTTACCAATGGGATATGTATTGTTTGTGAAACAAGATACGAGTCCATTTTGGGGAGGATATGACATGGATGAGAGGATAGGTGTGGGAAGTAAACCAGAATGGATAAAAGTGGAGGATCCCAATTTATAGGTGTGGGGTTCATGGATAGCTTGAATAGGTGTGATAGCGTCATATTGTTCTTTATCCTCAAAGATTTATTAAATCACTATTGCTCTCAGATTCTTAAGCACTATGATTGTTAAAATGACTATCTAAAGAACGAGATAATACTAAAATGCAATACTAGATGATAAACAATATAAACTAGCATGTATGAAATAGATAATTGTAGCTACAAGAGATAGCCATTGATGTGAAGCTTGATTGTTGAATTTCTTGAATGTTGATGCTTGATGCTTGATGTCTAGATTCCTGTAGAGTAAGAGTACAAAATTTTGATTATCTGGATCCTTTTCTTTGTTCAATGAGGTTGTATTTATAGATTTCCAAGCTGTAGAAATGCACAGGGAAAGCTTTGAGAGGCTTGGATTCAATTTAGAGGATTGAATGGTGAGAGATGGAGGAGATTGAGAGAAAGATGGAGATTTTTTCTACGCATGAAAACACCAGGAAAGAGAAGAGGAAAGATTGATGGAGGAGGATTGAGAGATCAAATTCCAAATTTCCTCCAATTTGTCTCCAAAACTTCCTGTGAAGTTTCAAAGCATTAATTGTGACAATTTTAGACATAGATTAGACATAGGAAATCTAATTCATTTTTGAGAGAATGTAGATTGGAATATTCCTTATGCTCTAATTCAAATTTTTTGATTTATTTAAATTAGAAAAGGGAGATAAATAATTTAATAAAACAAACTATAGGATAGTTGTTTATTAAATTAAACAGAGGAATATGGTAATTAATCAATAAAGTGTTTTGATCTTTATTTAATTAATTCGAGAATGATGTGATAGAATGAAATAGGGATTTGATAATTAAATTAAACAAAGTATTTAATTTTGTTTATTTAATTAAGATGAATTTGGAAGAATTTAAATGTGAACTATATAAATAAATATTTCAATTTATTCAAATAGTAGAGGAAATTAGGATAATTAATCAAATAATTTGTATTTAATTAATCGGATGCTCCAGACCAATTTTAGGTGTATACAGTTGTATTGCATCAAATTTATCAAGTTTCAACTATGCAAGTGTTTTCAGTAAACAAAATTTCAAGAGTTTTTGCTCAATGCTTTGTAGTAAAAATGAAGTACAAGATAGAATATACAAATGATTAAGCATAAAAAATTCTTTTATTTATTTCATTATGCTTATTCACATTACAATATTTCATTTTTTTGCAAGAACAAAATGACTATACAATTTTGTATTTTGATGCATTTCTTTTCACGATGGAAAACAAGAAAAGAAATTAAAGTGCCCCACACAAGCCGTGGGAGTAACTATGACAATGAATCATGAGAATCATGCTACACTATTGAAGATGTAAGAAAGGAAGACACATAAGCATGAACATAATCATCATTACATGTGCTTTTGGTTGATGCAGAAGTGGTGCACCATCCTTCATCCTCGAGCTTTGATCGACCTATAAGAGAAGTGAAGGGTTGTTAGAGCTTCGATTATGAACATCCCTATATGAATCACCAACAATAATGTAGAATGTTGTTGATAATGCATTGAAACAACTGAAGTAAACAAGAGTTGAGCAAAAGCAAAGAAGGAAACATCATAATAATATATTGTTTTATCTAACATTGTTTGCTTCCATGTGTAGGTATAGGAAAATCTATGTAGCTGATCATCTCATGAAGACAAAAAAGCATGTGGAGTAAAATGGGCTCCCACAAGGGTAGAGCTCATCATATTGCCCATTAAACATACAAGTGGGATGAGTAAGGAAATACAGTTATCATGCTCATCTGAGACATTCATGAAGGAGTGAAACAATTTTCAGTTATCAAAGCAATCAAGTACATTATTCAATCATAACAATCAAGTATGAGAAACAAAGTGAAAATAACAAGTGAACAATGAACTCAATTTAGATACAGAGTCAACTAAAATGTATCAAATTTGTACTGAAAAGTTTTAATACTGTCAAATTGATTACATCTTTTCTGCCATGTATTTTGTCCATCTTTATTCATGCTATTCCATGGTGATCGTTTCTAATTTTTCAATTGTTTCATGATCATAATGGTGATAGTGAATAGGAATACATATAAAATTCATGAAATCAAGTTGCAGAATTGGAGGATTGAAATCTATTTAGAACAGGATTCATTTAATTAAAAAAAAGCATGAGTGTCAAGGAATAGGTACATTGCAATTTTTAATCCATTTGAGTATAGAGTATCAAGAGGAAAAATTCTAGGTGTGTTCAAGAACAATTTGCATACTTAAGACAACAGTATGGACAAACATAAATAAGTGATCAAAGTAAATGCAGTGTGAAAGTAGAACAAAGGAGCCAAATCTGGTTATGTTCAAGAATAAGTTGGGAACACATGGAAAAAAGCAAGAAACACTGCTTTATGTCATGAAAATTCTGAACCAAGAATGCATATTTTCTCTAAAGATTTTAAAAGTATGAAATGAGTGATGACAAACAACCTACAAGAGCATCAGTGTTGCTATAGGTGGATCATTATTTTCTTGGCAAGGGTAATACCCATTCGAAACCTTATCCAAAAGTGCAAGATGACAATGATTTCAAATGAATAAACTGAGAAGATCATTTCTGTTAATGAGGGGTTTTCATTATTTTCATCATATGCCAAATAATGGTAATTTTCTACAGGAAAACAAGGAGTTTCTATGTGTTTCATGCAGTAGGAGGTGAATGTAAATCTGCATATTATGGGTGTGTAACCTTCTAATATTATGTGCAACAAGTTGGAGAGTCTACAACAATAATGTGATAAGTCTTTTTCTTCTTTCGAAGCAATGCACTTATGCCATGATAGTCTAATGTCAAACAAGTTGAGGTTTCCAGTGAAACAAGTGCTGCAAGAAGTTGGTCTTCAAAATATAAAAGGAAGCTTACTTCATAAAAAAAGACTTTCAGGAAAATACATTAAGATTTCCACTTTAAATACAATTTTCCTTTGAAATACAGAGTACCCATTTTGGGGTTTTAACTCAAAAATGTAGAATACAGTCAAAGATGCACAGTTTTGAGCTTTTAAGCTCTTAAAAATGGTGGATACAGTAATAATTGGCCATGGCCATGAAGTCTTGCAATTTCATTTTTGAATCTAAGTGTTCTCATCAATGAAGTAAATGAGTGTTATTTGGGTTGTGCCCAGAAGTTAGAGAGGTTTTCTTCCATTTTTACAAATAGCCACATGGGGTTTTCAACTCAAAATACATATTTTTTCTTATTACAGTTTACCCATTTGAGGGTTTTGTAAAAAAAAAAAAAAAATGCACGTTTTTCTATCAAAATATAGGTACCCACATGGGGTTTCATGTTCAGATACGAAAGCCATTGAAGTACACCATTGTGATCCTTAAGCCTCTTTGAAACAAGAGGAATAATGAGTATTGGTTGTGGCCATAGAGTTTTGTAAACTCATAAAAGAGAAAAATCTTGTGAATACAAGATACATGGAATGCTATCAGAGGTCTAGCCAAGAAAAGGTAAATATAGAGAGGAAGAAAAGACATATTAAAGCTCATAGCCTGAACATATGGCTTGCAATGTTTTCAAGTAACAATCATTCTTTTATAGAGAGAAGCTTTTTCAAGCTTTTGTTTAAGATAAAATATGGAGGAAAGGAAGCTTACCATTGTATGCTTGTAGAAGAACAAAGAAGCCCATGACTGAGCTCTCATAGAGCTTCCAAATTAAGGGTCGAGCTCTCATGAAGGTGGCCAAGAAAGGAGCAGAAATAAAGAACAGGAAAATGGAGAAAAAATCATAAAAGCATATGTATGGCCACGACCTCAAGGCCAAAGTTTGTTTCAAAACAAAAAGAAGAAGCGACGAAATGGCTCGAAAGTAGCTTGCTCTTTTTTTGTAGATGAAGAATCAACTCACAGAGAGGTTAGAAGCCCTAGTCTTCAAGCATTCCTGCCAAGCCCTAACTCCATGATGGCAGCTAGATGCAGAGCTTCCTCTTCAAAATCACAAGTGCAAAATGATGTGAAAAGAGTGGAGGATAGAGAAGTTTTTTTTTAGGTTTTTCTTGTGCCCTAATTCAAATTTAGGGGTTTTCCCATTTTTTTATTTAAAATCAAAACTTAAGCTAATATCTTAGTGGTTGAAAGTCTTCTTTTTCCTTAGCTTTTATTTGAATTCATAAGCCTAAACCTTTAGTTTAGGTTTTCATATATTTAAAAATCCAAATACCTAAGGCATTTTATGATAATGTCAATACTTATGCCTTAGAGATATTCATATAGGCTTTAGGATTATTTTAAATTGATTTTTTAGAAATCAATTAATTTTTAATGTAAAAAATGGATTGCTTATATTTTTATGAACTTTTGAGGAAAAAATAAAATCATAATGGAGTTATAAGGTTGTAATATTTTTGCAAAGATTTCTTTTTAAATATTTAGTTGCAAAAATAAATCAAATTGAGGAAATTAAAACTACAAATCATTGTAAAGCAGAGATTAAAATAATGATTTATAAATTGTTTTATTCTTTTTGCTATTTTTAGTAGTTTTAAGAAAACAGAGAAGGTTGACTTTTCCTTGGGCGAATTTGAATTGCATGGGATGAAGTTCAAGTGTTCTTTTTTCTTTTAAAGCAAAATAGACCTATTTTTAGGTGCTTTTTGGGATAGACATGCAAGAAGTGTGAGTTTTTACTTTTGTTACACATTATGGAGCAATTTTAGATGCTTTTTTTTATCTTTCTTCCTGAGCTCATATTAGGGTTTTGGAGAGTTTTATTGAGGAGAAAAACTTAGGGTTTTTCTCAGTTCAGATCATTGTTTCTTCCTCTCTTGTTCATGCAGAGAGTTTTGTAAGCAGTTTTGCACTCAGATTTTTAGAGTTCACTCATTCATTCAATAAAACAACTGAGTTTCCTTTCTCACTTTTTGTTTATACTTTTCAATAGTAGTTTGATGTGCCTTGTGATTCAAATCTATGGAATCCTTGTCTTTTCTTACTGTTGTTAAGTGATTTGCAGGATTTTCATGCTACTTCAGGTTGTGCATTGTGTTTATTTTAAACCTTTGCACAAATCACTTTTGGATTATATGTGTTGTGAGGTTGTGAGAATTAGGTTTTAAAGAGGTGGTGAGAGTGAGTTATTGTCATTATCTCCTTAATGTTGGTTAAACCATTTTAGGTGATAGAATTCTAGTCTTAACTTTAAATCTAGTTATTCTTCTTCACTTTACTAAAAAGTCATTTAGAATAGGAACTATCATTCAGAGAACCAACTCACTCTAGAGATTCCTTCTTCATTCAGATCACCGACATCTGAAGAACAGTTCCATGTGTCAACAGATAGTTACATTTTTCTACAAATTTATCATAGGGTGCATATCTAATTGATAACAACAACATTTGATGAAAAAACATAATTAAAAAAAGAAATTTTATTACTCAAGCAACTTTCCCCCTTACTTTATTTGCCCCCCTTACTTGAACATTTCTTTCTTTATGTTTTTTAGACTTCTCTCTCCCCTTTTGACATCAATGGCAAAGGGAAACACCTACACACTTCACTTTAGCCACAAGATGTGCTCCCCTTACTACGCTAGCCAATAAAACCACTACTTCCTCCCCCAGAGAGGTAGCCTTAATTAGCTTAGGACAAATAATACATCTTGAATTTCTTTCCTAGACAGATGCACAATCTTATGCATCTAGTTGAAGGAAGGAGGTGAAATAACCCCTAGCTTATGTCTGAGATACTCAAATGTATCTTTTGGAAGAGCCTTTGTGAAAACGTCTACCATTTGATCCTTTGTAGGCACATACTCCAGCTTCAATTCCTTCTCAACAACTTTATCTCTTAGAAAGTTATACCAGATAGAGATATGCTTTGTTCTTAAATGCATTACATGATTTTTTGAAATTTTGATAGAACTTATATTATCAAACAATATGGGAATAGGTTCATCATACATGATATTCTAATATCCTTCAATGTTTTCATCATCCATAACACTTGTGTATGACAAGATACTACAACAATATATTATGTCTCTATAGTAGATATTGACACGGAATCCTACTTCATACTTATCCAAGAAATTATCTTGTCTCTAAGGAATAAATCACCTCCACTTAAACCTCTAATGTCATATGCACAACCTACCCAATCTACATCTATATAAGAACTCAAAGAGAAGTTGGTATCCTTAGAATACCATAGACCATAGCTTGGAGTGCCCTTCAAATATTTGAATATCCCTTCAACTATTACCACATGTGACTCTCTAAGATCTTCTTGAAATATTGACACAAGGCATACTGCATGCATAATATCAGGTCTAGTTACAACTAGATACAACAATCCACCAATCATGGATCTATACTTAGTCTGATTTGTAATAGGAGATTCATCATTTTTTCTTAATTTACAATCGGTAACCATGGGAGTACATACTAGTTTAGAATCCTTCAATCCAAACTTCATTAAAATTTTCTTTACATATTTTGAGTGTGAAATGAATATTACCTTTTTCTGATTGACTAATTTGCAGCCCAAGGAAGAAAGTCATCTCCCCGAGCATTGACATTTCAAACTCATTTTGCATCTCCTCTGCAAACTTCTTACACATGGTCTCATTTCCTCTAAATATTATATCATGAACATACACAACCATAATCAAGATTTGATCTTTCTCAAATTTAAAGTAAAGGTTGTTGTCTATGATACCATTTTTGAATCCCTGTTGTAGCAAGTATCTATCCAATCTTACATACTAGGCTCTAGGAGCATATTTGAGCCCATATAATTCCTTCTTCAACATACAAACCATATCAAGATCTTCTGATAACTGAAAACCTTCTAGTTGTTCAATGTACACTTCTTCTAACTCACCATTCAAAAGTGTAGATTTTGCATCCATCTAATATACCTTGAATTCTTTATGTGTCGTAAAATCCAAAAACATCCTAATAGTGTCCATTCTTTCTTTTGGAGAAAAGGTCTCTTTACAATCTATTTCTTCCACTTGTGAGTAGAATTTACACATAAGACTAGCCTTTTTTTCATCACTTATCCATTCTCATTCAAATTTTTCCTCAAAACTCATTTAGTTCCTATCACATTCTTGTTTGATGGTCTTGGAACTAGTTCCCATGTCTAATTCTTCTCAAATTTTCTTAGTTCTTCTTCCATAACAGTGATCCAATTTTCATCCCCACATGCTCAAATAACTATTTTAGGTTCTATTTTAGAGAGTAAACAAAAAATTACATGTTCCTTTGCCATAAAAACTTTTCTTCTTATCAACACACCTTTACTCTTGTCTCCAATTATTTGATCCTCAAAATTATTTTTTTGCACATACTTAGGAGTCGTAGGGTTCTTTTTCAGAGCTTCTTCCTCTTCCACTAGAATTTCCTTTTATTATTCTTCTTTTATTTCTTCTTATCTGCAAATGGATTCATCGGATTCATATCCTTCTATTAGCACGAAGCTCTGATATGATTCCTCAACCACTTTGACACTTGCACTTTCAATTATCTTCTTTAGTATCCTATTGTAGCACCTATATGAATTTCTCTTTATTGAGTATTCAAGGAAGAATCCTTCATAGGATATTTCATCAAACTTTCCTAAGTTTTCTTCATCCTCATGATATTTCATTTACTTCCTAACACTCTGGGATATTTCACAATAGGATTTTTTCCATACCATAGCTCATAGGGGGTCTTTGAACTATTCGCTCTTGCTTTTCCTATGTTGAGAATGTAAATTACAATATGAATAGCTTCTCTACAATAGACATTTGGTAGATTTACTTCCTTTAACATGGTTCTTGTTGCCTCTTGAATTTTCCTATTTAAGTCCTCCCCACAACCCCATTCTACTATGGAGTCCAAGGAGCTGATAAATGCCTTTTTATCCCATGATCTTCACAAAAATTGTTACTCATTTGAGGTGAACTCACCACCTCTGTCAAAACTTAAGCACTTTATTTTCAAATATTTTTCATTCTCAACTATAAATTTAAATGCTTAAAACTTATCTAGAGATTCTATTTTTTCTTTGAGAAATTTCACCCAAGTCATTCTAGAGTAATCATCTATTAACAACATAAATTGCCTATCACCTTGAGGGATTATTTCTTTGGTAGGTCCGCATACGTCTATATGCACCAACTCTAAAGGTTTTGTAGTAGAATGTTCCTTAGTTTTGAGCCTATTCCTTTCCTATTTTTCAAACTGACACTCCTTGAAAAGTGCATTGATAGGCTTTGTAATTCTTGGAAAATCTCTCAAAGCATGAGTAGAGCTAATATTTACTAGGCTATCAAAATTGATATGACCCATTGTTCTATGCCACAACCAACTTTCATTGATTTGAGTAATAAATAACTTACCACTAACACTTTTGAGCTGATAAACATTTCCTTCTATCCTTGTTCCTATTGTAGCCAAGATTCTAGAGCTTCATTTTTTGATTTCACAACCATCATGTCCTAAACACCAGATTATATCCTCTACTACAAATTTGTCCTAAATTGAGAATGTTATGCTAGAGACCCTTGACATAAAGAACATCATCTATCTTATGATTGCAATCAAAACTAATTGAACATTTTCCACATATCTTAGCAAATGTTTCATCACCAAACTTAACAAAAACACCATCATATTTATTAAGGTTAACAAACTTACTCTTATCACATGTCATATGATTTGAACATTTTCTACCAATTATTAACTAGTTTCTCTCCTCTTTTGCATGAAAGATAGACAACATAGTTCCTTCAATATTGTGACCTATTTTTAGAGAAATTTCCTTCACACATCTCTCAAGGTTAGTAGAATCAGTTCTAATATTTAAAGACATGAACAAGCATTCATCACTTTCATTATCTAGGTAGTCTGATTCCTCGTTATCACTATCTTCTTTGACATAATTGCTTTTCTTGAAGAATTTACCTTTATGATATTTATGTTTTTCATTTGAAACTTTCTCTAGAAATTTTGAAGCATAGTGAAATAACTTGAACCACAATTGAAACACTTGAAAGGTAACATAACTCTATATCTTCAAGTGCCATTTTTCAATCTTTTGAAAAAATTCACTTCCACTTCATCAAAATCATCTAGATCAGATTCAAAATTCCTATTTCTAACTTTAAAAGGAGTTTCTTTCCTTGGAACATCTTTTTCAAACTCTATTAATTCAAAAATAGTTAAAGCACCAAATAATTAATCTCTAGTATATTGATCCATATTTTGAGCTTTCTCAATAGTAGAAAATTTAGCACTATACGATTCAAGAAGGGATATCAATACCTCTTTCATAAATTCATTCTCCTCTACCTTTCATCCAAGATCATTGTGTTCCATTAGTGGTTGTTGTTGCACCAAAAGATCAACCTATTAATTCCCAATAAGAAGAAGGTTGAAGAATAAAAGAGACCTATTACACACAAGAGGAAGAACAACCATCTAGTTTATGATTATCAAAAGAAGATGATCGTAGTAGATAAGAAGGTGGTGAATTTAGTCCCTAGAAAATTAGAAAAAAAGTAGCATGTTAAGGGACCTGATGCCGAAATATTTCCAAGGATGAGATATATGAAGAAGAAAACAAAAAGAAGACCACCTCACCCTGCACAAAAGAAAACTATGACTAGGTATTCCTCATTTTTTTATGGTTACTATTATACCTGCAATTATTTTGGTCATAGGGCTAGAGAATGTAGAGTTGCACCTAGAAGGATCACTAAATATGTAAATATAAATTTTTTCTCTCTTGTTGTAGATATGAATATAGTGTGCTAAAATTATGATAACTTTGGTCACATAGCTAAGGAATATAGATTAAATTATATAAGACCTGTAGCACATTATGAAATGAAGAGAAGTAAGTCCCCCAAGGTGAACAATGTTTCACACACTCTTGAGAAGAAGGTTGATCAGATAGTGAAAAGAACAAAGAAGGTGCACAAGATGGTTTGGAGAGAGAAAGACTAGTAGGAAACACTCCATGAGGCTGCTTTTTCTTCACATTGCTAGTTTGTTGTGATTGGGCATGATTCCAAGGTGAGCTTCATTGGTATCCTATTCATCCTTGGAATTGGAGATTAAGATCAAGTCAGGGAAAACATGTTTTATAATTTTCTATTGACTTGATGGTTGCAAATTGATGGTCACATTCTTGCTCTTTGAAATCCTCATAAGAGGGTAAGAAAATCAACATATAATGGATAGTTTTCTGAAAAAATTGATATCAACCATTGGTATTGGTTATTGAAGAAAAAGTGGTGAAGATGCTATGCTAAGAGAAATGCCTCTTGCCTACTATAAGAAGATATATGTATTATGGCGAGTTGTTTCATGTAAATTTCTTTTAAATTGGTATTAGACCATTATATATTGGTTCAAAATAGGTTAGTTGGTAAAAAGCCCCTAAAATGAAAGTTGAATGGAGCAAGATCTAAGGGGGAGATTTTATTGGTATCAAGTTAGTGTTATACTTGATACACTATAGTCTTGAATATCAATTGATACATAACATAAAGTGAACACATTCACAATTGGTATCGAAATGATAATCGCTATTAGGGCATGATAAGAGAGAAAGTTGGGAAGATGCTCATAAAGATGAGAAAAGGAGAAGGAATGTCAAAGGAGGATATTAGAGAACAAGTAGACCCTTTGCACTACTTTTCAAAGGGGGGGAATTAATTTAGAGGAGTGATCCCTTTGCCATTGATGTGAAAGGGGGAGAAAATCATGCAAATACAATTCTCAAGGAGGAGCAATGGAGAAACTAGAAATAGAAGGAGAAATTAAAGATGATAGTGGTACGAATGTTGAATTGGCTAATTGGTATCCTTGAGAATTTAAACTTTTTCCATCAATGAAAAAGGGGGAGATTGTTCGAATATGTTTTCATTGATATCAAAAGTGAAAATTATGTAAGGGAGATTGTTGGCATGATGATAGGAGATGAAATGGAGTTTCTCATGCAAGTGAAGATGTTGGAATGATGATAGATTAGTGTTGTCCCTAGATGTTATGGAGATGTAGTGGATCTGGTTCTGGAAGTATGTGGTTTGGTTATTGGTGCAGAAGAGAAATTTTCTTAATATGTTGCATAGTTGATCAAATGTGTCATCTCTCTACAACAACTACTTATAGGTATTTTATGGAAAATTAGGTGGTATATTTGATATGAGTTTTTTGAGAGCTTCTCGGAAAGGTATTGTGCATGTCAAGAAAATGATGGGTGCACCCATAAATTTTTTATTTCTACTCTCGAGTGTTAGGGTTTATCAGGTAAACCCTAAGGATACTTGCAGTCATGGAGTTTAGAATAGATTTCTATTTTGATGTTGACCTTGTATCAGTGGTTGTCAGTTGCATTAGGTGCAACTTATGTCTTTATAGTCATAAGGGTGACCGACCCCTCTGTCTAGCACTTCAAGGTTATACATGTCCATTAGTTCGGTGGAAAACGGTTTATTTTCTTAAGTTATGGGATTCCAAGTTTTTCTAACCTATGTCATAGGATTAGATACAGTTTCATAACTTCCTGACTTAGCGACTTAGCTAGTGGAGCGATTAGGAGTAAGGAGAGCTTTATCAGTGAGTCATAGTTTTTAAGAATTTCATAACCTTCGACAAAGAGGCTTTGAATTTTGTGTTTGTAGTGACATTTTGATCTTTCTTGATGAACGGTAGAGATTGAATGAGAAATATTTGGCGATGCCTATAGCGTATCTTGGTGGGAACCAACTAGGGTATGAGATGATAGATGATGACGAAGTAGATGCATGGCATGAAAAGATTGGGCAAACGGTAATCCACATCCTTCTTGTGACAAGATGTAGTGACATGGTGATGAGGTGGATAGGTGATGTCATCAAGGGTTTTCATCGACGTGATTGATGGTCACCGGTGAGACCTGCTCAGATGTCTCTTCAATATTTTGATATATGCTTGATCAACGATCAAGTGGTGCAGATTGGAGGGAGTTTCCTGATAGTCTCTTTGATAAAATTATGAACTTCCCTTTGATGAGATAGAGTGGTGTCAGCAAGATGTTGAAGGATGTCTCCTCAATAACTCGATGATTATTTCATCAGTGAGGCAATAGCATATCACCAGGACTATGGAGCTAGTCTCAACAATAGGGTGATGTGAGATTGGATGGCGACTATGGGAGCCAATAAGGTGGCTATGGTAGTGAGACTCTGTAAGTGATGTGCATTTGTGCTAAAGTCAGAGAGTGAATGATAGGATGACACATGGAAGGAAATGACAATGGATGGTGACATGTGGTGACACAATTGCATGGGGACCACTTGTCTATAGCAGTAAATGGTATCAACATGATAGCCCTATAATGATGGGAGTGGAGTAGATGTCTCATCGATAACCCAATGGCTATTTCATTAGTGTGACTTTGGTGTATTGACAAGACTGTGAAGCATGTCTCCTCGACGGAGCAATATGCTAAGTGGGACCTGATAAGAAGGTGACAGTGTTGGATGGTGATGAATGTTGATAGACGGTGACCAACGATTGCTTGATAGGTAATTCACATCCTTCTTGTGAATTGTGTGGCATATGGTCCCATGTTTCTTCTCATGTGTTTGAAGGTGATTCATATAGAAGAGAACGATGGACATCAATGAGACTATAATGGATGTATCCTCGATAGAGTGGTAAGAAAGTTAAGATTCATTGGCGTCATAGATACCTTTCAGTGGGACTTGGTTGGAATTCTCCTCGATAACCCGATGGTGGAAATAATGAAATAGTTGAAACGTTGACTGATGATGTGCATGGTGAAATTTAATAACATGATGACATTTAGCGATCGATGATTTTTTTTTTCATCCTTGCAAAAAAACACTTGGTGAAGGTGAGACTTTAACGATGTTGTTCTATGGTGAATACCCCTAATATTCACAAAGGAGATTCAAATGACCGCTTATCCAATGGTGGGGATTTAAAGACACAATAGTGAATAAGGATCACAGGATCAAGGCATGAAAGGAGAAGATCAACAACCAAAATTCAAAACAAAGATTTGTAATGGTTGGATAGTGTGAACAATGTTTAATCTGGTAACCAACATAGAGGAAGGATTTAATTGGTCTAGATTCACCAAGAGACCAATTGAATGAAGATCTATTTTTTTAGGCAGTGGAACATATTGTAGATGAGATCAAGATTGAATATGATCGAATGTAGAACAAAGAGAATTAACTGCATATCATATTTTAGGGTTTGAAAAAGATAATGAGGGAAATTATTTTTAACTAAATTAAATGAGAAATTGAATCGATGTAGTGGTAGCATGAAAATGAAGATATTTAATAGACCCTATCAAATGATTTAATGATAAGTTGGACAGTGGTGTGTGGCTCGAGGAAAAGGTAACTTGTTGGTGAAGTGTGCAAGCAAAGGAAACCCTAACATAATATTTGAGAAGATCTCAACGGCGGTGAGGATATCAAGGGAAAGAGAGTAGATCAGTGAGGTTAAGCAAAAAGAAGACAATCTAAGAATTTTCAAAGGTTTTTATTTATTGTGTGTGTGATGTCATCTAGTGCACATGGTGTTGAATAGAGTTATGTATTGTTGAGTGTGCAGTAGATACTAATAGTGAAGAGAGTGTATAGTGTAGGAAGATAGAGCAAAATGTATGAGTGCAAAGGAAGAAAAGAGAGTACAAAGTAGAGGAGGATGTGTTTTTGAAAGTGCAAGTTTAGTAGCAGAGTGTAAGTTCTAGAAAGTTCAACAAAGTACTAAATGAAATTATACACTATAGGTTATGCAGGACCAATATATACATATATGATCTTGTGATGTTGTAAGAGGTTGTAGCCTCACTATACTGAGTTATAGCTCAGTTTAGGGGATTGTAGTCTCCTTTAAGTTCTAGCATCCTTGAAGTTATAGCTTCTAAACTAGGGATTTTTTGCTTCCTTGGAGTTGTATCTCCTAAATCAGGGTGTTGAAGCATCCTTGGGTTGTAGCCCTAAAGCATTGTAATAGAGATTGCATTTGTAACAATAGATTTGAGTAGTAGACTCAAGCATCCTTGATCATCGTTGTTTTTCCCATATCGGGTTTTCCATGTATACATGGTGTTATGTGATTCTTTTGTGTGTATTCATATTTATGTCTCCTCACAGTAGTACTTGCTCATTAAATAGTAAAAGAAGTAATTTGCATAAAAAAAAATTGAGAGCCAAAATTTTGTATCTACTGTTTCACCCCCTATCAATAGATCATTGTGTTCCAATAATTGGTATTAGAGCCCTAGGTTTCCTAGGAGAAGCTTAATCAACTCAGGTAGATCTTGGATAAGGTGAACACAATGGTTAGTCAAGAAATCTTACTTGCATATGAGAGACCTATCTTTATGTATCAAGGTATATTTTTGGCGCTCATTGATGGAAGGATATTTGGGATCCATAGGATTTTTTGTTTGGATGTCAGTTGTAAATGGATATATGGTTCTGGCTACACCTCCAATAACTAAAGTTAAAGGGAAAGCGTATGAGGATAATGCTACAAAAAGAGATGTAATTATTCATGGATTATCAAGTTCTATATTGGTCAAAGTCATGCATTGTCAAAAAACACCTGAAGTTTGGAACAAGTTGAAGAGAACGTATGAAGAATATGGTAAAGAAGAAATGAAGGCATTGATTCAGAAAAATGAAAGTGAATATGAAAGTCTGAGTGCAAGTGAAGCCACAACAAGAGGTAATGATGAAGAAGCATCTACTTCTAAATTTGGGGAATCTGAGGAAGTTGAAGTTGATTACATTAGGAGATTGAGAAGAGGCTCTGGGAAATAAGAAGGTAAGCTACCTACTATTTTATTTTTATTTTGGTAGAATAAGTCTTATAGCGACTAAATGCTTACATAGTAAAAAGAATAATCCTAAGAAAGAAGAGGACAATAAGGAGAATCAGAAGGATCTTCACACAAGTGAATAAAAATTGTATATGATGTTAGTGGTAGATCAGATGATGAACATGGAAGTTTCTATGGGTGTGACCCATTTGGAATTACCTCTAATGAAGAGGTTGAGAGGTCTGATGAAGAAGATGAAGAATTGGACATTGAAGGTAAACTCATTTGTTCTCTAAGTGAGATTAAAAGGTTGAAGAAAGAGAATGAAGAAAAAATGTTGCATGCACAAAAAGAGGTAGAAATAATAACTAAAATCCTTGAAGGTTCTAACCAAATGATAGTTAGCCTGAAGAGACAAGTTGAAGAAGAAAATAAAATAGAAGATGTAGTTAACTCTAAACTAGATTCTAAATCAGATGAGTGCATGAAGCTAGGAGCAGAGATAGTTGCACTAAGAAATGAGTAAGAAGAAACCAAGGAGCATATTGATAAAGGCTTGAAGTTGAAAGGTGGCTCTAAGATGTTAGATGAGGATCATATCACAAAAGTCAACAAGATAGAGATCAAGACCAAGAGTAAAGATTGACCTTGGTGGCAAGAAAGGAGAGAGCTCTTCTACTTCTGCAAGACTATTGGACAAACTTAGAGTAGAAGAAGGATCTTGCATAAAGGAAGATAATTTATGCACGAGTTGTTCTAGAGAAAGAACCTCTAGAAATGGAAAACCAGATAAAGGCACTACTGAGGTGAACAAAGCTAAAGAAGAAAAGAAGTCTATTGTTGATAATAAGAAGGTTGAAGAAGAAAAGAGACATGTTGTAGACAAGAGGAAGAGAACCATCCAATTCTTTATTATCAAAAGAAGATGACCACAACAAATAAGAAGGTGGAGAAATTAGTCCCTAGAAAGTTGAAAAACAAGCAGTATGTTAAGGGAGCTGATGCAAAAAGATTCCCAAGGATGAGATATATGGAAAAGAAAATAAAAATAAGACCGCTCATCCTACACAAAAGAAAACTATGATAAGGTATTCCTCAGGTTGAATGGTTACTATTATACCTGTAATCATTTGGTCACAGGGCTAGAGAATGTAGAGCTACACCTAGAAGGAGCACTAAATATGTAAATATAAATTATTTTTCTCCTGTGATAGATATGAATATAGTGTGCTACAAATGTGATAAATTTTGTCACATAGACAAGGACTATAGATTAAATTATATAAGACCCATATCACATTATGAAAGGAAGATAAGTAAGTCCCCTAGGTGAACAATGTTTCACACACTCTTGAGAAGAAGGCTGATCAGATAGAGAAAAGAACAAAGAAGGTGCACAAGATGGTTTGGAGAGAGAAAGGTTGGAAGATAGCACTCCATGAGGCTTCTTTTGCTTCACATCACTAGTTTTTTGTGATTGGGCATGAGTCCACTGAGAGCATCATTGGTATCTTAATCATCCCTAGAATTGGAGATTAAGATCAAGTCAAGTAAAGCATGTTTTATAAATTTCTAGTGACTTGATGGTTGCAGATTGATGGTCACATTCTTTCTCTTTGAAATGCTCATCAGAGGGTAAGAACATCAGCAAATAATGGGTAATTTTTTGCAAAAATTGATATCACCCATTGGTATCAGTTATTAAATAAAAAGTGGCGAAGATGCTCTACTAAGAGAAATGCCTCTTTCCTGCTAGAAGAAGATATATGTATTAGGGGGATTTGTTATGTTTACATTTCTTTTAAATTGGTATTAGACCATTACATATTGGTTCAAAATAGGTTAGTTGGTATAGAGCCTTTGAAATGAAAGTTGAATGGAGAAAGGTCTAAGGGGGAGTTGCTATTGGTATCAAATTAGTGTTATACTTTATACAGTGTAGCCTTGGATATCAATTGGTACATAACATAAAGTGAACACATTCATAATTGGTATCAAAATGATAATCAATATCAAGGCATGATATCATCAATTGGTGTCAAGTATATGATATCAATTGGTACAGAGCATGAATCAGAATATCTATAATTGATATTAGACCTAATTGGTGATGTGCATGTGATGGGACTTCAACTTGTATTTGATAATTTCTTTTTAATTTTGGTACAGAGTCGTTGAAGCATATGGTATTTCCACTATAGTGAAAAGGTTGAATCCAGCGATTGGCATGAGAGACAAAATGGTTTTCAATTGGTATCAGTCAAAGGGGGAGAAAAGTTCCTTTGTCATTGCTAAGAAGAAGTGAAGGCTGCAAAAATATGGTGACTTGAGATAAAGAAGAGGAGAAAGGATAAGAAATTTCTCAAAATAATTGAGCATGAGGGAGAAGAAGTGAGCAATGCTCAATGTAGAGAATAAGAGAGAAAGTTGTGAAGATTCTCATAAGGATGAGCAAAGGAGGATATTAGAGAATAGCTAGACCCTTTGCACTACTTTTCAAAGGGGGGTATTTCATTTAGAGGAGTGATCCCTTTACCATTGATGTCAAAGGGGGAGAAAGTCATGTAAATAAAATGCTCAAGGAGGAGAAGGTAAAGATGATACTAGTACAAATGTTGAAATGGATAATTGGTATCATTGAGAATTTAAAGTTTTTCCATCAATGACAAAGGGGAAGATTGTTGGAATATGTTGTCATTGATGTCGAAAGGATATCAGAGGAGAAGTGTGTTGATCTTGTGCAAAAGCATATAATGTTGTCATTAATGTTAAAAGCGTGAATTATGCAAGGGATATTGTTGAAATGATGAGAGGAGATGAAATGGAATTGCTCATGCAAGTGAAGATAATGGAATGATGATAGATTAGTGTTGTGCCTAGATGTTATGGAGATGCAATAGATCTAGTTTTGGAAGTATGTGGTTTGGTTGTTGGTGCAAAAGAGAAAGTTGCTTAATATGTTGCATAAAAGATAAAATATGTCATCTCTCTGCAAAATTTTCTTCTAAGTATGTCATGGAAAGTTAGGTGGTCGATTTGATATGGGTTTCTCGAGAGATTTCCAAAAAGGTATTATGTAGGTCGAGAAAGTGATGGATGTGCCCAAAAATGTTTTATTTCTACTCTCAGGTGTTAGGGTTTATTAGTTAAACCCTAAGGATACTTGCAGTCATGGCATTCAGAATAGATTTCTATCTTGATGTTAACCTTGTATCGACGATTGTTGGTTGTATTAGGTGCAACTTATGTCTTTATAGTCGTGAGGGTGATTGGCCCCTCTGCCTAGCACTTTAAGGTTATACATCTCCATCAATTTGGCAGAAAATGGTTTATTTTCTTAAGTCATGATATTCCAAGTTTTTCTAACCTATGTTGTGTGGTTCTAGAGTTTTGTAACCTCCTGACATAGCAACTTAGCTAGTGGAGTGATACAGAGTAAGGAGTGCTTTATTGGTGAGTCATGGGTTTTTAGAATTTGATAACATCTGACAAAGAGGTTATGAAGTTTGAGTTTGTAGTGAGATTGTGATCTTGCTTGATAAATGGTAGAGATTGAACAAGAAAATTTTGGCAGTGCCCATAATGTATCTTGGTGGGACCCAACTGGGCTATGAGATGGTGGAAGATGATGAAGTAGACATATGGTGTGACAAGATTGCGTGAATGGTAATCCACATCAAAGTGATGTGGATTAAAATGCAGTGACATGGCAATGAGGTGGACAAGTGACATCATCAAGGTTTTTCATCGGCATGACTGATGGTCATCGATGAGACATGTTCAAATATCTCTGCGATATTCTGATATGTGCTTGATCGGAGATCAAGTGGTGCAGATTGGAGGGAGTCTCATAATTATCTCTTCGATATAGTGATGACCTTCCCATCGATGAGACAAAGTGGTGTCAGCAATATGTTGAAGGATGTCTCCTCGACAACTTGATGACTATTTCATTGGTGAGACATTAGTATATCAATAGGACTATGGAGCTATTCTCAATGATAAGGTGATGGGAGATTAGATGCCGACTGTGGGACCTAGTAAGGTGGAAATGGTAGTGAGACTCGGTAAGTGATGTGCATCAATGTTAAATTCAGAGATAAAATGATAGTATGACACATGGAAGGAAATGATAATGGACTATGACATGTGGTGACACGATGGCATGGGGACTACTTGTCTGCAGCATTGAATGGTATCAACGTGACAACCCTATATTGATGGGAATGGAGTAGATGTATCATTGATAACTTGATGGCTATTTCATTTGTGTGACTTTGGTGTATTGGTAGGACTGTGAAGCATGTCTCCTCGATGGAGCAATATGCTAAGTGGGACCTGATAAGAAGGTGACAATATTATATGGTGATGAATGGAGACAAATGGTGACCATCGATTGCTCGATGGGAAATTCACATCCGCATTGTGAATTGTGTTGCATAATATGCCTATTTTTATTCTCATGTGTTTGAAGTTGATTCATATCGAAGAGAACAATAGACATCGTTGAGACTATAATGGATGTCTCCTCGATAGAGTGGTAGGAAACTTAAGATTCATCATCATGACATATACCTTTAAGTGGGACTTGGCTAGAGGTCTCCTCGATGAAAGAGATGAAATGTTGACTAATGATGTGTGTGGTGAAAGCGAATAACATGATGACATTTGATGATTGATGATTCATTTTTTTGCATCCTTGTTGAAAAACAACACTTGGTCAAGGTGAGACTTTAACGATGGTGTTCTATGGTGAATACCTCTAAGATCGATGAAGGAGATTCAAATGACCACTTATCCAATTGTCAGTATTTCAAGGCACGCCAGTGAATGAAGATCACAAGATTAGGGCACGAAAGGAGAAGATCAACAACCATAATTCAAAAGAAGAGATCTGTAATGACAGGACAATGTGAACAAGGTTTTATTTGGTAACTGACATAGAGGAAGGAGTTAATTGGTCTAGCTACATGAAGTGACCAATTGAATGAAGATATAATCTGTTAGGTGGTGGAACAAATTGTAGATGAGATCAAGATCAAATCAAATTGAATCTACAACAAAGAGCATTAGTTTTATATCAAATTTTAGGGTTTGATAGAGAGAATGACAAAAAATTATTTGTAACTAAATTAAATGAGGAATTGGATCAATGCAGTGGTAGCATGAAAATGAATATATCTAATAGACCCTATCAGATGATTTAATGATAAGCTAGATAGTGGTTTGTGGAACAAGGAAAAGGTAGCTTGCTGGTGAAGTTTGCAAGAAAAGGAAACCCTAACAAAATATTTGAGAAGATCTGAATGGTGGTGAGGATCTCGAGGGAGAGAGAGTAGATTGCTTGAGTTAAGCCAAAAGAAGACAATCTAAGAATTTTCAAAGAGTTGTATCTGTTGTTTGTGTGATGTCGACTAGTGCACAGGGTGCTGAATAGAGTTATGTACTGTTGAGTGTGCAATAGAGGTTGATAGAGAAGAGAGTGTATAGTGCAATAATACATAACAAAATTTTATGAGTGCAGAGGAAGAAAAGAAAGAGTGCAAAGCAACAGAGGATGTATTGTTGAAAGTGTAGGTTCAACAATAGAGTGTAAGTTGTAGAAAGTGAAACAAAGTACTAAATGAAATGATACATTATAGGTTATGAAAAACCAATCTATGCATATAGGATCTTGTGATTTTGTAAGAGGTTGTAGTCTCATTATATTGAGTTGTATCTCAATTTATGGGATTGTAGTCTCCTTGGAGTTGTAGCTTCTAAACCAAGGTGTTGTAGCATCCATGAAGTTGTAGATTCTAAACTAGGGAGTTGTTGTTTCCTTGGAGTTGTAGCTCCTAAATCAGGGTGTTTAAGCATCCTTGGGTTGTAGCCCTCAAACATTATAACAAATATTTCATTTGTGACACTAGATTTGAGTAGTAGATTCAAGCAGCCTTGGTCACAACGGTTTTTACCATATCGAGTTTTCTATGTATACATGGTGTTATGTAATGATTTTTTGTGTATGCATATTTATGTCTTGTCATAGTAGTACCTACTAATTAATTAGTAAATGAATTAATTTTCATAAAAGTTTTTGAGAGCCAAACTTTGGTATCTACTGATTCACTCCCCCTCTAAGTAGATCATTGTGTTCCAACAAAGCTTCCTTGGTTGGTGAGCCCAAATTAATTTATATAATGCCACTTGAATAATTTGGGATTGTGCAAGTGCCTGAAGAGTCTTCTTGTGCTATAACCATTGGAAAATGAATCAACCAAGGGGATGAGGATTGAACATACACTACAAAAATCCATTGAAAACTTGGCCACTTTGTTTATTTGTGTTCATTTAATTCAATTTCCTAGTGAAGAAAGAAAAATCTCCATCTCATCCAATTCTTCCTATCCTCATCATCCCCTAACATCCTAAGCATACCATATTTTCCACCCTAATCACCACTTTCCATCATAATCACCTAATCCTAATCACCACATACTAATCCAATATTTTCATCTTAATCATCCTTTCTAATCCTAATCACCCCCATCTCATCATAACCATCCCTTATTATCCTAAAAATCCATTTTCATCCTATTCCCCCTTCTTCTTAATCACCTTATCCTAATCATCCTCAATAATCATTCTAATTATCAAATCTTGTCCTAATCATCCCCTAATCCATCTTTAATCTTCCATTTAGGACCCTATGACTAATTTTACTAATCCATTTGAGGCCCTAATCAGTATCCTAATCATCTTCCATAATCCCTATTTTATTTCATCATTAAGCTTGGTCCTAATATCCCATATCCTCCAACACCCCTAATCTACATCCTCCACCATCATCCTTAATCTATTCTTCATTCATTTTCAATCTTCATATTTCATCATCATCTTAATCTAATCCCCCTTTCCAACCTAATCCCATTCCAACCAAATCCCAATCTAATCCATCCACCCCTTGTCAAAAATGAAATCATCTATTATCAATCTATCCATCTCAATCAAGCATCTAATCCCCATCCTTAATCAAAATTCATCACTTGAGTATCAAAATTTGGTTAAGGGATTAATATCCTTGATACCTCATATATTTTCATCATCATCCAAATCCTTCATCTAAGGATCCTATCTTTAATCCAATTTCATCCATTTCAAATATTATCCCACAATAGAAAATCAAGACCTTAGTTTGATTTCATCTTTAATCCAAAATTTCTTAAGAATATTATCATATCTTAAGTATAATTATCAAATCCAATCAATACCTACTTAAGAACTTTTCCTATCTTAAGTAGAAAGAAAATCCAATTAACTCTTTCTTAGGAACATTAGCCTATCCTAAGTATAGAGAATCAACCTTAATCAAATGAAATCATCTTAAGGTCTTGACATTTTATCCCAAGTCTAATCCCATCCTCCATATTCATCCTCATATCTTATTCTTCTAATCCCCATCCATCCCTAATCCATTACCATAATTTCTATCCCATCCAAAATCAATCCCAATTTTTCCTCCAATCAAACTCCAACCATGTCTAATCATCCAATTTATCATCCAACCTAATCTATCCTAATTCACCTTCATCCATCCCAACCCAACCCAATATCATACACCCATATCATAATCCCTATTAAGATAGTCAGAATATTGTGGATAATCTTGAATACATTAGACAAAATCCTCCAAGATTTCACCAATCACTCATCCAAACTCCCCTAAAAGCCCACCCACACCCTCATCACCTATATCATCCTCATGGGATCCCATCACCAATAATCTCCTCATCCACTACTTTAATAATGATAAGTATGTCATGCTTATCTATCTCCTTATAATTGGTGCTAAACTTCCACCCTCACTACCTTCATCCAATCCCAATGCATCCCCTCTTTCTTACCATTCCCCTTCCTTTGACAAGGGATATCAAGCCTTTAGCCATAACTCCCCATCCCAAATCCCCATCTTCACATCCTTTTCAAGATCCTAATCCTCATTATCTATTTACCATCCATGGAAAATTCCACCTCTTATTCCACTTGTTCATCTTCCACATCCTTACAATCCATATCACCCCAATTAAATTCATCTCATGTCCCTCATAATGGTTGGTTCCAAGGATTAATTTCAAAGGTTCTTAATTCCCCATGCAAAAAATAAAAATGTGCAATATTCCCATGTCATGCATCCACCTTCATCACACCCACACCAAGATAAATCCCAATCCCCTAAATCTTATGAATCCTCTACTACTCCATCCATCTGAGTTGAAGCATCTATCCAACCATCCTCCTCTATCACACCATCCACATCAAATGAAATATTTCCATCTCCTAATCCAAAGCATGCTAACATAGAATCCCCTCCATATAAAGATCAAGGAACCCCTTTTCCTCCATCATATGATCCCCTTCCATCTCATGATCCCATCTCCAATAAAGAACAACATATCCCTCCTATTCCATTTAATGATACATCTCCATCTAAAGATCCAAATACCCCTTCCACTCAATTGCATAATCCATCTCTAAATAAATATCAAAGTACACCCTCCACCCCATCTAATGATCCTCTTCCCTCCCATAATCCAAAAACCCCTCCCACTTCATGTCATGATCCCCATCCATCTCATAACCAACAACATACTATATAATCTACTCCATCCCATGATCCTACCCCAATTCAAGATCAAAGCATCCTTTCATCTCCATCTCATGATCCTAATCCTCCACAATATCCCATCACCCCCATTCATGATACCCATGAAACTCCTACTTATCAATTGGGTTTCTCCACTTTCATCCACGCAAGTCTACTCCAAGAACCTATCATTCCTTCTATGTCATATCCCCCTCAAAATGGACTCACATATTTCTTCAGAAATAATAAGTATCCCATTGGAAAATGGAGTTTCCAAGCCATGCATTATCAAGGCAAAGGGATAGGCCTCCATGAGCAAGGCATCTTAGAACCCCTTAATATCAAAGAAAATCTAAAATATCATGGCCTTGGATACAAATCTCAAGATGTTGGTACACCTCCCATCCATTCCACATCCAAAATCCTTCCATCTAAACCCAAACATCCACATTCCCCATCCCCCAAATCTATCTTGGGACCTTATGTTCCAAACCTCAATCCCTCATTCCTTCCATCCGTTTTGGTTCCCTATGTCCCAAAACAAATTCTTTCATCCCATCCATCCATTTTGGGTCCCTACATTCCACCACCTAACATTCCTATTTCAAAATCCCATTATCCTCTCTATCCATCACCTCATATCACAAATCAAGATCAACTAAGGCACACACCTTTGAATCCCTTCCAACATCCTACCAACACCAACCCATCTATAATACATCCACATAATTCATATCTATCCACCATTTCCATTGCTCTTGGAAGCAATTTAGATGAAAAATATAAAATACATAAAGCCAAAAATCCACAAAAATCAAAGGATCAACATGTCCCCTCAAAAAGACATGCAAAAACCAAGAAAAATATCATTAAAAATCAAAAATACCAAAGGCCACAAAGGCCCATGAAGCAAAAATCAAAATAAAAAACCATGTGGATTCCAAAAATACTCATTGAATCAATGCATCCCAAAGAAAATTCAAAATTAGCATCCAAACTTGCTCACCCAAAAGCTTCATCCAATCCTAAGATTTTCATTCCATCTAATAATCCTTCATCACCTCCATCTATTTTGGGTCCTTATGTTCCAAAATCTACACCCAATCCTCCATTTAAACTTCCAAATTCAAATCCACTTCTCTTCCACAATCCCATCACCCTTCAAGGTGTATGCTAATGTTGATATTACTAAAATTCCCATCCACTCATCCACATATCCTCCATCAATCCATCCACTATCCAAAAACCATTTTCCATCCTTTCATCCCTCTTATCCAATCCTTTTCATAAATCCATGTCCCTCTCCATCTTTCAATCCATATTATCCCCTTACCACCATTATACCAATGTATAAGAGCATAATAGCATATAAAATTTAAGGGATTCCATATATGGAACTTGATGTCTGAGTCCATGCTCCCCCATCTCCTTGCACTTTACACTTAGGGGCAAGCTTCATCCATACCAAATCTTATCCACGTCCTCAATTACCATTCATAATTTATCCATAATACTATCTAGACCATTCACCCCTTTCCCTCATTTGATCTTGACAAGGCTAAGGATCTTCATAATCACCATGTATCCTATCCTATCCATATCATTAATTACATATCCCTCCTTATCCAAATCCATCTTTCCTTCCCATCTTTGATCTTGATAAAGATCTTAGGGGTCAAATATCCTTGCATCCATATCTTATCCACTTATCCTCCGTCCCATATCCAATATCATATCTCCATCACCCCATCCTACCTAAGCCACCCTCTCTTTCCACTCTTGATCTTGATAAATCTAGGGGAAAAATATACATGTGTGCTTTGGAAAATTATATCCTCACTCTTACTTCCATCCATGTCCTTTATGCACTTCCCTTCCATCTCATGCCACTATCCTTCAATCCATGATTGCACTACTTCTAGGTGTGGGGCATCATAATTCTTTTCAACTAGTCCTTGGGCCTCCATCCTCCTATCCTCCATCCACCATCCTCTTATATCCCATCACATATCTTTCATATACTAAATCCATTTATCACCTATCCAAACAATCCATTTATCCTCCTATCCTCTTCCTAAGAATTGGTTCTCCCTTGTCATTGGATCACATCCATGTTACTCTATCCTAATCATCCTATCCCCCATCCATTGTACCTTATCCATCCATTTATCCTTCCAACCCAACCATTCCCATCCAATCCTATCCAATGCAATCAATCCTAATCCATGCAATCCAAACTTGCAAGTTAATGCATCATCCTTAAGCAATCCACCATCTTAATCTAATTCAAGCTCAAATCCATTGATCCACTTTAATTTAACTATCATCATAGGGATGCATCCTTCCCAATCCATCAATCAACCCATCAATTATTTTTAGCTTGATTTGGAGTATAGTCCTCATTTTTTTTCGGTGTTGTACATGCTCACTTATTGCTTGTGTACTTTATCATTTTTTGCATTTATCATGGTATCTTGCACTCTATTTCCACAAGGGTATCATGGTCCTCCGTATCATGGTGTCATAAGGCATATGTTTGCACTTGACCTTTTGATCACGTACTTGGCACATTGTCATCTCAGTTCCTTATACCTTGGTGCACAATGTCAATTACAATATCAAATCTAGGTTACTCTTATCATTGCAGCATGGTGATCATCCATCCTCCCTCTCCATCCATGTCTTCCATCCACCTCATTTTCCTCTATCTTTTCATCCTTCATCCTTTAGACCTCACATCCATTTCGAGAGAACATATGTGTTCTCCTAACCTGAATTTCCTCTTGAGGGGGCATACCATTACCTTCTCGTCATCCACCCTCATCCTACCTAGTGACTGGGGCATCACACTTCTAGTCCTTATCCCTTTCCTAGCCATTATGTTTTATTCTTCTTTGAAATGATATTACTTCTCTTAATCTCCACATCATCTAAAAGAGGGGAAAAATGTAGACACCTAAAATGTGACCTTACCCATCCACACCTTATTTTAGCCTATCCTAATTTATTAAATTAAAAAAATAGTTATTATTTATTCAATTAATTTATCATTTACCTTTATCCACCACCTTTAATTAAATAAATCCATATTTATTTAATTAAAGCTAACCATTTACCTTTATACCTCTAAAATCCCCTAGCCTTGCTTAGGTTAATTAATCCTTATCCTCATCCTAATCATCATTAACCCATTCTCCAACTTTTGACTCTACCCAAGTTAATAAACCCTTGGTTTATTAACTCAACCTATCCTTATTAACCAATTAATCCATGATTAGTTGATCTAACCCTCATCCCTAATCATCATTATGATTATTTCCTAATTTTAAATTCCTACACCTCACCTACTCCCATTAACCTCTTACACAAGCCACCCTATCACTTACAAAAGTCATCCTATGTCTTACACCAAATTTAATGCCTCTCTTTCCAATGTGTGCTCACACATGTGTGAGCACACCTCCCCATTTCACCCCTATCCATTCTGTGACACTTGCCACATGGCTAATCAATCCTCATTCTTGATCCAAACCTCACCTTCTCAATCAATCTCAACCATACATTAGCCATTCAATCTTATCCATCAATTCCTCTCACCAAATTTCTATATAATGAGGCATTGGTTTTCATTCCTCAAAAGACACATTATCCATGTCCATATGCTGCTCAAATCTCCATCAAAGCCATCTCCATCCTACCATCATCATGCTAAAATTGTGAGTAACCACATCCCTTCAATCATTGGAGAATATCTACAAGATATGGGTGCAATCTTGTGAGCTCAATCCATGGAGAGGAAGGAGCAATGAAGGCATAACTTATTTATGTTTACTTCTTATGCATTTCATCTATTTCACCTCATTTACCTTCATATTCATCTTTCCCATCTTCACCTTTTAAATTAGCTTCACACACAAATGGAATAGTAGTAAACATAAATCTAGAACTCGGACTAAAACACACCCACTAAAATAGAGAAAAAAAATGAAGACAATGAATAAAATGTTAGATAAGAACAAACAATATAATAGTTATACCTTCATTTTTATTTTTTGTATATGTTTCATTGGATCAATTTGGATGATCTTTAAACTTTGTTACTGAAATAGACATCATGAGGGTGAAAATGAGTGGATTGATCAAGAAAATAGTAGAATAAACTAACCATGGAAATGGATGATGAAATGGTGTTGCAAGTATCCATTAATTAGAATTTTCAAGAAGAAATGGAGATCCAAGATGAAAATTGAATAGAGGGTTGAGATTTTAGATACATGGATTGAATGAATAACATTGTGAAATTTTTTAGAAGAGAGAAGAAGATTCTTGATTAATATAAAAGATTTGATCAATTTGGAAAATTAAGTGATATTAAATCAAGTGGTGTGTGAGGTGGAAGGCCAAGCATCCTCACATATGTGTAAGAAAGTAGGCATGTGTGAGCATTGGCTGACTAAGGATATATGAAAAGGGAAGAACAATTGAGATTATATCTATGTAAATTAATTAAATGGTTCACATTAAAGGACAAATATTGAGGATGATATGGACTATTAAATTAGATAGTGTTAAAAATAATTGATTAGTATTAATTAATTAATTAACCATGGATTAAGTGATTAATTAAGTTGGAGGAATTGAGAGCTAAGGTTATTTAATTTAGTTTGTTTAATTAATGAACCTTATGAGAGGAATATAAATATGAGTAATTAATTGTGAAGGGTAACTAATTAAATAATGATTTAATTAATTATCTAATTATGGGAAGGTAGTAGAATGGTTAATTGGAGGGATAATTGGTTAAATAATTACTTATTTAAAATTAATTTATAGAAAATTAATAAGATGTAAATCAATGGTAAATTTTGGATGTCTATAATTTAATTAACTATCATAATTTACCTTCTAATATTAATTAAATAATTTTAATAATTTAATTAATTAATCTAATCTTTCTATTAATATTAATTTGGTCAATTATGACTATTTACTCAATTAATCAATCATTCTTCTAAATTTCAATTTTAAATAAATAAATTCAAAATTTATTTAAGTCTATCATGCTCATTCCCAAAAATAAATAAACAGATCTATTTAGTTAATCCATCTTTTTCTTTGACATTTTTAGTGGCATCCCACAAATTCATTGTAGCAATTCCAATTCACTCAAAAAAAATTCACCATCAGCAATTCACAGCCATTTAAAATTCACCAGCTTGGTGGTGAATTTTCCATGACGGTGAATTGCTGACGATGAATTTTCCTTCTTGAATTGCTGACGATGAATTTTCCTAGAGCCATCTTTAGTACACTAAAACCAATTATTTAATTTAACAAATGATTTGCATAAATCAAAACATGATTAATCAAGGCACATCATATATAATTTCTTAGAATTTATGTGTCTAAAAAGACTTTGTATTTTTATTTGTCCCATCCTTTGCAATTCTATAAAATATTTTCGTCATTTTTCACCACTCCAAAGCTCTCAATCAATCCGAACCCTTGATCTCCAAATTCAATCTCATCCAGTGATCCACCATCTCAGAATTTTATAAAACATCACTTGTAAGCTATTTTCATACAATCTATGAATGCAAGGTTATATTACTTGAGCATCTACATAGTTTCAATTCTATCTCCAAAATCTTGAAAAAAGCCACTCATAACTTGTAAGCTATTTTCATACAATCTATGAATGCAAGGTTATATTACTTGAGCATCTACATAGTTTCAATTCTATCTCCAAAATCTTGAAAAAAGCCACTCATAATGTGTAACATGAGATATTGAGAAGCTTACTTGGCTTTTATCTTTCAATACACTTGCCTCTTAAGCTCAAAGAGAAGTACAATCGAATATCAGGTAAAGATTTGATTTTATATATGCAAGTCTTATGTTTATGCTTTGTACTCTCTTGCTCATATAAAATAAAACTGAAATTGGATATCATGTTGATTCGAAAGTTACATAGCTATGTAGAATCTTGCAGATCTTAAAACCTCGTATCTTTATATCAAACACAGGTGGTGGAAGAAGCAAAGTCACCGAGAAGGGCGCCTAACTGCACGCATTAATGGGAGTTAGTAGAGGCTTTAAATTTTCGTGGAGAAGATTTTGAACAAGTGGGTGATGTAGATTCATTCCAAATAGGCAATTTGGAGTGAATCTTGCCAATTTGAACTACTTCCATAAATGTCACTTTCTTACTTTACCCTTCATTTATGTCAGTTTTATGTACCTATTGCTGTTACTCTTATTCTAAAGACTATTAATTTTTATAGCCTATATTTGTGTCTAAAAAACAATATATATCAGAAAACTTTACAGACATGCATTATATTCCTCTGCAATAGGCATTTTTTCTTATCGTGGGAAAGGTCCTGCGCCAGCTACAGCTAAAGAAGAAAACTAAAGGTGGAGTGAAGGTGATAGACTGTTTCTTCTGTCTTCAAAACTCTGTTGCTTTTGTCAAAAGAGTTGGTGTAGGAGGTATGGCAGCTTCATTTCTCACCATGTTGAGACATTTTAAATGCCTCTCACTTGTCCACATCGCCATTATTTATGCCACTGACTTCTAGACAGTGATCAGGTGCTAATAAATTTATGTTCATTTATCAGGGTTCTACACTGTTAAACAATTTAAGGACATGTATTACAACACGCTAGATATTTGCATCTAGTAGTCTTTCTTTGACCACCTGTTATATGTCAGGTTTTTATGCCCGACCGTGATGTGACATTCCTAGAGTCGATAAACTCATCTATGATTTCAATACCTTTGTTCTCGCTCTGTTTTATTTTTTAAACTTGGTAAGGGAGAGGGCCCATAGTGGATCGTCCTAATTTTGGGATGCTTTCTAGTAATGTAAATGGTGTTCTTTGCTTCCTCGTTCAATTCTTTGCTATGTATTTCTCTTTTTTTGTTTAGCCCTGTTTAATGGTTCTTATTGTAGCATTTTTTTATATTTCGTCTTATGGATTTGATAACCCACCATTATTTGGTTTATTAGGTTCCCATCGAGTAATTTTCGATCCGAGTGTGTTAGACACACAGAACAACTAAGAGGGGGTGAATCAGTTGTATATTAAAACTTTAAAACCCTCTTTAATCTTCAAACCCTTATTATGCATCAACATGAATGTAAACAAATAAAACATCAACACACCAATAATCATACACAATAGAACACCAGATTTTATGTGAAAAACCCTAATCAGGGAAAAACTATGGTGAGGATTAACTCACATATATATTAATATTAACATCGAATATAAAAGGCTCACTATTCAAATGACTCGCTGTCCAAAAGAGAAAGGCTCACTACCTAGGAAGATCACTTCTAGAATACATGAGAATAGAAAGAGACTGTTACAAGGAGGTTCAACACCTCATAGCAACAAGAGAATCCACCACAACCATCTGCAACCTTTGGTTCACTACCTCTAGAAACTTCAGGCACTCTGAAATGTAAACACCTTTTGCTCACTGCTTCCGATAGTCATAAGTGTTCATGCTCGCACTCAAATCTCAACACTTGATCACATACACATCATTTCACACCACACATCACACCACTACCTTCTCCAACAATTGACCTTGCATATTCCATAACCATGAATAACCTTCTCCAAGTCGGCTTTAATGAAACATATGCACCTCAAACGTGCAACCATCAAATAGGTCGGCACCAAACACTTTAGCGGTGGAAAGAAATGAAGGCGAACCACACCAAGGGTTAACTAGTACCCAAGTCGACACCGAAACGCTACATCACGCTTCCACAAACCATGAAGCACATTCACAAATAGCACTAACATGCCAAGTTGGTTAAACCGAAATTAATGCTACCAAGTAGCCACATACACACTTTACCAGGACGAAAAACATCTTACAGACTATGTAGCAACATCACACAATATTTGGGAATATTCCAATACCAACAAAATATTTAAAATCACTGGTGCAAACACATGAAAATGATAATAGTATCATCTTACAATGCAACTAGTCAAAATAGCATTGAGACACTACTCATGAACCAAGCTTACAAAATAGTTGAACACCAAACCATCAAAGGGAAGATAGATACAAGGATCATTAGAACATTCCCAAATCTGCAAGACAAGAAACTTCAGTGTGAAGAAATGTGAAGCAATTCCTTTTCTCCTAGACAACCTTCTTCACAAACTAGAGACAATTCAACACACTATCAAACACATCTTCTATTGTTGCATGATCTAGAACCTGAAACTCTAGATATAACACCTTCAAGATCCATTGATCATCATATCCAAGCTGCATGAGCACATCATCAAGCATTAAGAAATGTGGAGTACAATACATAACACATCCCTGTCACCTCGTACAATCTTTATACATTTTTTCTCAAAAGAACTTGGAAACCAAGTTCCCATTTTGCATTTGCAACACTTGCTCAACACCATAAGCACCTTCTCATCAAGTCCACACTAGAGGTTGACATCAATTACATCACTAATGACAACATAATGCAACAAAGTGAACTTTTTTTACCTCACTAAGGCAACAAAGCATATGATCGTCTGTTGTGGGTGCTTCTTTCAAATTTATGATTTTGTAATTATTTGTTCACCTCTACTTTGTAATTTATAACTTGAAGGCTTTGTTGTTTTCTAGGCGCTTCGATGATTGATTTTTTAATGGTTTTTTCAGTTTATACTTTGATTCAACTTCTTATACCTTGAAGTAGAAACTATGAGGGGTTTTGTTTTTAACTCTCCACAGAAAGGAATCATTGGTGTTTTCTAAAGATGTTCATGAACATTGCCAAATTTTGTGTTCATAACACATTAAATAGTAATGAGGTAAAATCTTATGTTGGGGCATCACTATAACTTACTGCTTAAGTTATTAATTCAAGTTGACAATTATTTTAATGGGTCATGCAAATAGGATTTCAAAGGTTCATTGTTGGGTGATAATACTATCTAGCTCATTACTATCATGTAAATTGTATATGGGATTTCAAAGTTTCTATTGTTTGCAAATGGGGTTATTGTTAAAGTTTACATCCTCTTCATTTGTTTATCTAATTCTTAGGGTTTAAAATTTATTTACATTTCTACAAATAGTAGTTTTGTTTATTACAAGGTTGTGTTATTCAAATAGTTTGATAACCCATAAGGCCATCTATCTACAAATTGATAATCTGACTCAACAACTAGGATTTTTTTGGGTTAATTCAATGACATATATGCAAGTATGTATTAAAGATATTTAAAATTATAAGACAAGTTGGCATTAAATAAATTGTTCATTTACATATATAATTTTTTTATAATGAAATACAAAACCATAAGATTAGTTTGGTTGATGATAAAAAATGAATGTTGAATAGATAAGCCTCTAAAATCCCTTGGGGAAGGGAAGTTTCTACATGAGGAAGAAAAGTTCATTTTATCCTATCACTACTTTTGTATGTAGCTTGTTGGTAGAATGTTAGGGGGAATAGCTTCATACTAGTGCATGAAATGATTTTTTTTATTAGATTCTATTTAAAATTTTCATTACTATCTCATGGTATTGATTAATTATGAGGATATACATAATTGCAATTAAGACTAAACTTTAACTTTAAAAAATTTGGAATGAATTACATGACGTAGTGGGATTCATTAAATAGATGTTTGATGAAATTTATATGACTAATGGAAGGTCACTGATAATGATTAATATGTGTTGGTTTGTGTGGCTATTATCAATAGCTTTCACATTGTGCCTTAAGATTTTCAATACTAAGTGGATATTCACATTTTATCTTAAAGTTGGACATTCTATGTCAATAGACATTATCTCAATGTATTCAAGTGGCTAGATGGTCTTTAGGAAGGTTGGGTATAATAAGTAGCTCTAAAACTTCCAAGTTGATGGTTTAAAATTGGTCATAGGAAACTTTCTAATAGTAAACTAAAATTGCAACTTTAAACATTACAAAAATAATAAAAAATTTATTTATATTTTGAAACACATGCCCTATAACTTTCATGAAAATTTCAAATGCACTGTTGACCCTAAGATTCACATAGGAATATATCAAAACCCATTTACCTTCTTTATAACACTTTTATTTTTTTGTCTTTGCAATAGCCATGAGCTGAAACATCCAATCAATTCATACAAATTTATCTTAAATCCCTTGGTTGGGGATACTTTGGAGTGTTCACACATGGAAATGTTTACCTCTTGCAATTAGAGTTGTTTAAATTTAAAAATGATACTATCTTTATCCTACAAATGATATTTTGAGTCATAGGACATTCTCTTAAATCCTTTACTAATGTGAATTCCTATTTAAAATCAATATGTTTATCATATGCCTTTTTTACCAATCAAAACAATGGAGTTGAACCTTTGGAAGATCCATAAGATATGTAGCACTAGGCTAATAATTTTCCATGCCCCTTTCATATTGTAGCATCGTAAATTGTCACCCCTAATAATTTCACACTATGTTTAGCTCTTCCTATGTGCTTGGACCCGCTTGTGCTTATAATTTACCCATTTTGTGGTTGTTCTCATAAAATCAAAATTAAATTGGGAGTATTGTTTAATATTTATTTACCAATACAAAAGGCCAAAAATAGGTCTAGACTAGAGTGCTAGCATCCTTTTTTAACCTATTTTGGCCCCAATTTAAATGTTATTGTTGATATTATAACATTTAAAAATCCAATTTCATTTTTCAACTTTTGATAATTAATTTTGTGGGAAATAAATAAATGCTTTTAAATTCAAGTCTTTTTCACCATTTGAAATCCTAGTACTTTTGGAATTACAATTGAGCATCCTAAAAGCGGTCAAGGAAAATTCAAGGGAAAAATTAGTAGCATTATTACAATGCTTTCCTCAATCAAGATCATGCTTGCAAGACACAAGGAAGAAGAAGACAATTATGAGAAATAAGTTATTATAATGCAATTATGGTGAAGATGTATTGAGTTAACCTCTACAAGATATCTACAACAATATATCGTGTTTTGTGGACTAACCTATCATAGGTCTATCAAGAAATCAAGGTATCCATTAATCAAAATTTGTGGCAACTTGTGGTGTGGCATCACTTAATCATGATTTTATACCAAGATAACACTATTATTTATCATTTTATCCTAGTCAATTATTATTGTTGTTTGGCCTCCACCCGACCTAGGGCAGGGCCTCTTAATCATCATCATTTTTTGTATATGGAGGTAGAAATACCAAAATGGGGTTTGACTTAGGCAAGCCCCTATACAACACAATATTTTCCCATGTTTTTATGTGTGCGAGACATATATGGAAGTTTTGTTAGTAGACAACCACAAGAAACACATAGTAGACTGGAACTCACTTTTCCATGTTTTTAGATCCCAAAAAAGTAACAAATCAATACTAGGGAACTAGTGCCTCTGTCCAATGGTTAGTGTTGATGCAAATGTTTGCAGGAAGAAGCCTTATGGGAAACATAGCTATTGGGGGATCTATGCGCGTAGCTAAGTGACCTCAAGGGTTTTACCGAATTCGCCTCTTCATTTTTATGGGGGGGAGGAAAAGGGTAAGAAGATGAACATAAAATAAGCAAACCTAAGCTAAGGTGATATGCCAAATCAGAAAGGAATTAATTAAACACAATGTTGAAACAAAGGCTCGAACAGTACCCAATGTCTATCAAATAGATAATTACCAACATTGCAAATATAAGAACATCAAACCATTTGCATAATATAACTCATACAACATAAACCAACACAAAAGAGTAGCAACATGATCTGAATTTTATTAAGCTACATAAAGATTACAAAATCTCGAAACAAACGTTCATATATTTCAGAAAATACAAGCACAATTTAATGTCCTATTCAATGCATGAAAATAGAAAGGCTGAATTAAATGGCACAGTCTACGAGTTCAAGTTCAATAGAAAAAACTATAGAGGCTAATTCCTAGTGCTTGAGAAAATTTAATATATCTAACAACAACCAATAAAATGAGGAAAATACTGCTTAAATAAGCTAGTCCACTACTTGAGGACCCCAACAAGAAAGATGCCCTAGCAAAGCCATCAATGATCTAGATCTTCTCAAGCTGACACCAATAGAAAGATCATCCAACAGCACGCTAGAAAGCATGTCCTGAAGAAACATGTGTCATGCAACAGTAGAAGAAGAGAACATGCGGTAGCAGAACGAAGACCAATGCACAAGCGTCAAACCCAAGATAATGGATGCACGAACGAGCGCCATGCGTCAAACAAATGGAGCTCAAAAAAAGGAAGGTGAGATAACCCAAAAGAAAGCTCTAATAGGAAGCCACGTGTTCAACCTCCCAGTAAAAGAAACTGCAGTGTGGGCCCGACTTGGAAAGAAATAAGCAAAGGCCACGTGTAAAACAAATGGAGCTCGGCAAAAGAAAAGGGATACAACCCAAAAGAAAGATCCAATAGGAAGCCACATGGTGACTACCGAGAAGTTGTGAGTGATACTAAAAAATGCAAAGCCACAAACTGAAGAGAAACCACGAAGAAAAAAGTGGTGAGTGAATAAATATTCACAGTTTGGTGACTCACAGGAACATTTCGCCTGTGGAATGAAGAACCCCAGAATCTCTGGTTTAGTAGACCAGTCCAACTTCTCCACAATCACTCACAGCTGAAAGAGGGCAGCCTGAAGGAATGTCCAGACTTCATTTGATGGCACAGAGAGAGTGCACATATTTTCATGTGCCATGTTTAGATCAATTATTGCCTTAAAAGGCAATCCACCAGATACCTTTGCCTCATATTCAAGCTAGAAGAAGAGTTGTGCCAACTGTTGCACTATGTTTTCAATATTAGCGGTAGTCAGAGATTGATCAAAGGATTGGAAAACTGATAAATCCTACTTCTTCTCCTCAATCTTTTCAATGACGTGCTCAATGCCCGCCATTGTTTGATCTGTCACGAAGAGTGATGGAATCCCTCACTGAGTTAAGTGGCAAAATTTTTCCTGCATATCACTGGTAATTTGGGTTAGCTTAGCTCTGCACTCTTTGACATGTTGGATGACCTCATGCATAGAGATAAGAATATTTATGCCCATGGCCGCCACTATTCAGTCCTCGATCCCCACACTACTCAACGCTTCATTGCAAGTTGTATACAATTTTCCCAATAACCGCCTAGCCTCCAGAACTTTATCAGAAGTTATTTCTTGCACCCGTTGCATCATTTCTCTAACCACCCCACATAGACTGGTTGCCTGTGACATAAATCTAAGAGTGGGATGCAATGTAAGGCATGGTGTTTTAACCTTATCCTCGTATGATGCATGTAGTTCCTTGGCTATCTCTAGCGAGTTCATTTGGGGTACAAGAGGCATGTATCTCAAAAGGTCCAATTCTATAGCCTTGTCGCTCAGATCCACCCTCAACTCTACAATGCTTCCCTCCAAGGCTGATAACTGATTCCTCAGAGTAGAAAATTCTTGCTCCTTTTCCCCCAAGGCTAAGTCGACCTCCCTTTGCTTTTCTATTTCCTCCTCCAATAAGACATTCATTTCATTTACCTCCTCATTAGTACTCTATCAGAGTTGTGTTAAGCCATCATTTGCCTGCCACAATTCATCATGGAGGGTTGCTTTCGTCGCTTGAAATTGCTCAATTTCTCTTTGCAAGGCCGAAACAACTTCTGCACCCAAGGCCTGAAGCTCGACGACTTTTTTTTCAAAGGCATTATTTTCACTCCACAGACAATTAATTTCAACTTCCTAGGCCTTATGCTTGGTAACCAGATTTCTACATTTCCTTTTAGCTCCTTCATTTGTTCACCTTTTTTCCTCATCTAGCGACTGAGCTTGAGCAAGTCGGTGGTCACCACCCTTTGAGTTTCTTCCATTAACTCAACTTTATCTTGCGGACGAGCCTACTGCAATTCAAGCCCTATGGCATTGACAAAATAATCACTTGGTTGCATTTCTCTAACAATCTTGATAACATTGGGTGTGACATTTGCAAACATCAACGAATTTTGGCTCTCGTTGAACATGGTCTACAAAAAGGGCTCTGCAAGTCAGCCTGCATCTTTTTCCCTCCTCTTCAGAATTCAGCTAGCCCGATCATCCTTTCTTGCATCCACCTATAAGAAATATTATTGGGATGAAATACCCAATCTGCCAGCAAAAGGAGACTCCCGGGTAACTGCTAGTGGGAAAGACAACGTGCTCAATGTATCGGTGAATTTGCTAGGCCTAGTAATAGTTGTCGGGGAAAAGGTGGGATAAACTGGCTACCCAGAGATGGTGAAAAACTGGTGGGAAAAAGGAGTGGGGAACTATTTTCTTGATGTTGAGGCCTCAGAGATATAAATTGTTGACTCAGAGGGTCAGGACATCTTACCATTACTTGTGCTTCAAGGGCAGTAGAAATAGCAAGAGACGGAAGGGGACCCCCAGGGGAAATAATATTGACTTGCCCTGGCTAACCAGTGATAGGAACAACTGGCACGAATGACATGGTAGGGGCCAACGCGGAGGAGACCAAAGACATAGAAGAGAGAGAAGAGGGGTAAAAAAATACCTGAGTTTCCCGAAGACCTACAGCAAATACCACCACCTCTTCATGCTGCGAATATTCTCCTCTTCTTGATTCCTTCGTTCATTGTCTCTTCTCCTTCGAGGAACTGTCTAGGTCCAAAATAACTTTTCATTGGCATTTGGAAGACCTCAGCCTCTTCATGCCTAATCTAGAGGAGCTAGTAGGCTTTGATGGCTACAAATTTGAAGAGTCTTCCTGATGCAACTGTTGTCCGTTGATTGCCCCTCCTCGTGCAGGATCTTCTTCAACTATGGGAACCTTTTGGGCTACCTCTTCCTCATGCTCTGGAGCTACACTTTCCACCTCATAGAACCTCTTGAAACTCGAATGGTTAGGAGATTCCTCACTATCTGAATGCTTGCAACACCAAATATCATCAAATTGGTTGTCTAAGTCCACCTCTTGGAAGAGCCCATTAGTCTTCTTTATTTCCTACCTATAAATCCAGAAATATTTAATTCTATCAGGCTTCCAACAGAGCTTGTTTAACTGGATGTAGAGAAATTGATTTATTTTGTGGCTGGGGTTGGGCTTCTCCATTATGTGATAAAATTTCAACCAAGGTGGTCGACCCGAGCTGGAAGGGATGTACTCAAGGCCGACGTATAATCCCTCATTTCCCTCATCTGCATTTCTTTGAGGGTCCCAAAATGGCCGAGGCTGGTGGGGAATCTTAATGCCCAACTCTCCCAAATTACCCTTTGGATTGTAGTGCCATGTGTCACAAGTAATCATTAACCCAAGGTAACCCAACTTAGAGTACAAAACTTCAGAGCTATTTACCTTCGAGCTCTTCTTCTTCACCAATGACACAAAGTCGAACATGACTGGCAACATCAAATGGGAAGTCAGATGCTTTCCTCCCCAATAATCATTCTCAATATTGCACAGTTGCTTGAAAACCTCCAAGGCCAATACCCTATCCGAAACAAAATGCAGGAGCTGGAAAGGCTCCCAGACAAAACCTTGCATATGGAGCATTGTGAAATCCATACCGAAGAACCAATCACAGGGTGGTACAAGCACCTTCATCCATGATATCTGGCTCTGCGTCAAGCAACCAAACATATTGTCTCCACTATGATCCAAAGCTCATAAATTTGGAGCTAGGAATGTGTTTGAAAATGTGTAATAATAAAAAAAAATTGAGAGGACAAGAGTCCAAGTCAAAATTGGCTTTCTAGTGCCATTCTCATCAAATACTACTAGGGGTAGATATTGCAGGAAAAAATCTGGGTTTTGGTGCAAAATCATGTAAGTCAAGAAGGAAGAATACCTGAACTTGGAACCAAGTTCAAACTCCCTCAGTTGTCTGCACATCCCTTCAACAATGACCTTTGCAAAGTCCATCAAAGGAGCTTGGGTATTCTTTTTCAACATAAAGCTGAGACTCATTTGGAAGTCTGAGACTTCCTTATCCATATCCAATCCACATACTAATGCCAACATAGAGAAGACAGAGGCAAAACCTACTTTAAAAGTAGCCAAACTAAGCAGGAATCTAGGAGGGATGGAGTTATCAGATGGCTTACCCTTCTTGGCATTATAAAATTATTGTGCCAACTGAAGCATCCTCTAGTAATTTTGCATTCTGGAAATATAAAAATCCTCTACACCCCCAAGATCATTAAAAGGAATACACAAGATATCCTAGAGGGCCTAGGGACAGATTACCACCCTAAAATTTTGGCCGCTTATGATTCCTATCTGGGCATCAAAAAATTTAGTGCAGGCAACAACAATTTCTGGGCATTGGTGTACCAAAGGGACCATATATTGAGGAAGCCCACAGTTCCACAATCGGCCATGAAAAGGATCAGTGATATTTTTCATTTTCTCGCATGTAGCCTCCCTCAAGCTTTTGGGGTTCGAGACAACTTTGGATCTTGAACGTTGTCCCAATCTTTTGATACCAAGGCCTGGTTTCTAGGAGAAACCATGCCTAACACTTTTTGGTCCAGAAGCTTAGTATAGGGCCATGAAGGATTTGATGGAATGCCTGGGGTTGCATAAGAATCTTGGGCATAAATATTCACACAAGGTGCCAACATTCTTCGTTCTTCTATGCTTTCAGTGTCGATGGCCTGAGTTGAGCTCTCTACAATTTCAGTCATTTTACTTGTCTTCAAAGAACTCTACAAACTTTGCAACTTAGCTTTTTTGAAAATCCTTCTCTTTGTTTGGAAATGACTCAGGCGGTTACACACTTTTTCAACCTTGCACAATTAATGCCTCTGCATGCTCCTATCTGTCTTTTTATTTTTTCGAGAAAATTGGCTTAGCAAGGGTACATGCAATCTTTTTGCATTAGTTATTGCATGCACCACTAACCCTTTTGGTGCATGTGAAGAGACCGCAAAATTTCCAAAAGACTACAAATTTAAGAGATATGACTTCTCATACAATGGCTCTTCATTTTTCTTGGAAAAAGCACAAAATCAGCATCACCATATCTTTTTGTGAGCCTTTGCATTTAATGATTACTTGATCATAATTAGGCACACTAACCAACGACTTCATCCTGAAAGATTTTTTTTTGTGTTACATCATGATGGAAACATTCTATATGTCGACAACTGTCTCCCTCAAGATTTTTTCAAAATGCAAATTGAACAAGTTGTAACTGCATTTGATTGTCTCCGTTATTTCACATGCCACAAAACTACCTATCAGGGCTCCTCATACCATTTTCCTTTGACGTAATCATACCTTGCTCAATTAGGGAGGCCTCTAACCATCTATAAAAGGACCTTTGGTGCTTTTGGCAATCCATACTTGCACTTAGCATTTTTAGCAATTGGCCCTAGGACATCGTTGGTAATTTTATTATCTAGCAAGAGTAGTAGTAGGTATGGAAACACCAATTAGGATCATCTGCAAGAATATCCAAGCTACTTTTTAAGGAAAAATTAGGTGCATGCATCTGAAATGCATGACTTGCGTGAAAAACCTTATGTATGTGAAAGCCATAAAGTGGGTGCTAGATAAAGATTGCATGGAATATGAAGACCAGTATAGAGTGAATACTAGTACCAGCTCTCACTTTGTAGCTTCCATATTAGACATTGGTGTTTCAAAGAGGAAGATTTTGAAGCTAACAAAGAGGGTATTTCCCAAACGCTACCTCAGAGGGTTGGAGAATGTAGTGAGAGCTATTGAGATTGATCGTGGAATTCCATTTGTTCGCAACCTGTGCCAACTTATCGAAGAAGGAGGACCCATGCCGACTAGGCCCTTTCTACATGGCTTTGAGCTTGAGACTCATGAGGAACATCGCTGCAAAGTCTGTACTGCCTGCCACTTTTTGATGAGGATTCATAATGTTGAACCTTTCCATGAGGTGCAATGGTATGAGAACTTTGACAGGATGGTGTTTCCTCAACATGTGCCACCTACCATCGCCAGTCCCTTGAATGCTTGAAGACGTCAAGAAGATCCTTCTTTTTTTCTTTTGTATTTAAAACCTTCTCTGCAACACTGTGTCAGCGACAATATATATATGTATTTTGTAACAAGGCCAAGGGCCTCATTAAGTTAACATGTATACAAATGTAAATATCTCCATGTTTAATACAATATATGTATTTTCCTATATTCTCGCTCCTTTCCTCATTTTATGTTAAATCCTTGTGTTAGAACCGAAAATTTCCATAAAAATTCCTAAAGGTTTTCCTACAATTTTCCTAAAAAACCTAAGGGATTTTATTTATTCATGCCCCTTATTTTCCTATCTTTCCCTTAAAATTCATTTTCCCCATCCAAAATGCGAAAACATCTTATATTTCATACCGTTACCTTAATCATTTTGAAATTCCTATCTTTTCACTTCATACTGCTTTACTGTGGACAATTATCAACCAACTTGCGGTTGTGCAGTGGAGGGTAAGCCTGGCAGTTAGAGAGCAATTACCACCACACCACGTGCGATCAAATTATTGACCATGGTATCGTGGTGGCTATGAGATAACCGATGTAGTAAAAAGTCAGTGAGGCGACAAGGCGATAGTTGGAGTGTTTACCACCATACCACAGCCGGCAAAGTTGAAGACTATGGTAGTGTGGTGATAGGTAAATAATGGCGAGATAACAGGTCAGAGCAGGCAATACAGTTACTATGCAACCACAGGGGGCTCCAAAGGTGATCATGGTGGTGCGGTGAACAACAAAGTGATGGTGAGAGGAGCGGCGTAGATGGTTACTACTACACCACGACCGGCTGAGATGCAGACCACGGTGTTGCAATAGAGGTTTAGCAGGCAATAGAGCTGGCATAAGATGTCTACCATGGTACCACTCACAGTTAAGCAGTGACTGTGGTTGTGCAGTAAACTGTTAGTAGGTAGTGAAGCGACATTTGAAGATGGTCACTACGATACCATGGACAATCAGGGATGAGACCATGGTAACACAGTAGCGGTGAAGGTAGTGACAGATCGAAGACACCGTGATACCGTTGGCATTCAATCTAGAGACCGCAGTAGCATGGTGGATGAAGATAAGCAACATGGAAGTAGGTGAAGGTAACGAGAAATGTTACTGCGGTACCGCTAATGGTTAAAGTGGGGACCATGGTGGCATGGTAGACAGTTAGTGTGACGGTAAATTCAAAGCACCGCTATACCGCATAGGAAAAGTCAAAGCCCATGGTGGGGCGGTTAAATAATAAAGGCCACGGGGAAATAAAGTGTAAAGAGAAGTAAGGTTTAAAATGAAATATTAAAGATGGGAAGAAGTATTAAGCGAAGAAATAAAAACTCATTAATGTAAGATATATTTGATTTTTCGATAAGGAAACTCATTCAAATATTTTAATTTCTGTCAGAAAAATTCAAACGGCTGTAAGAGACAGTGAAGGGTTGTGACCCTTACAAATTATTGTATAAATACCTATAAAATCAATTGTAAGAGGGACAAAAGATAGATAGTAGGAAGTATAGGATTTTTAGAATGTTTATATTCAAAAGGACCATGTTGCATGTATAAGATTTGAGGAAGATAATGAAAGACTATTGATTCAGTGATTCCATTCTAGTATCAGTTGTTTGTTGAGTTTCTGCAATTATTTGATTGTCTCCAACTCAAATGTTTCTTGATTATTTAAGTTGAAATATCAAGTATATGTTCAATTTATTAGTGCACATTTTTTGTATCTATGAGATTTGATTAATTGGGTTCTTTAAAGAAGAATTAAATTTCTCTTAGTCAATTGTAGTAATTTGGGAATGTTATTTGGATCAGTAAGAAGAATCATATAATTAGGATTGATACTCTGCCTCTAGTAGGGTTTATTAATCACATTCTTTCATGTTTATACCAGTTATAGACTCACATTTGTATCCCAAACAATTAGAGATTTTTCTAGATAAAATCCATTCATCTGAAACTTTCAATTTGACTTTATTTTACCCAACAAGGCACTGGTCTCCTTTATTTCTTAGCTTTATCCATTTCATTTGACATCTGTTAACTGAACATATTATATTATACCTTGATATTGCTTATACAATTTATACCAAATTTATATCACATTTCTCCACTATCAAATTGCCATTGTGGATAGATTCGTCAAGTAGGAAACATAGTTCAAAATCTGGATCATTCACATAGGTACACCCACCTAGGTTTAGTAGAGCCTAAAGAGTAGAAGGTTCCATTACATTAGTTGGCCTTGTTTCATTGGCCAAAAGTGTTGTGAGAGCTTGGAAAACTCTCGTGGTTCAAACCTGTGTTTTTGAGACCCAACACCTTGCACAATATGGTTGTTGATCTAAGAAAGCACTGAGAATAACCCAAAACTAACAAAGTAGGGAAAATATATACATATTTACTTACTTACTGCAAAATTTGAACTAATTGAATTTTTTAAGATGTATTCCATTAACTGGAATACCCAAGGCCTCGCCCTCCATTGTTTCTAACTCAAATGAGTTGTATTGCTTGCACTGGGTAATTTTGAATGGTCCTTCCCAGAGACTATCAAACTTTCCATGTTGACCGGGCTTTGATCTACACTCGTTAAACTTGAGCACCAAGTCTCCACATTGCAGACCCTAGTCAAATGCTTTCTTGTCGAACCATCTCTTTACCACCTATTGGTGGTTGGTCATTGCCTCGGGAGCGTGCTCTCGTTTCTCCCAAACTTCAAGTAATTTTGACAACCGCACCTCCATTGCTCCATTTTCCTCAATTTCAAGAGACTTGAGTAGTTGGATTGCAAGGATTTCCATAGAAATTGGCAATAGCGCCTCCTTCCCATATACTATCTCATAAGGAGATGTTTTCAATATTTGCTTGGGCATGATACAGTCTGCCCATAGTGCTATCTGGAGGTGTTTATGCCACTCCCTTTGATGTTCTGAACATATTCTCTTGATCAGCCTGATGAGGTTCTTGTTTGTAGATTCAGCAAGGCCATTCCCTTGTGGGTAGTAATTAGAAGATGTCTTTAGGAAGACTCCATTCTTTAGTGCAAATTGGCTAATTTTGGAGCTGAGAAAAGATTTAACATTATCTGATATAATTGTCTTTGGTGGGTCAAACCTGGCTACCAATTCCTCCAAGAATTTCACAATTTCTGCCTCTGTTGCATTCTTCAATGGTACAGCCTCATCCCATCTGGTGAAATAGTTAGTTGTCATCATGATCCACTTGTGTTAGGCTGATGAAAATAGATTGATCATGCCAATGAATTCGAGACCCCATTGAGAAAATGGGTCTTCCACAACAATTGGTTTTAGTGGCATAGAAACATTTTTCCTTTTCCTAACAAAAAACTGACACTCGCTACAAGACTTCACCAATGAATATGAGTCCTTAAATAATATCGGCCATAAATAAATAGCACACATAATCTTGATTGTAGTAGTTTTTGCTGAAAAATATCCTCCGATTGGGCCATTGTGGTACTACTCCAATATCCTTTTTGACTGCTCTTGTGTTACACATCTTAACAAGACACCACTGAAGTTTATTTTGAAAAGAACTCCCTCCAAGAGTACATAACCATTATTATGCAATTGATAAAAATGCCTCTTAAATGAGGGGAGGTCGGGCGGATACCTTCCTATTTGCATAAAATTAATTCAAGCATCTTGCCAATCATCTCTGGAACTCTCTTCACTTAGCAACACGGGTTTCGAGACTTCAGAATCAATAATTGCTTCGTTGTTCTCTTCCAAATATTCGCACAACCCCTTCTCCTTCACAGTCTTGATTGGCTTGATCTCGATGTCATACTCAAGAATCTTGGTTATCCAGTTAGCCCGCTTCTCATTGATTTCACCTTCCATAATATATTCTCACACACTAGGGTGCGACACACAAACAATCACCTTGTTGCATGATATGAGGTGTTAGAACTTCTTCAACCCTTTTACAATAGAAAAATCTTGCTTCTCCACAAAGTTGTACTTCACCTCATAATCTTTCAGAGTGTGTGAATAGAAGGAAATAGGTGATTCTCTTTTATCTTCATTTTCCTTCTGCATTAGGACAATAGCGATATTGTTGCCACCACCAAAGACGTACATAATGAATCCTTTTGAAATATCTAGATTGATCAACATGGGAGCAGAAGAGATGACCTCTTTTATTTTTTTGAAATCTTTTCTAGCTTCCGCTATCCATTTGAAAATCTGGTCTTTTTTCAACATCAAGGTGATGGGTTGAACGATCCCTGCAAAGTCTGCTATGAACCGACTGATGAAATTAACCTTGCCCAAAAAAGATTGGACTCCTTTTTTGTTGACAGGTAGAGGAAGTTCCTTGATTGCTTTAACCCTTTCCAGATCAATGACAATACCTTCCTTCGAGATGACATAACCCAACAACTTCCCTTGTGGGACCCCAAACACACATTTCTTTGGGTTCAAAGAAATCCTAAACTCTTGGCATTTCTGGAAGACAAGCTCGAGATGATGAAAATGATCTTCAACAGATTTTGAGAACACCATCAGGTCATCCAGATAAATAAGAATGATCTTATGTATCAAATCCTTGAAGGTAATTTGTATAGCTCGTTGGAAAGTGGCTCCGAAATTTAAAAGTCCAAAGGGCATTTTAGCATAAGCGTATGTCCCCCACTTGGTAGTAAACGTTGTTTTGTGCTGGTCCTCCTCTTTCACATGAATTTGACTATAGCCGGAGAAACCATCCAACATTGAAAACATCTCGAAACCAATAACTTTTTGCAGAATTAGCTCCATGGAAGGAAAGGGGTAGTGGTCCTTTAGGGACACTTTATTTAGGTCTCGGAAGTCAACGAAAAACCTTATATCACCATTCTTCTTCTAGACAAGCACCAGGCTAGATACCCAAGTGCTATTTTTGATCGGGAACACTATTCAAGATGCAATCAACTTATTTAATTCTTGTGACATTAGTGACTCGATCTTTGGATTGACTGGCCTCTGCTTTTGACGCATGGGTTTTGCTCCTTCTAGTAGCTCAATGGTGTGTTGGATAATCCCAAGATAATATCCCTTAAGATCATCATATGACTATGCTACCACACTTAGCTACACCTCACAAAAGTGTCTCAACCTTTCTTTATTCTTTTGTGAGACTCCTTTTCCGAACTTAAGCTTTTTATCTTCTTTGATGTGCAAATCGGTATAGTCGACTTTATCAGCTACAAGCTTTCTCTTGTCTTTATTTACATCATCATAATAAAATAGATTCTCGAGAGTAACTAGAACCCTGGGAAGCTTGTTTGATTTTAGCTAGATTACTTGATCCTCATAGGCCTCAATGATCTTCGGCTGTAATTATTCATAAAATTATTCGGACAACTAGAGAAATGACGTGATATGAGCATCACTATTAAAAAATTGTCAGTCTTGATCATTATTTGGGACTGTAGGTCGCATGATCACTCGCACTGAATGTTTCTTGTTAATTAACTTGAAAGCTAGCTCAAACTAAGATCCGACAGTTTCCATTCAGTCTACTTCAGAGTTCTGCTCTCTAGGTACAGCTTGGATGTTGAATTCTTCAAAGCCTTCAATTAGGTCCCAGACCTTATGTCAATATGATTGCATACTGGCATTATTGGTAGTAGATAGTCCTTAGATTTGGTTGACCACCAATTTTGAATCTTTGAACACCCGTATTTTCTTTGCACCTATTCATTCCACTAAGCTCAAGTCATGAACAAGGCCTTCATGTTCTGCTTCGTTGTTCGAGCATGCGAACTAGAAATGGTAAGACCTTAAAGTCTTTTCTTTGGATGGAGATATTAAAAATATTCCTACATTGACTCCTACTTTGCGTCTTGCTCCATCAAAGTGCAAGGTCCATAATTCTGAGGATGCTTCACCTCCAGACTCTTTAGTCACTCAGGGCATTATCTAGTCCTCTTCATGAATGGCATGTATTCCTAGCCTAGTTAAATGATACTTTCCAAAAGGATTTTTATCTATTAATTCATTTAAAAAAGCTTCTTCTTTCTCCATCTGGGAGTTGCTTGCTTCTTCTTCCTCAAGGAGTTTGACATTGAGCATCTCTCCAAAAGTGATTGAGGTATGTGTTGGCTCAAAATTGATCATGGCTTCATCAGCCACATGTTCGGAATGCAAAGATTCTGACAATAACTTCATCTTAGCTCCATGATTGGTTCTTAGGATTAGGTGCAACCAATCCAATTCTAGATAACCTCCAACATTTGCAATGAATTCTTAGGATAGACATATCCTGAACAGAGGATGGATTTCAATGAGCATAGTATCTTGATTCACAGTAATGTTGGGACAAGCAAACAATGTCATAGGCAATCCTTTGATTTCTCTAATGGTTTCAACCTTGTTCTCATTGAGTTGCATGTCTCCCTTCTTTAGACGCTTGTATTCAAGTCCTAGAGCTTCAAATACTTGTTTAGGCATGATGGTGGTGCTAGCACCAGAGTCAATCATACAATTATTCAATAGTTTGTTACCAATGATAAGTGTTAGAAAGAAAGGCTTGGGTTTAGGCTTACTCTCATTTTCGACTTTCTTTTCTTTTGGTTGATTTGTTAGAACTCTATCCAAGTCTAGCTTGGATGTATTATCTTCTAAGGGCTGCTCCAACATCTTCATGTCTTCTTCTCCTGATAATTCCTTCTTCAATGGCATATTTTTCTCCAAGATGGTCAGGATATCCCACAAAGAAACATTAGCAGAGGATCTGTTTAGCTACTCCACCACGTTGAATGGCATTCATGATTGATGAGTTATAGTAGCTTGCTCCTTTTTCCTTGCAGCCAGAGCATCTAGTTGTTTGGCAACAACTAGGGTGGCCATGGGAGCTCTTATCTTTGGAGGAGGTGGATTCAGGGGACTAGTAACAACTGCCTTGGACTGTTGTGGAACTGATGACAAATTTGTCGATGGACTGGGCATTGAATTAGGTGAACCTCTAGTCAGAAAAGATGTGAATTCTCCAGTGAGCCTCTGCTTGGAATGAGTATTGTAATCTGATTGTACTTGCAGCACTTGGGTTACCATAATATCATTCGGGAATGCCAACTCCTCTCCTTCCATCTAAGAAAAGAGTGCCTAGTCCAAAGCTATTTCTAGCTTCTGCTCTATAGACATTCATTTCATTCGAGTAGTGAGAACTACATTGTCCATTTTCTAAGAGGCTTATGTATGACCTATGTCATCAGGCATGATGCCTTGACTTCGTTGTTCTACTATTCTCTATTGTAAATTCCCTCTCGGAAAATTCTGAGACATGTGCATCATTGCAAGGGAAGCACCATGAATTAGTCTCCTCGGCAAGATTTTTTTGTCTTGCTACTAGCTCCTTGCTTGAACTAGGACAAATGGTCTACATCGGACTAGTCACAGGGATGATCTAATTGTTCTTTGAGCTTGGATATTGTTGCACGATCTATCCTACCACTGGCTCTACTAGAAAGGAGCCTTGCCATCTTGGTAGTTTTGGTAAGCAGGCTTTTGGTAGCTATATTTTTGCCACTTCATATTGGTAAATTCATTTTTCATGGTTTGCATTTGCGCCTTCATGTCATTCACTTTAGACACTAGGGTTTTAGGCACTAGAGCCATGCTCAACGTCATTCCTGGGTACACATACATAGATTGGGGAGTTGTAGGAATGTTGGTTGTAGCTACCTCTGGTTCTGCTGCATTGAATTCTGGGAATAATGGCATGACAGGTCTTGACGCCAATTTTCCAGCAGTAATAAGATTATTCTCCACTGTGACGGCAAGGCTATATGCATCAGGTAGAGTATTTTTGTTGAGATCTTGTAGCATCATAGAAATATCAGCATTTATTGACTTAAAATAGAACATGAATGCCAGATCTAGAGGTGGTCGACTATCAACAGGAACTCTCTGCCAAGTCGAATGAAACTGGGCATTGAAATCGGCTAAAGCTTCATGGGGAGCTTGCTTTATATGAGCCAGTTGGTGATATAGTGAAGATTTGTCACCACTATTTGAGAAGTGTTCATAGAAAGGATCTCTGAGATCATCCCAAGTGGCAACTGTATTAGCTAGAAGAGTACAATACCAGTTCAACACCTTGCCTCTGAAAGAGGCGATGAGCAATCACAAAGCCACATTCTCATTTGTAACGCCATGCACCAGACATACATCAACTACATCTTGCAAGTGCTTTGTCAGAGTTTTTGAATCATCCCCAAAGAACTTAGGGATAGCCTTTAAAGCAGAAGTTAGGATTAGAGCCCACACTATAGGAGGCATAGGTGCTATCAAAGGACTACCAGCATCCCAGGCTACATAATTTATAGCAACCATTAGAGCAGGAGAGATGAGAAGAGGGAGGTGAAGTATTAGCCTGTCAACCTCTCGTCTGGACTAAAACCAATGGTGGTATAAGCATGCCAGGAATTCTTGCAGTTTGAGACCTAGTGATGAGCCTATGGCTCATACACTCCTTTTGATCAAGCGAATGTGTTCGTTCGGGTCCCATTGGGCATGCCAGAAAAATAATTGTTGATGCAAATGTTTGCAAGCAATAGCCTTATGGGAAACTTAGCTATTGGGGGACCTATGCGCGTAGCTAAGTGACCTCCAGGGTTTTATCGAAGTTGGCTCTTCATTTTTATGGGGGGAGGAAAAGGGTAAGAAGATGAACATAAAATAAAAAAACCTAAGCTAAGGCAATGTGCCAAATCAGAAAGGAATTAATTAAGCACAATGCTGAAATAAAGGCTCGAATAGTAACTAGTGTCTATCAAATAGATAATTCCAAACACTGCAAATATAAGAACATCAAACCATTTTCATAATATAACTCATACAACATAAACCAACACAAAAGAGTAGCAACATGATCTGCATTTTATTAAGCTGCATAAAGATTACAAAAGCTCAAAAAATACATTCATATATTTTAGAAAATACAAGCACATTTTAATGTCCTATTAAATGCATGAAAACAGAAAGGCCGAATTAAATGGCATAGTCTATGAGTTCAAGTTCAATAGAAAAAACTACAGAGGCTAATTCCCAGTGCTCGGGAAAATTTAATCCATCTAACAACAACCAATAAAATGAGGAAAAGACTGCTTAAATAAGCAAATCCACTGCCTAAGGACCCCAACAAGAAAGATGCCCTAGCGAAGCCATCAATGATCTAGATCTTCTCAAGCCGACACCAATAGAAAGATCATCTAGCAGTGCACCAAAAATAACATCCTGAAGAGACATGTGTCATGCAGTAGCAGAACGAAGACCAATGTACAAGTGTCGAACCTGAGATAACAGATGCACAAATGAGTGCCACACGTCAAACAAATGGAGCTCGGAAAAACGAAGGTGAGATGGCCCAAAAGAAAGCTCTAATAGGAAGCCACGTGTTCAACCTCCCAACAAAAGAAACTACAGTGTGGGCCTGACTTGCAAAGAAACAAGCAGAGGCCATGCGTAACACAAATGGAGTTCGGCAAAAGAAAATTGTTACAACCCAAAAGAAAGCTCGGATAGGAAGCCACGTGGTGACTACTGAGAAGCTGCGAGCGATACCAAAAAAGGCGAAGCCGCAAACTAAAGAGAAACCATGAAGAAAAAATGGGTGCGTGAATAAATATTCATAGTTAGTTAGGGCTCAGCTTTCAGTTACACGTTCCCTCTCCATATATTCTTCTTAGATTTGCAAAATTTTCAACAATTTTTTTTTATTGTGGCGATAAATTATATTTCTAGATCTAGGGTTTATATCAAATAGGCTTGTTAAGGAACACATCAAATTTATCCTATTTACAACTCAAAATGACCAAACCCTAGGAGATCGGCTCTCCATTGTGGTAGCAATAAAATCAAATATATATTTTTTCTAAATGTAGAGGGCAAGTGAAAAGAATTTAATCTAGTTTTATCTAGGATATCTTTTTCTACTCTACATTTTGGTGAACTTGACATATCCTACACTTGGATTTTTTTAATTTTGTATTATAAATTCTGAAATTTTATTCAAAACCTAGGATATTTGAAGCTCTTTTTTTAATTTTCTTTTGTTTCATTTTCAAAACTATGCATTTGCATTCTTTTTCCGTCATACATTAAAAGAAAAATTTAAAAAACTTGTGAATCTATAGTGTCAAAAAAAGTAACCCTTTTTCACACTTAATTTGGGAATAGATAATTAATGATAAAATATACTTAATTGTACCTTATTTAGGGTGTTGTAAAGTATTTCCTTACATTTTCACACTAATTTAGGTCCTTATTAATTAATTGAGGTTTAATTTTCCTTAATTGGCCCCTTAAATTCAAATCCAAGCCTTACTTATTGTATTTTCTAAAGAATAAATCCCGACACTCATTAATAATGTTTAACAACACTTAATTTGGCAAGGTTTGAGTCCTAGGATAGTGACCTGGGACCCATTCACCCAAGGTGGCGAATGGGTCATCCTTAACTTGGGACACCCCTTTTAGGGTGTATTTGGGTAGGATTGCAACAATTTAAAACCTTAGATATGATGTCAGCTTGTGTTATTTAGATTTTGGGATTAAATCTTAAGTTGACTATAAATATAAGGTTAGTTCACTTAGTTTCATCCTAAATCTTCATAAGAGATCAAGAGTACTTTCACAAGAGAATTATAGAGCATTCAAGAGCCTTCTAAAGACATTCAAGGGAAAATTATCAAGGTTTTATTGTAGCAATCAAGGATCTCTTTCATCATGTCAAAGTCATGGATATTGTTGAACTAATGTGATGTAGCATGGGTGATCAAGTTCAAGTGTTCAAGCCATTATCCCATGTCAAGTTCATGATCAAGATCTACATTCATTGAGGATATTTCATTCTAAGTTTCAGATTTGTACTCCAAGGTTCAATTGAGGATTGGTGAGTTATTACACATTGGTGTGCATTCATCTTTCCTTGGTGCATTATTTCATTACAAGGTTTAATTACCTAAATGAGGTTTAGCCAAGGAAAACCCCTATTCCCTACCAAACAACATTTTTTCTTCCCTCTTGATGTGTGATTAAAAGTTTTAGATTGAAGATCAAGTGGAGAATAACTGTTGCAAAAGTTGTCAAGATTGTAAAGTTGCAAAATTTGTCATCTTTATTGCAAGATCACAAAAATTACTTTGGATAGAATTTATTTATGGGATTAGGGAGCTAAAAAAATACGATTTGGGAGTGTAAACATTGAAGAGTAGTATCTCAAAACTAATTTTCCAGAACTCTAATAGGGACCCACTCGCCACTGGGTGAATGGGTCCTTAGTGACCCCCAAAGCAACATTTTTTCAGCAAGGTACACATTGTTTTTGCATCTTAAAACATCCCTTATTTCTGTTATAATAGTTAGGATTGATCTATGGTTTTTATTTATGCATTATACCCCTCATAAATTAATTGAAACACTAAGAAAAATTAGGTGCATCCATTTGGTTGATTCTATTTGTGGTGCACCTCTTTTTCTATGATTAATTTTGGTGAACTCGACCTTTCAAACATCCTAATTTCTTATTAGGAGTGCATTTTATTTAGGGTTCTTTCATTTTGCATTAGTGAGTTACATTTCATTTAGGGTAAATTTTCATGTTTGCATTGCTTATATTCACTAAAAATGAGAAAAATTGCATTAGATCTGACTTTGTTTTGCATAGTGTTAATATTGATATCATCATTCCATCATTTAAATTGACATTTCACATTAAATTTAGTCACATTGTTCACCATTCAACCTTAGTCAACATTGCATTTAGAAGCCTAATATAGAGAAAATTTGTTACAAATTTGACTATTACAGACCTAAAACAGAAAACACATATAATCACTTAGAAATTGCACTTTTCAATCTTAAAAAGCCCTATACCATGACCCATTGCCATAGGGCGAATGAGTCTGTATTAGGGATACTAGGGCAGAAATTTTTCATAGTTCCTAAGCTTCAATTTCAGATGCAGAGTCTCCAAGAAAAGCATACCAATACCCATTCGCCACTGGGCGAATGAGTCCCTAGAGGCCTACAAAAGTCAACTTTTTTGAGATTTTTGGTAACCTATAGTATCAATTTGGAAATTTTCAGGAACTTCTATTTTATGCATCTAGGTCAAAATCATCCATTTGGTGGTCATTTTTGAATTCTTCCTAAATCATTTCAGTAAAAAGAATCATTAGATCTTAAAATGTTTAAATTTATGAAACTTTGCATAATATGGATAAAAGTACTGTTCACTTTTGCATACACAATGTTTACATTCATAAACCTTTGCATAAGTTCGGTAAAAGTGCTTTTCATTTTTGGATACACATTCTTGAAATTTTACATAAATTAGATAAAAGTACTTGTCATCTTTGGGTATACATTGTTTACATTCTTCAAGCATTACATAAGATGGTTAGAATTACTTTTTATTTTCATTCACACAATATTAGTATCATATCTTTCTAAGCATGCTAAGAAAATGTTGGTCCCTCCCCCTCATGAGAATGCTTTAGTAAAAGAGAATACAATGGTTTTCTACCAATATCTCTCCTATTTGTGATGAAGATATTTTGGTGTTAGAAGATCAAACCAATGAGAGTTATGAAAATCCTATTTGTCTCTCTTCCCCTACCTCTCCTACTAGTAAAAAAATCATTGAACAAGAGAATGCCAACATTGATAGCTCCCTTACTTGTGACGAAGTTATTTTAGAAGAACCAACCATTGAATTTCATGAATATATAGTTTGTAGCTCTCCTAAAAACTCTCCTACTAGGTAAGATATCATGATGGAATTTAATGAGAACATCGACAATAGTGATATGGTTTCCTTAGATGAAGATGATGAAGTGAAATTAGACTTTCATTCACTAAGAGATCATAAAAATGAGGATAAGTCATTTGAGGTTATGCACATTAGATATGGGTATGTGCAAGATCATGGGGGTCCAAAAAGTGGTGATGTGAAAAAATGACATTTTTAACAAGCCCAAAAATGCAAAATTTATACTTTGACTTTTTGTAGGCTTGGGTACAATATCCATTTTGGTTTGGTAATACCAAACTGAAACAGATAGTTGTTTCAAAATGGATATCCATATTTTTTTTGAAATGGATATGTTTTTGGAAAGTGAGAACCCATTTTTTTGAAAAATAAAACAAATATCTATTTGAAATGGATATCCATTTTGAGAAACAAAGTAGATATCCATTTTGAAGACCTAAAAAATCCCCTTTAGAAAAATAGGCGTAAATTTTGTGTTCTTATCAAAATTTTGACTTTTTACAGGAATTAGAAAGGTTATTGAGAGCTCTATGCAATGGACTAGGTGGTGTTTCTATATTGTACATAAAAAATAATTATAATAATTTGAACTTCATATTTTATTTTTGAAACATCCAATGCTCACTACTTTCACATGCAAAGTTTTTTTTTCATGATTTTGTTTGTAACACTCATCTAAAAATACTTGAAACATTAGGAAAAGTAATGAATAGTGAAATATTTATATTTTTTGTATCAAGGAGATTAAAAAATATTCATATATCATCATATCTATCTATCTATTTCTCTACCTCTCTATATATCACTATGTCTCCCCTTAAGCTCTAGACCTATCCCTCCCTCCTTTTTTTCTTTTTTTTTCCCTCTTTATACCTATCTTTCTCACTCTGTCTCCTTGAGCTCTAGAAATATCTCTCTACCTCTCTCTCCATCCTTCCTTCCTTCTCTCTCTCTCTCACTTAGATCCCTCCCACTCCCTCTCCCTCTCCCTCTCCCTCTCCCATCTCCCTCTCTCTATCTCCCTTCCTTTGAAGTCTCTCTCCCACTTAAGTCTCTCTCCCTCTTAGGTCTCTCTCTCAAGTCTCTCCCACTCCCTCTCTCCTTATTAGGTATCTCTCTCTCACGTCTCTCCAACTCCCTCCCTCTCCCCTCTCGTCTCTCTCTCTCCCTCTCCCTCCTCTATCTCCCTCTCTCTCAAATATCTCTCTCTACCTCTCTCCTCTCAAGTATCTCTATGTCTCCCTATATCTCTCACTCTCCATCTCCCTCTCAAGTCTCTCTCTGGTCTCTACCACTCCCCCTCCATCTCCCTCTCCATCTCTCTCTACATACCTTTGAAGTCTCTCCCCCTCTTACGTATCTCTCTCTCTCACACACACACACATACTCTCTCTCTCTCCATATCCATCTTAGGTTTATCTCTCCAACTCTCTCCCTCTCAAGTCCCTCTCCTCCCTCCCTATATATCTCTATCTCCATTTCAAGTATTTCTCTCTCTCTCTCTCTCTCTCTCTCTCTCTCTCTCTCTATATCTCTCTCCCACTCCCACTCCCACTCCCACTCCCTCTCCCTCTCCCACTCTCTCACCCTCCCTTTGAAGTCTCTCTCCCTCTTAAGTCTCTCTCTCTTAGGTCTCTTCCACTCCCTTTCTCTCTCTCTCTCACACACACACACACTCTCCATATTCATCTTAGGTCTCTCTCTCCCACTCTCTCTCCTATTTCCCTCTAGGCTCTCTCCCTCTTAAGTCCCTCACACTCCCACTCTCTCTCCCTCTTAAGTCCCTCTCCCTCCCTCTCCCTCCCTCTATCTCTCTCTCTCTCTCTCTCTCAAGTCCCTCCCTCGCCCTCTCCCTCTCTCCCTATCTCTCCCCCTCCCTTTGAAGTCTCTCTCATAGGTCTCTCCCACTCCCTCCCCTCTCTTCCTCTCCATATCTCTCTCTCTCTCAAGTTTCTCCCACTCCCTCTCTCTCTTCTTTCATGTCTCTCTCTCTCTCTTAATCACACACTCTATCTCCCTATATGGTCTCTCTCTCCCACTCTATCTCTCAAACACACACTCTATCTCTTCATATATCTCTTAGGTCTCTCTCTCTCTTCCCCTCTAAGAGAGAGTGGGAGGTGGAAAGTGAGTGAGTGAGAAAGAGAGAGGAGTAGTGGGAGACCTAAGAGGGAGAGAGAGGGAGAGAGGGAGATGGAGAGTGAGAGTGAGAGGGAGAGGGAGAGGGAGAGGGAGAGGGAGAGGGATCAAGGGAGAGAGAGAGGGAGAGAGGGAGAGAGGGAGAGGGAGAAGGATAGGGAGAGGGATAGAGGGAGAGAGAGATGGAGAGTGTGAGTGTGAGTGTGAGTGTGAGTAAGAGAGAGAGGGAGAGAGGGAGACATGAGACAAGAGAGAGGGAGTGGGAGAGACCTGAGAGAGAGGGAGAGAGAGAGAGGGTTCAAAGGGAGTGGAGGAGAGAGGGAGATGGAAATTGAGAGGGAGATGGAAAGTGAGAGGGATATGGAGAGGGAGATAGAGAGATAGAGGGAGAGGGACTTTAGCGAGAGAGAGGGAGAGAGATAGAGGGAGGGAGAGGGAGCGATACTTGAGAGAGAGAGAGAGAGGGAGATGGAGATGGAGAGTGTGAGTAACAAAGAGAGACATGAGACAAGAGAGAGAGGGAGTGGGAGAGACCTAGGAGAGAGAGGTAGAGAGAGAGAGATAAAGGAGGTAGTGAGAGGGAGAGAGAGAGAGATAATTAAGAGGGAGAGAGGGAGAGAAAGAGACTTGAGAATGTGAGTGTGTGAGAGAGAGGGGAAAGAGAGTGGGAGAGACCCTAGAGGGAGTGGGAGAGATGTAAGAGAGATAGAGACTTCAATGAGAGGGAGAGAGAGGGAGAGAAGGATATGGAGAGGGAGTGGGAGAGACCTAAGATTGAGAGAGGGAGTGGGAGAGAGAGAGAGAGACCTGAGAGGGAGACAAAGAGAGAGATAGTCTGTGTTTTTGTGAGAGAGAGTGGGAGAGACAAACATGCGAGGGAGATGGAGAGAGTGAGTAAGAGAGAGACATGAGAGAAGAGAGAGGAGTGGGAGAGACTTGAGAGAGAGAAAGAGAGAGGGAGAGAGAGAGAAGGAGGGAGTGGGAGAGACTTGAGAGAGAAAGAGAGAGGAGAGATTGGGAGAGACTTGAGAGAGAGAGAGACTTGAGAGGGAGGGAGGGATATAGAGGGAGGGAGAGGGAAAGAGACTTGAGAGGGAGAGAGGGAAAGATACCTAAGTGGGAGAAAGTGTGAGTGTGAGTGAGAGATTGAGAGAGAGAGAGAAAGTGGAAGAGACCTGATAGAGAGAGACCGAAGAGGGAGAGAGTGAGTTAGAGAGACCTAAGAGAGAGAGACCTAAGATGGAGAGAGACTTAAGAGGAAGAGAGACTTCAAAGGGAGCGAGAGAGAGGGAGAGGGGAGATGGAGTGGGAGAGAGAGAAAGGGAGGAGAGGGAGGGACCTAAGAGAGAGAGGGAGAGAGGTAGAGAGAGAGAATGAAGGATGGAGATAGAGATAGAGAGATATGTCTAGAGCTCAAGGAGGGAGAGTGATAAAGTTAGGTATAAAGAGGGAAAAAGAGAGAAGAAAGGAGGGAGGGATAGGTCTAGAGTTTAAGGGGAGACATAATAATATATACAGAGGTAAAGAAAGGGATAGAGAGATATGATGATTCATGAAAAAAAATCATCTCTTTACTACAAAAAATATAAATATTTCATTATTTGTTGCTTTTTATAAATTTTCAAGTATTTTGAGATGATTTTTACAAAAAAATCATGAAAAGGAGACTTTGCATGTGAAAGTAGTCAGAATTCGATGTTTAAAAAATGAAATATGAAGTTCAAATGATTATAATTTTTGTTTTTGTACAATATAGAAACACCACCTAGTCCATTGCGTAGAGCTCTCAATCACCTTTCCAACACCTATAAAAAGTCAAAATTTTGATAAGAAACACAAATGTTATGCCGATTTACGAATATCCATTTTGTTTTTCAAAAAAATGGGTTCCCTCTTTCCAAAATGAATATACATTTTGAAAAATAAAACCGATATCCGTTTCAGTTTTCTATTACCAAACCAAAATGGATTTTGGCTCGGGATTTGGTTTGGGATTGCCCGACCTGGAAAGTAAACCCAAAAACCGTGTTTTGAAAATTTTCTTAGTTTTCTGAAGTTCACCCTTGTGGCTGATGACTTATTTTTATCGAAAATTCATCAAACGAAAAGGGTTTATAGAAAAAATTGGCATCTTTTCACCAATATAACTTTTGTCTTATTTTGAATTTAATAAATAATTCTTATTGATTTTCTACCTACATTATGTCTAAAGTCCTAATTGATAGGTTGATTGAAAATATTCTATAACTTTCAAACTACTTAACATTTTTTGAATCTACAAGATGCACCACATTCTATGCTTTGCATACTATATGATAAAAAATTAATTAATTTCATAAAATTTTGACCAAGTTATGGTGGCCAGACACATAAATTTTAATAATTCTAAAATGTTCTAATAGAAAATCATAACTAATTATTTACATGGAAAAAATTACAAAAAAAGTATGGCACATTCAGGCATGTGTCCTCTACTTATATTGAAAATTTTAGAAAAAAATATTTATTTTTTCTTGTACTTAGGGTGGTCAGACATACACCTACTTCTTATCATTTTCCTGAAAATTTAGTACCACTACATTAAAATTTCAAATTTTCTCTAAACAAATTTACTTTTTTCCAAAAAAAGACTAATAGCCTAGAAACTACATTCAATTTTCTACAACTTTTGTTCTTACATATTTTTCAAATTATGTTAATAACCTATTCAGATTTTTATGTCAAGTTCCCTAACTCTGATTTTTTTATTTTTCACCGCCACTTAGAGGCCTAGTTTGGACCCGCATGATCTTGCACTGACCCATATACCTTGAAGTACTCTACCGAGCCTAAACTTATCATTTATCCACCCTCACAACAACCACAAGTTCAAAATAAACCCATGCTTATCTCAGAGCCACCTAAAAGGCAACTTGATAATGATAATTATGTTTTCTAGCAACTGAGTCACAATAGCGTTGCTCATATATATAACACTAGAAACAATCCACAACCAAGACAAAGAACTTCAACATTCCTCCCTCTGCCTAACCCTATATTGCCTAGTTTTCCTCATTTTCCTTTACAAAGTGGAAAGGGGTATGATATTATTGAACAAATTAAGAATACTTCTTCTAAGATATCCTTGTGGGATCTTATTCAAACCTCACCTAGTTATCATAACATGCTTCAAAGTGATTTACAAAAAAAATCTACCCCTCCTAATGTGCAATCAAATGATGTTGCAGCCCAAATTCAAGCTATAACTTTGGCCAACTTAGGCATTACTTTCCATCAAGAAGAGTCACCTCTATTAGAAGTGAAAAAGAAAAATTAAGCTTTCATGATAATAGCTCGTGTTAATCAAATAGAGATAAAGAGAACCCTTGTTGACAATGGTTTGAATCTTAATGTATGCAATGTGAGCCTTTTGGATAAACTTCATATCGATAAGAGTGACATTGTCCCTAATTATTTGTCTATTCATGGGTTTGATAACATAGGAAAAAAACCTCTTGGAGTCATCACATTACCTATTAGAGTTGGAAAGGTTACCTTGAAAACTTCGGTCCATGTTATTGCTCATGATATTTCATATAATCTTCTTTTAGAAAAACCATGGATTCATGAGATGAATGGAGTGCCTTCTATCCTTGATCTTAAGATGAAGTACACCTATGAAATCAAAGTTTACGCACTCAAGGCCGATCTTGAACTTGAAATTTGCTTGATTGTTGAGAAAGAAGGATGAGATCCTTTGGAAGTATTAAAGAAAATTTCAAAAGTGGGAGTCACAAAGGAAGAACATTGATGAACTAATTGCTAGAAGATGATTGGGGTTCCTTAAATTTCACACCTACATTCATGAGAGAATACAAGATCATAAAAAAGAGTTTGGAAAGGGAAAGGAAAACGCGGTAATTTCAACATAATATTTGAACACATCCACCTCAACCACTTTAGAACAAGAAAATTACACAACAAACTTTGATGACGATGATTATGAGCAACCACTAAATCTGAAAGAAATGAAAAATATTTATGGAAGAGGTTATGAACTTATAAAACAACTTGGTTATAGAGGAAAAGGATTTGGTGCTAGAGAACAAGGTACTTGTGTCCCTATAGAGCCTAACACACAATAAACGATTAATGGTCATGGTTATTGTCCCTTGAAAGAAACAAAAAAGACTTCACTCAATATCAACACTCTTATAAAATATACTTCTAAGACAACTTTAACATTAGTGTATCCTGAACTAATAGACACTAGTGGTCTTAATTATTGTCCTTCAAAAGAAACAAAAGAAACAAAGAAGTCTTCATGTATACACCTAAAAATGGTCTGGAGCATCCCGATTAATTAAATACAAATTATTTGATTAAATATCCTAATTTCCTCTACTATTGAATAAATAGAAATATTTATTTAATATAGTTCACATTCAAATTCATCTTAATTAAATAAACAAAATTAAATACTTTGTTCGATTTAATTATCAAATCCCTATCTCAATCTATCAAATCATTCTCGAACTAATTTAATAAAGATCAAAACACTTTATTGATTAATTACCATATTCCTCTGATTAATTTAATAAACAACTATCCTATAGTTTGTTTTATTAAATTATTTATCTCCCTTTTCCTAATTTAAATAAATCAAAAATATTTGAATTAGAGCATAAGGAATATTCCAATCTACATTTCATCAAAAATGAATTAGATTTCCTATGTCTAATCTATGTCTAAATTTGTCACAATTAATTCTTTGAAACTTCACGGGAAGTTTTGGAGACAAATTGGAGACAAATTTGGAATTTTATCTCTCAATCCTCTTCCATCAATCTTTCCTCTTCTCTTGCCTGGTGTTTTCATAGGTAGAGACAATCTCCATCTTTCTCTCAATCTCCTCCATCTCTCACCATTCAATTCTCCAGATTGAATCCAAGCCTCTCAAAGATTTCCCTATGCATTTCTACAACCAGGAAATCTATAAACAAAGCCTCATTGAACCAAGAAAAGGATCTAGATAATCAAGCTTTTGCACCCTTACTCTGTGGGAAACCAAACATCAAGTATCAAGCAATTCAACAATCAAGCTTCATATCAATGGCTGCTTCTTATAGTTGTAAATATCTATTTCACATCAATATCATGCTAGTTTAATTTGATTTATCATTTAGCATTGCATTATCATTATCTCATTCTTCAGATAGTCATTTTAACAATCTTATTTTCTTAAACAATCTGAGAGAAATTTAGATTTAATAAATCTTTGGAGATAGAGAGCAATATGACGATTTAATTTGATTACTGTTTTGATTTAGTTCAATTGAGTCATCTTTGATATAATGTCGTATTAAGAAGTGTATTTATGTTATTTACCTCATTCCACAATTACAATTTGGTGCCCACCGTGGGGCATTAACCCCAATTTTATCAAAATTTCAAATTTTTTTGGAAAGTGTTACGTAGGTTTACAGCATGATTTATTTTAGCACTTTCATTAAAAGTTTCAGTGCTTCTGGTCCCTGTTTTAGTGCTTTTAGAGTTTCGGTGCTTCCGGTCACTATTTTAGCGCTTTAGGTGTTTTAGCGCTTCTATGACAAACTTCAACACTTCGGTACACTGTTTTGGTGCTTCGGTGATTTAGTGCTTCCAAGACAAACTTCGGCGCTTCGGTACACTGTTTCGGCGCTTTCAGGTTTTAGCACCTCAGGTAATTGTTCTAGCGCTTCAGTGCCATATTCCAACACTTTTGTAAAAACATTCTGGATCTGATGCTTCTGCGGCCAGATTTTATTTACTTTTCATATTTGGGATAAAATTGATCAATCTAGGATAGTCACTTCAAGGTTTTCTAAAAATTGATCAATCCAGGATAGTCACTTCAAAGTTTTTAAAAAAATTGATCAATCTAGGATAGTCACTTCAAAGTTTTTTAAAAAATTGATCAATCCTAGGATAGTCACTTTCTTGTTTTTCTTAAAGCAAATCTATCAATCCTAAGATAGTCAACACATTCTTACAAAAGAAGTTAAAAAGAACATCACGATTTCAGTGAAACAACACCTTCACTTAGATTAAGAATCTTTCTTTTTGGGCTTAAAATAGAACAAATCTATATGCTAAGATTATAGTGATTAGGCTTATGCTCTCCCCTTAACTAGGTGACCAAAGTGCCAGAGTCACTTTTATTTCATGTCATTTACATTTTAATAAATCCTTTAGCAGGCCTACCGTAGTGGGAAAAAGTATTCACCCTACGGGAACGACCTAAGTGGAACAACCAAACCCAAGTTATCCAACCCACTATAATAAAAAAGCAAGTTGTTGATGAAAGTCTAACTTGATGGTAGTAAGCAAGATAACCATCCCCAAAATATTTGTTCTAAAGATTGGGAGGTCTCCTGAGGGAGTTTATCTATTTGCCACATCAAACGGAACCCTATCTACGAACCATAGAGTAGTTTCTCGCCAAGTCAGTATCCATACATTGTCATACTCACGATGCAAGGGGAGGGAAGAATCTGCCCCCAAGACACTCACCATATAATTACCAAGGATTGTTTGCTCAAGGGATTCGGTATCTACGTCCGTCACTTTGAGTACGCGCCTAGCAACGACAAAAACACAGGCGCCCTCTAAGGGGTGACACTGCTATGTGAGTCAACGTAATTGCAAGATGTGGGCTGTGAGTATAATGATGACCTACTTGTCCTTAAGTGTGAGTCTATTTGATTTGTGTACAAATGTTAAAACAACCCATCAAAATCAATAAAGATCATTCGTGATTTTTGAACATACACAATCTTTTTAGTTTTAAAACACTTATTCAAAATTGCTTGCCGTGTTTTCACAAATTCATTTAAATCAGATTTAAAGATCATCTTGAAAATGCCAAGTCAAAATAAATCAAAAAAATCCATGCCATGAAAGTGGAAGTCCACCACGTTTCTCAAGAGAAAAATCAAAGTCACAAAACCCCAAAGACCTCTCGATTATAGAAACAAATTGAGTAAACAATGTTTTCTATATCAAAATCGAAAACTTCTTTTGCAACATAGAACTTTCATCCACCGCTATCATGATTTTGCTAGGGGTCACACATTAGATTATGCAGTAGAACCAATCTACTCACGAGCCTTCTTCTAGAGGAGAGCTCTCATGCAATTCCACAACCATAGTCAACGGATTTATCCTTCTTATCTTCCGTAATCTCTAATACAGTATGCCACAAGACCAGATCAGATTTTGCAGTAGAAAGTCTTAAAAAGTCCTATTTTTGGCATTCTGGAAAACCTGTTTCAGCACTTCGGGTCACTGTTCTAGCGCTTTTGTGAAATAGCGATTTTGGGCTCTGTTTTAGCACTTCTAGTCATTATTTTAGTGCTTCTGGCAAAGTAGTGCTTCTGTCAATTTTTGTAGCGCCTCTGGGTTCTGTTTTAGTTCTTCTGGGAAGTAGCGCTTCTGTTATTTTCTCCAGTGCTTTCGAGCACTATTTCGGTGCTTCAATCAAAATAGTGCTTCGATCACCTGTTTCAGTGCTTCTGGACTCTGCTCAAGTGCTTCTAGGAAATAGCACTTCTGGTCTTTGTTTTAGCGCTTTTAAAATAGAGAGTTCAAAATTTTAATCAGTCTATCAATTTGTCATTTTATCAAAATTTTCATCAGAATCAAATTTTCTTTTTACCAGAATCACTTTCTAGGAACCAAAGTCAAAAAGGTTTATACAAATTTCCAAACTTATCAACTGAAACACGATCTTGCAAATTACAAGTGTCAAAATCAATTACACAATCAATTACTACACTAAAGTTTCATTATCAGGATACTATCATCCTTCATCATGAAACAAAGTATAGTAATTAACTTTTTAAATATTGTCTCATGAATAAGATCAGTCATCTTATTTGTTTAAAAAGGTTCAAATTGACACTATCCCGCACATAAGATCAACATTTCAGAAGAAAGGGAAAAAATTTGTATGCCAATGTTAACTAGGTACCAAAAACAAAGACTCTTAGAGAAAGAAATTTCAAAATCACAAGAAATGGCAGAAGAAAATCCTTGGAACAATTTGAACTGCAATGATAAGAATGAAGTAACTCTGGAAGATATCCAAGCGGCTCAACAAGATCCCAAGTTTCACATATTCGTGGAAAAAATTCTAAAACAAGACATGGAAAAATATCTTTTAATGTTGGCTGAATCAGGGGAAAAACTTCCAAAAGATTTTGATGTAAACCATTTGAAAGAAACACCAGATATAAATGAGACTGAGATACCACAACCAACGCCAACAATAGATCTAGTTGCCGCTTTAACATCTCAAATGCAACTATTACAACAAAATATACAAGATATGACGCAAGGGACTACCAAGAGATATGAGATACAAGACATTTGTCCTTATCCCTTCAGCACAATGGTCGGCTTGATACCTTTTCCAAGACACTGCGAATTCCCAAAGTATGATAAGTACAATGGACGAACAGATCCAATAGATCATATATGAGAATTTAAAATGATGAGTCTTGAGTTTACTCAAGAAGAGACTTATTTGATGAGGTTATTCCCAAGAAGTTTGGGAGGTGCATGCATGGAATGGTTCTCAAAACTGCAACCTGGTATCAAAACGTTTGAGGAACTTGTCAACAAGTTTATCTCTCAATATTCATTCAACATCCAAAATGATGTTACTATCAAGGATTTCTACAACTTAAAGCAAAACAAAGGAGAAACATTCTTGTCTTTTCTCTGACGACTGTTCGCTAGGTATCCTCGATCTATTCCAAAGGAAGAAAAGATGGAATTATTCATTGAGAACTTGACAGAAGAAATGAGCTATAGGCTAGAATCACAATGTCCACCCACTTTCAAAAAAGTCATAGAAAATGGTCTTAAGATTGAGGAAGCATTAGTGAAATGGGAGTTATCAAACATTACAATAACAAATCAAATAACTACTCCAATCAACACTCAAGCAATGATAAACAAAAAATTTGGCAAAAGAATCACAACACAAATGAAACAACAAGCGATTCACAAAATGTCAAACCAATTTTCAACTTGACTGCATCTTCTTCAAACAATCAAAATAGTGACCAAAAAGTCAAGTGAAATACCATGCAGAACAATGAACGCGCAAAAACACTACCATATCAAAAACCATCAAATCGATGAAGGTTCACACCTTTAGGTCAATCAATGGAATCAACAATGAAGGAACTAGTTACCAGAGGCCTTCTCACTGCATGGGAAGCTAGGTTCTGGGATCCAAAAGTCAAACCATCATGGTGGAATGACGTTGATTATTGCAACTATCATAATAACAAGGGTCATAAAACAAATGACTGTATGGAATTGAAACATGCAATACAAGATTTGGTGGACAGCAACAAAGTGTATGTGGAAGGACCTCAAAATAACAATGATCATTCGGCCTTCAAAGATCCTATGCCAAATTATGACAAAGGTGCATCATCATCAAATAGCAAAGGAAATAACGCCAATCATGTCTATGACACAACAATACTGTGTCTATCTGAAGTCAAACATGATCATGCAGTTATTGATAACATTGATGAAAATGAAACCGACAACATTACCCCTTTGGATTTACTCCCAAGTGTGCAAAACTCTGATAATCAAATAAATGTCTTAAAAATCAGAGACAATCAAGAACATCAACCAGCCAATGTGGTAAGTAGGGGACAATCCAAGGTAATGTTGAAAGGAATTGGCTCCACACATGAAGTTCCACCTCCATCACATTATGATGTTATCAATCAAATGCAAAACACCTCCCGAGGGAATCAAGAACATCAACTGGCAAACATCATGACTAGGGGGCAAGCCAAGGTCATTTTAAAAGGAGCAGGATCTCAACATGAGGTTACGCCTCAATCTCACTATAATATTGTCGATCAATTGCAAAAGATTCCCACACAAATATCAATACTAGAACTCCTTAAGTTGTCACCATCACATAAGGAAGTTCTCGAACAAGCATTAGTTGCCACAACCGTGCCAAAGAATCTGGATGTTTGTCAATTCCAAGCTATGGTGGGACATCTGACTACCTGGCATTATCTATCATTCTCTAAATAGGATGATGTCTCATTAAACCATCTGCATAAGACCGCATTGCATATCAAAGTATGTATCCATAATCATCATGTTAAGAGAGTTCCAATAGATGGGGGAGCTGGTCTGAACATTTGCACCCTAAAATTAGTCCATGCACTAGGATATTCTAAAGACGCTATTGATGCTCGAAGGAAAATGACCATCAAAGCATATGATGAGGAGGAAAGATCATCCCAAGGTTTAATTATATTACCCATTGAGGTGGGACCCATGATCAAGCATATAGCATGTCAAGTGTTGGAAAGAGAGTGGACATACAACATACTTTTAGGATGACCCTGGATTCATGAAATGCAGGCTATACCTTCTACATACCATCAATGCCTAAATTTTCCAGTAAATGGACAAGAGGTGACTATAACTGCTAATTATAGTCATCCACAACATTGTGACACCTTGAGAGTATCTCAAGACACCTTTGTCCCTCACAACAGGGAAGCTTCAAGCTCATTATCATCCAGGAATGAACAAAGTCCAAGCGTCACTACCAAGTGGGTGCAAAAGAAAGGTAAAGAAAAGGAAACAAGTCATGTTGAAACAAACATTCTAGGTACACAAACTTCTCTATCAGACAACTTTTAGAAGAAATTTCAGTTGACAGATAAAGGAATGGGACAATACTCAATGGAGCAATTGCTTAACTTATCACAGTTAATGCCATCTCCTAGGAAATATGGTCAACCATCAATGATCAAACCTCTAACATCTTTAATTAGCACCACTCTTCAAGAAATATTTGTAAAATCTGGAACCATAGCGGAAGAAACACACAATAAAGCAATCCTAGATTGGCTTTACAAGGATGAAGAAGCATCAACATCTGAGATCAATATCAAAAATGTTAACATCAACACAGACAAGTATGGAAAAGGAAAGGCTATTCTTGAAAAGATGGGTTATGAAGGACAAGGGCCTATGGGATTAAGAAAAGAGGGAATTTCAGAACCTATCACACCTCTCACTCTCCACACAAAAGAAAAACCAGGACTAGGATACTCTGAAGAAGAGAAGCAAGAGCTAACAAAGATAGCTATGGAAAATATCCTTCATTTTAGAGATGGTTCTGAAACCAAATCAAATGAATATGAGTGGGCCTTACCTTGTGATTTACTTGTCATTGATATTCTAGTCAATGTGATTCAAAAATATACACCTACATGTGAGGAGGGCCAAGGCTTTAGGTCTAGACCATTCATCGAGGGATCACTAAATATCGATGACTCTAGTGAGGACGAACAAAATTTGAGTGAACTAGATGAGTTCGAAGAGGGTACCATCATGGATCTCAATATCCCAAATGACAATTATGATGATATTGCTATCCTCACCCTTACCTCCATTGACCTAAATCAATCTGATGATACCATGCCATTGATCCATCCAAACTTATTGATTGGAACCTATTGAACCTTTGACTGTACCAAAATTTGCAAATGATGATGCCATCGTGCATTTCCTATGTCATACCGATCCTGATACAAATTCTATCTATACTACTCATAACAATATGACTCAGCAGGAGGGTGTCAAATCTTCCTGTTGCAAAATTGACAATAGAAAAAATAGATCTAATGGTTAAAACCATTCTATGGTAGTATTAGATCTGGAAAAAAGTAAAAATAAAGAACACATCCAACAGTGAAAACCTTTCTGAGACACTAAAGGATGGAAGATTTGACACTCTCCCAGAACACTATCATGAGCGATCATCAGTTCTGGTCGAACCTACACAATCAGTGGACATTGGCACAGAAGAGGAGGCAAAAATCCTACATCTGGTGAAATCCATGATAGAACAAGAAAGACCAGCATTCATCCAATTCTTCAAAGCAAGAAGCATCAACTTTGCTTGGTCATATTCTGATATGCTATGTTTAGATCCAAATCTGCTTATGCATCATTTATCTTTACCAAAAGGAATAGCCTGTTAAACAAAAATTAAGAAAAATGCACCCCCACATTGCATTAATGGTCAAAACAGAGCTAAAGAAATTACTGGATGCTGGATTCATACCATCTATAGAATATGCTGAATGGATATCAAATATTGTGCTTGTTTCCAAACTAGAAAATAGCATCAGAATCTGCACAGATTTCAGGGACCTCAATAAAGCATGCCCGAAGGATGATTTTCCACTTCCAAATATAGATATCATTGTGGAATTGATGACAGGGCATGCCATGTTATCAATCATGGATGGTTTCTCTGGGTACAATCAAATAAGAATAGCTCCAAAAGATCAAGAAAAGACAACTTTTACATGTCCATGGGGAACTTTCTACTGGAATGTCATGCCATTTGGTTTAAAGAATGCAGGAGCAAATTATCAAAGAGCAATGACTACGATCTTCCATGATATGATGCACACTTTCATGAAGGATTATGTGGATGACATCTTGGCAAAATCTACTACAAGGGAAGAACATCTACATATTCTTGATAAAATCCTCACACGGCTGGAGAAATTTAATGTCAGATTAAACCCTAAGAAGTGTGTCTTCGAGGTTACATCAGCAAAGCTACTAGGATACATTGTGTCAGCAAAGGGCATTGAGGTGGATCCAGCGAAAGTCAAAGAAATTATGGAGATGCAACCTCCTAAGAATATTAGCCAGCTTAGATCACTACAAGGATGACTTCAATCAATCTGAAGATTCATCTCCCAACTGGTAGACAAAAGTCACCCATTCAATCACCTTCTACATGAAAATATAGTTTTCAAGTGGGACGAAGGGTGTGAAACAACATTCAACCAAATCAAACAATATCTGATGTCACCACCCATTCTAATGCCACCAATAGAAGGAAGGTCTCTCATCTTGTACATTGCCATGACAAATATATCTTTGGGGGCACTATCAGCACAAGAGGATCATGAAGGAAAAGAGCGTGCCATCTACTACATCAGTAGAACTCTAAATGGCTATGAAATAAACTATACATTCATAGAAAAATCATGCTTAGCAGTGGTGTTTGCTACTCAACAGCTGCGACACTACATGTTGACTCATACAATCATATTAATTGTGAAGATCGACCCTTTGAAGTATCTACTAAGTAAAGCTGCCTTAATAGGTAGACTGGCAAAATGGGTTATGCTCCTCAATGAATTCGACATTCAATATGTCGAGAGAAAAGCAATCAAGGGACAAGCAATTGCTGAACAACTAGCTGAAGCTCCTCTACCGGATAATCGCCCAATGACAATGGAATTCCTAGATGCAGACATGATGATAGCAATGCCCCAACAATGGATGTTGTATTTTGATGGATCGTATACACAACGAGCATCAGGAGTAGGGATTTTTTTCATCTCTCCCCAAGGACACACAATTCCAAAATCATATACTCATGTTTCAATGTACCAATAATGTGGCAGAATATGAAGCATTGATTATTGGGGTCAAGATTGTAATTCAATGGAAAATCACAGATTTATAGGTCTATGGGGACTCTCAACTGGTTATTTATCAAGTCAATGATGAATATCAAACCAAAGATGACAAATTGATGCCTTACAAACAACAAATAGATAATTTGAAACAATCCTTTGCTAGTATCAAGTTTGATTAGATTCCAAGGGTGGAGAACAAAGCTACATATGCTATGGCTACGATTGGTTCATTACTACAATTTCCTGAGAAGTGTGTTTGTTATGAGTTTATGGTAGAACAAGTATCATGTCCTTCCCATTATCAATTAGAATCCACTACCATATGTCATCTAGAAACCACTAAAACCTCCATATACGAAAAAACCTATGCTTATCTGAAAGATGATATCCTACCTCCTGACCTTTCCAGGAATTAAAAACACAACTTCATCCATCAATCCGCCCGACACACTTTAGTCATAGATGTTCTTTATCGTCGAGGTCTTGATGGTACACTACTCCGATGTCTAGAATGCAATGAATCTGAAATGGCCCTACGAGAATTTCATGAGGGTATTTGTGGTACTCACTCGAGTGGAATAACCCTAGCTAAGAAACTCCTCCGATTGGGATATTATTGGCCTTGCATGGAGAAAGAATCATATCATTTTGTTAAGAAATACCAAAAATGTCTGGTTCACAGCAATCTGATTCATGCACCGGCACAAGAACTGCATCCTTGTACATCAACTTGGCTTTTCTGTCAATGGGGCCTAGATCTGGTAGGCAAAATACATCCATCTTCATCTAATGGACATAAGTTCATTATCATGGCTACAAAATACTTCATGAAATGGATAGAGATAGTACCTCTTACTACCATCACTGGGAAATAGATCTCCTCATTTATCTTGAACTACATCATCTGTCAATATGGAATCCCTCAATCTATAATCACAAACAATGGACAACCTTTCAAAAATCAAGGTTTCCAAGAGTTATGTGAAAAGTTCCACATCCAACATCATTTTTCAACACCATACTATCCTCAAGGGAATGACCAAGCTGAGGCCTCAAACAAAACCATGCTCAAAATTCTCAAAAAGATGGTTAACAATGTTGGACATGATTGGCATGTTCAACTCAATCCTGCACTATGGGCCTATAGAACAAGCATCAGAACACCAACGGGAGCTACACCATTTGCTTTGGTATATGGATCAGAAGCCATATTGCCCATTGAAGTTGAAATTCCATCCCTTCCTATATCACTCAGAGGTATCATTTCAGATAAAGATTATAGGGTATCTAGATTGCAAGAACTAGAATTGCTAGACTAGCATCGTCAACAAGTTGTAAATCATCTAACAACTTATCAACAAAGGATGTCAAGGAGTTACAATCACAGGGTAAAACCGAGGGTCTTTCAAGTTGGTGACTTAGTACTAAAGGAAAACCCTAGGAATTAGCAAGACAGGGAGAAGAAAAGAAAATTTGAGCCTAACTGGCTTGGTCCTTTTGTCATCATATTAGTGTATGGATCAGGGGCATATCAGTTATCAACGTCAGAAGGGGATCTGTTTGATGAACCTATCAATAATATTCATCTCAGAAAATTCTATGCTTAAAATCTCCTAGTGCACGGGGCAATTTCTGAAAATTGTTTCCTTGGTGAAAACCTGGCAAACAGGCATCTTGGGAAATGCAAAAATATAAAAATAAATAAAAATAGAAAACACAAAAAAAAAAGAAAGAAAAAGAGAAAAATGAGAAAAATACAAAAACACAAAGGGTGTAATCAAAGCATTTGATGAAAACCTAGAAACAGGCGTCATATGTGATGCTAAGATCAACTTTCCCATCTATTATGAACATATCAGGATCATTCGTTTGAAAGTCAGTATCAATTCATATCATATCATTTGTCTGACCATCATTACATCCATTATCAAAATCATGTCACATGGTCAACATATCACTCCATAGCTTGGGGGCAACATCTAAATATCATTAGGGGCAATACAAATGTGTCAATTACATCAAATGGCAAAAAACCAAAAACAAAGATCAAAATGCGATGTCAATCATCATCAGAAAAGCATCAAACATCTGTATCGTATCAAAAATCCAAAAACATGTCAAATAGGAAATCTAAAAAGGGAAAATCCATAAACATAGGTCTATTTCAATCGAACAACATGGTTTTTGCATGTGCAACGTAGGCAAGGCTAATCTTAAATCAGCCCCCAAGACCCCTAAGATAGGTTAGTAGATTAGGTCTTTAGTCAACAATCTCGAAAAAACCAAAAACATCACAAAATCAAGATGGATGATCTAAAATCTGAATAATGAATGGAACACTTTAAGTAAATAATGGATAAATTATACTTTCGATTATCATTACTTTAGAGTTACTCAATGATGTATTGAACTAGAGGAACAAGGAAAAAGAATGATATTTTTATTATTTGTTGTTTGTACATTAATCATATAAATGTGTGAATTGTCGAGGGAAGTGCTATGCAAATGTATCACCCATGAAATTTAGAATTCACACATTGAAATGATTAATCACTGCTTGTTTATGCAATGAATGCTTAGTTTATCTTGGTTCAATTATACCGCGATGCTTGTGTTCAATTGCAATATCAAAAATCATGAAAGTAATACTCAGGTCATCATTGGATTAACACAACCATCGATGCTTGTATTAACTTTCAACATTCAATAAAGCTCTATGATGATACCAAACACAAAAAGACTATTAAAATGACATCTGTTTTGCATATCATTGCATGATTAAATTAGATTATATTCATCATCATTCATTATCTACAGAGTATTTGTTGCATAAAGGATTTCAATCAATGATTATCTAATCTACAAAAGAGATCGAGTATACTTGACATAAAATCATTAAAAACATATAGCATCATCATTGCATCATCAATTCATCATTCATATATTTCATCATTACATCACAAATTCTACCATAAGTACATCAAGTTCATTTTTTCTTTTTACCATAACACATTCATTACATCACATCATATATCCACATATCATTTAGAATCCATACATTATATCATATATCCACTTATCATATATTCTACACATACATACATCATTGCATCATTACATTAAAATAAAACATCATTACACCATCACATTTAGAATTAGATCATCCTAGAATCATATAAATGAAAGCATCCATCACATAGAAATCATGAAGCCATCAACATATCATATCAAATGCATCTCATATATATATCATCAAGTGTCAAGTATACAATGAAGTCATAAAAATACATCATCATACAAAAAGGTACATCATAAAATACATCAATGAGGATCACAATAGCCTCTACCATCTGCTACTGTCAGAATGGGCGGGCCCAACAGGACCTATACCTGTACCACCACCACCCCCAGAAGGACTCGGATCTCTGGGATCTCTGCGTGGAGGCTGTGTCACTCCCTCACTGACTGTCTGTGTATGAGTCCACCTAGATCTCGATGGGGCATAACTAACTCAACTCTCAGCAGGCACTGCATCATGGTAATGGCCCCGGTAGAACTCTGCCTTTTGGCCAACCCGCAAAACTTCTCTCATATAATCACCAATAGAGGTGCCATCAACCAATCTCTTGAGGGTATCTGTTGTCTCCTATTCCCTCTCGGCTATCTGTCGAGCACTGTCTCGCTCAGCTATTAGGGTATCAACCTATGTCTACATACCGGCTAACTGCCCCTGTACCTGTGCTAAGGTCTGTGCGTGTACCTGCACCTAGGTCTGAATTTGTGTCTAAGTTTGCACAAGCATACCCCAAGCCTGTACTAATTGTGCCTATAAGGTCTGGACCTGTACCTGAAGCCCAACTATCTATCTCTGCTACCCGCCTACCGACACTATCACAGCTTGCCTCTTACGAGGCCTACTGGAAGAAGGTGCACTATGAATGTTTGGCCCTGGCCCTCTGTATCCTCCACTCCCACCATCACTGTCATCATTGCTTCTACTGTCTCCATTGCTGCTCTCTGAGCTACGGCTAGATGAGGAATCCTCTCCACCCCCACTATCAACAGAACCCTCGGCCACCTCCTCCACTATAGGTAAAGGTGCTGGCTCATTGGGAATAGTAATGCAAGGATGGGGGACCAAAGCCAGGAAAGCTGCATAATCCTCTATCACAGCTGCCTCAAAAATATCTCTCCGCATGTCCCAAGGAGATGGCTGTAAAGCTCTATAACCCTCTACAAGAACATCATAGGACAGTGTCAGACCCCAATCAAGAACATCCATCCAGCGCCTGGCGTCGTGAGCTACTCCCTGTGGCATGCACTAAACAATGCCATACTGTTTGTAAACTTGATGGAGCAAGAATCTCTCTAGAACAAAAGGAGTCCGGCCAATGAGGTACATAGAATCACACAAAAACCCCAACACTACACCATCCTCATCCCACTCCTCACAGTCAAGGTATGAGTGCCAGATAATTGTCTCTATGTCATCGAAAACTCGCCTCCAATGCTCTAATTTGCCCATCTGGGCCTGCGTGAATTGACCACTATATCGAAAAACATATGGTTTGCTAGCTGGTCTATCTGCAACTGGAAATGACCAACATATGGAAAAATGCTCCCAAGCCCACACCTATAGCAATGTCATCCCTGCGGATAGACTGTGTGCATCTAAGTACACCACTGAGTGTAGATCCTGATATAAATGCGCTAACATGTACATCCCCCACGCATATTTGGTACCATGTACCACCATGCTCTGAAGCGTCTTGCCCTAGCCAATGAGGAATCCCTTTTGACCTGCGACAAGGTAAAGGAATCCACCAATGAATCCAACTAGTACTATTGGTAGTGCTGCATAAGAGTCTACAATCCTCTGCCATTGAATGCTAGGACCTGCTATGGCCTGATCCTGAAATACTCTGTGGAGAGCATCTCTGCTATTGGTCCCATGTGAACCATATGTCACAATCTCCCCCATGAAAGGAATGCACAATATACGCCACACATCCTCTGGTGTGACTGTCATCTCACCAGTGGGTAGGTGAAAGGTGTTGTGGTCACTATGCCACCTCTCAACCAATGCGGTCAACAAACCCTGATTATTCCTAATCTGGGGCATATCAAGTAAACTCATGAGGCCACACTAGCCTATCACCTAGAGCTCATCCAATGTCAAACGCAGTATCAAATCGGTCATCTATGGAAATCTCTCTCGCATTTGGAGAGTACCCAGATCCTCCTATCATCATAACAAAAAAAAAATCTACAATCAATGAACTATGTCAATGAATCAAAGGTCATTCTACTATCAGTCTATTCCATAAGCTTTGGTATGAATTTTTGATCAAAATTCATAGGCGAACATCAAACCTCACCTATCATGAGGTTAATCAAAACATTATCTAGATCTCGCCTATCATGAGATTTATCAGATATTGAATCATGTCCTTGCCTATCATGAGGATGATCAATAAATGGGGTTTCTTCTTGCCTATCATGAGAGTTAGTCTTATTTAAATCATCGAATCCAACATCAAGAATGTGGATTATCAATCATACCAATCAGAAGAATGGAAATGATCAGAATTGACATAATCAAAGTTCACTAAGTCAAAATCTTCAATTCTGACATAGAAGCGCTAAAACAGGCTTGCAAAGCGCAAAATCCCAAAAGCGCTATTTTATCATCCAGAAGCGCTAAAACAGGCTTCCAAAGTGCTAAAAGTCCCAAAGTACTACTTTTTCACATCAAAGTGCTACAATAGGCCATCAAAGTGCCACTTTACCAGAAGTGCTAGAACAGACCTTGAAAGTGCTAATTCACCGACCCAAAGCACCAAAAGACTCAAAGCGCTAAAATCTAGCTTCAAAGCTCTAATTTTTGGCTCCTAAGCACTACATTATGACATGGAAGCGCTAGAGTTTTCAATGCAAGTGCTAAAACTCAAAGCGCTAGACTACCTACTGGAAGTGCTACATCAAGATGTAAGCACTACAACGCGGCTTGAAAACGCTAAAAGGGACCTAGACACGCCTAAGACCTAAAAAGCATAAAAAAAAAAAAAATCATGAAGTACGAGGAGGTCAAGGGGTACATACTAGAGGTCCATACGTAGGTGGCCATCTGTGGCATCAAACGCACTCGAATTGGTGAGTGTGGTAAGGAATAGGCATCTCGCTCCAGTTGGCAGAAAAGTTTTATCACTAGGAATTTTGAACTCAAAAAGCAAATAGTGAATTGAAAATGACCTTTTAGCACTATTTATAATTTTTGAAAGGTATTTTTGGTGGATTTTTATTACATTTTGACTAATTTTATCCATGAAATTAATTAAAACTCATCTGAGGGCTCTACTTCTTCATCATTTTGTCGGGAGATAAATTATTTTATTATCAAAACATCATGAAATCATCAAAAAATCACCAAATTTTTGAAAAATTCTAAAAATCATCAGATTATTAATTTATCTCCCTAGGGGGCATATTATCATCAATCATCTGAAAATCAATGTCTGGGGCATGTCTAGGGCATACAAAATTATTTTTATTTATCATCAATCCTGGTAGTAGTAGCAAAAATATTCTTCGCAACAATGCGTAAACACATCACTTCGAAGAGGGGCAAAATGTATACACCTAAAAATGGTTTGGAGCATCCAGATTAATTAAATACAAATTATTTGATTAAATATCCTAATTTCCTCTACTATTGAATAAATAGAAATATTTATTTAATATAGTTCACATTCAAATTCATCTTAATTAAATAAACAAAATTAAATACTTTGTTCGATTTAATTATCAAATCCCTATCTCAATCTATCACATCATTCTCGAATTAATTTAATAAAGATCAAAACACTTTATTGATTAATTACCATATTCCTTTGATTAATTTAATAAACAACTATCCTATAGTTTGTTTTATTAAATTATTTATCTCCCTTTTCCTAATTTAAATAAATCAAAAATATTTGAATTAGAGCATAAGGAATATTCCAATCTACATTTTCTCAAAAATGAATTAGATTTCCTATGTCTAATCTATGTCTAGATTTGTCACAATTAATGCTTTGAAACTTCACGGGAAGTTTTGGAGACAAATTGGAGACAAATTTGGAATTTTATCTCTCAATCCTCTTCCATCAATCTTTCCTCTTCTCTTGCCTGGTGTTTTCATGGGTCGAGACAATCTCCATCTTTCTCCCACTCTCCTCCATCTCTCACCATTCAATTCTCCAGATTGAATCCAAGCCTCTCAAAGCTTTCCCTGTGCATTTCTACAGCTAGGAAATCTATAAATAAAGCCTCATTGAACCAAGAAAAGGATCCAGATAATTGAGCTTTTGCACTCTTACTCAGCAAGAAACCAGACATCAAGTATCAAGCAATTCAACAATCAAGCTTCATATCAATGGATGCTTCTTATAGCTGCAACTATCTGTTTCACATCAATATCATGCTAGTTTAATTTGATTTATCATTTAGCATTGCATTATCATTATCTCGTTCTTCAGATAGTTATTTTAACAGTCTTATTTGCTTAAACAATCTGAGAGCAATTTAGATTTAATAAATCTTTGGAGATAGAGAGCAATATGACGCTTTGATTTGATTACTATTTTGATTTAGTTCAATTGAGTCATCTTTGATATAATGTCGTATTAAGAAGTGTATTGATGTTATTTACCTCATTCCACACTTACACTTCACTTAACATTAATGTCATGAAAAAAAGCACTCCTAGGACATGTATTAGAAATGATTGGTGTTTTTAATATTTTACACCTTCCTTTCAAGGGGTCAACAAAAGCCCACAATCTAAAGAATCTTGTGTAAGTATGACACCTTGTATTGAGCAAGATATATCTTTGTCACAAAATAAAGGAACACCTTCTACTATTGATCAAAAGCATATCTTGTTGAGACTCCTCCAAGATCCTTTGATATCTCTCCCTCCAAAAACATGAAAAATTTTTACTACAAGAGTTTATTTTGTGCATATCATAGAGTTCATGGTCATTCTACTAATGAATGTAAGGCTTTGGGTAACAAAATTCAACATCTTAAGAAGTATGGTTCTCTTACTTGTGTTGGAGCACCTAGTTCCTCTAATTGATATTGATTTTCATTCTATTATTTTTCTCATCAATCATCTCAGCTCATCCTTGTCTTGCATTTAGTGAGGGCAAGGGGTTAGGTAGCCTTGTCCTTTTATGTCACTTGTCGATTGTCTCTTTTGGCTAGTTGACCGCCTTCAATATATATATAAGAGCAAGCTTGGGATGTGGATGGCATGCCTTAAGTTGGCTCAAATGTGCTGTACTGAGTTATCTTTAGTTGTTACATTTTAGTGGCATCCCCTTCCTCCTTGTTCACGATGTAGCTCTATTTCAGAAATAGATGACTTGGCATAGGGTTTTTTGAGGAAAGCTCTCATGCCTTATGAGTAAACGTTGGATAATATAAAGAAGTTTCTCACAAAAATGGTGTTAACAACCACTTTAAAGTGGGGGCATACATCAATGAAATATTTCAACATTTTTCATATTTCATGATGTGATTTTATTTTTCTTGTGTTGTGTCCTTTCTGGTGGTGTCATTGGGTTTGACGTCCTCCAAGAATGTGATATCTTTAAGCATACGATTTCCCTTAGTTGCATGATGTGAATGAGGTATCCCATAAGTAGTGATCTCATATTCTTGACTTGTCCTCTCTTGGAGACATTAGGCATGATGTTCCCTAAGAATAAAAAATTACATGAAAAATGATCCCCTTGAACAAAAACAAAAACCTATAGACAAAACATTCAAAAGCATAGCATCATGGTGCCTTATCGAAGTTGTTAGGAGGATAACTTCGGTATGGTATGGGAGGCTAATATTATTCTCTCATTTGCCACCATTTTTTTGGGATAGCTCACCTAGTAGACAGCTTGAGGTTCCACTATCCTAGAGTGAGCATACATATTATTGCCAAACAACCTAGACCTGATCCACATCGTGTTGGCTAGACTATTGAAGCTTGATCCCTGTTTCAGAAAAAAACAACTGTGTTCCACATTATGATTGAACGGTCAAAGCTTGATCCTTTATTTTATTTGTCTTTCATAGGGTATTACTGAGTATCTTTTTTATTTCTACATACATAAGTGTCTTGAATTTATACTTTAGTGTGATTTTTTCATGGTGGCAAACTCTCACTAAAGTGGGGGAAAATGTAGTGTAAAAAAAAGTAACTCTTTCTCACACATAATCTGTGAATAGATAATTAATGATCAAATTTACTTAAGTGTGCTTTATTTAGTGTGTTGTAAAGTGTTTCCTTACACTTTCACACTAATCTAGGGACTTAATAATTATTGAGGTTTAATTTTCCTTAATTGGCCCCTTAAATTCAAATCCAAGCCTTATTTATTGCATTTTTCTGAAGGATAAATCTTGAAAATCATTAATAACATTTAAAAACACTTAATTTGGTAAGGTTTGTGTCCTAGGATAGTGAATTGGGACCCATTCTCCACCTGAAAAATGGGTCACCAATATGTCCTAGGACCCCCTTTATGCATAATATTTTATAATCCCTGAAATTGGTCCTAGTTAACTATGCTAGGACCCATTCTCCCAAGGTGGTGAATGGGTCCTCCTTAACTTGGGACACCCATTTTAGGGTGTGTTTGGGAAATATTGCAACAATTTAAAACCTTATATCTGATTTTGGATTGTGTTATTTGGATTTTGGGATTAAATCTTAAGTTTAGTATAAATATAAGGTTAATTCACTTAGTTTCATCCTAGATCTTCATAAACAATCAAGAGTACTTTCACAAGAGCATTATAGAGCATTCAAGAGCCTTCCAAATACATTCAAGGGTAAATTATCAAGGTTTTATTGCAGCAATCAAAGATCTCTTTCATCATGCCAAAGTCATGCATGTTGTTGAGCTAATTTAATGTAGCATGGGTGATCAAGTTTAAGTATTCAAAGCCATTATCCTATGTCAAGTTCATGATCAATATATACATTCATTAAGGCCATTTCATGCTAAATTTCAGATTTGTACTCCAAGGTTCAATTGAGGATTGGTGAGTTGTTACACATTTTTGTTCATTCATCTTTCCTTTATGCATTATTTCATTACAAGGTTTAATTACCTAAATGGGGTTTGACAAAGGAAAACCCCTATTCCCTAACAAAGAACAATTTTTATTCCTTCTTTATGTGTGGTTTCAGGTTTTAGATTGAAGATCAAGTGGAGAACACAAGTTGAAAAAGTTATCATCTTTGTTAAAGTTATCATCTTTGTTGCAAGATCATGGAAAGTATTCTACATAATTTATTTCCAACTTTTGAGAGCTGAACACCTGGGAGATAGGAGTGTAGACATTTAAGAATAGGATCCCAAAACTAATTTTCTAGAAGCTTAGTATAGGGACCCATTTGCCACTGGGAAAATGAGTCCTTAGTGACCCCAAAAATATCACTTTTTCATAAAGGTACACATTGTTTATGCATCTTAAGATCTCCCTTATTTTTGCTACAACAGTTAGGGTTGATTTCTAATTATTATTTATGCATTATAGCCCTCATAAATTGAATGAAAACTAAGAAAAATTAGGTGCATCCATTTGGTTGATTTTATTTATGGTGCACCTATTTTTCTATGATTCAAAATCTAATTGAATAATTTTAGATCTGATTAGGTCTTACATCTAAGTTATTTCATTGAAAAATTTGATTGCAATATTAATATTTTTCATTTATCAAAAGTGCATGCATGTTTTAGTGAATAAAATTGAATAAGTAAAGAGTTGGATAGTGTTTTTTATTTCAAAATATCAAAAAGTGTTGTTTCTATGCATATTTAGAAGAAATGCAATTAATTACATTTTAAATTTTGAAATTATCATTTGGATATATTTCATTTCTTTAAAAATATAAAAAATTATGCATGTATGTTCTTCAAATATACAAACTAGGTTATCATACAGTGTCAACAATATGTTTGATTTTAGACATAAACCAGTGCAAGAATAGACCCTCAAACACTCTAGCTGGTTTCCAGATTTCCAAATTAGTAAATTCTTACCTCTTTGGTCTAGGGAATCCACACCCCTATCCAATCAGTTTGTCATTAAATTTCTTCTGTGAAACCCTATTTGTAGTCTCTATCTAGATTCAATTTATGTTTCTGGATGTTTGTCCTAATTTTTTTTTATTCTCTTGTGCATTACTAGCTTGACCTAGGGTACATAGAAAAAAAATTTCTTTACGAAAATATTGTGTTATCATAATTAATGTCTTATTGTCAAACTTTATTAATAAATTTCAAGAATCTTTCCTACAAGCATGTCAAAATGAGCTTCTATCTCCTCTTCTATTATTTTTTTGATCCCTCTCCCAATATCTCTCCTATCTATGAGGGAATATTGGAATAAGAGAATGTAATAATTCATACTTTAGCTAATATTCATTTTTCAAGTAACCATGAAACTCATTTTTATCCATCTCCCAGTATCTCTCCTACTTGGGAGGATATATTTATGTAAGAGGATGTAATCATTAATACATTTTCTCCATTAAATTTTAGTAATGTGGCTTACATATATGAAGATTCAAAATTAACATTAGATCCCCCATCGATAAAAGGCTGTCAACAAGTAGTTTTAAGCTGGTTGAAATTGTTAAACCCACAAATGACTATTGTACCCACAAAACAATCTAAACCTCTTGGACATATCCTAGAATTTTTAAATAATCTCACTAAAAATAACTATACACACCAAAATGTGTTACGAAAACCAAGTCATAATGAAATTTCTCACACATATAATACTTGAAGTAACAAATAACCAAAGAAAATCCCAACCTCTATTCCATTTCCTCCACCATATCTTCCTGACACACCTCATCTTCCTCAACATAGTGACAAAGAGTATGATCTTGTTAAGAAAATTCATAGTACTCCAACCAAGATCTCTCTTTTGGATTTGATTCAAAATTTCCCCACCTAACATGGTATGCTCCAAGAGGCTTTAAAAAATACTGTTGTACCACCTTCTATTAAACCAAATTATGTAGCATCCTTGTTAGATGATATGAATACAACAAACCTAGATATTTTTTTCCATCAAAATGAGTTACCTCCTTATGAGATCCAAAAACAACATGATGCTCTAATGATATTGGTCATCATTAATAAAATTGGGGCTATATTTACCCTTATTGACAATGGATTAGGTCTTAATGTTTTAAATGGAATTGACCTTTTACATAAACTTGGCGTGGATAAGTCTATCATAAAAGTAGATAAACTTTATATTTGTGGCTTTGATAATTTTGGTAGGAAAATATTGGGGAAAATCACATTACCCATTAAGGTAGGACCCATAACTTTTCCTACCCTTATCCATGTCATTATAGATCCCCTCTCATATGACCTTCTTTTGGGTAGACCATGGATTCATGTCATGAAGGGAGTCTCATATACTCTTCACCATGAGATGAGGTATGGATATAATAACAATGTACATAGGGTTAAGTGGACCAAAAAATTTATAATTTACAAGTCAAACATAACATTTCTAACTCTCTTAGTAATTTGATTCCATAATCGGAAGTTGAACCATCACCATCCAATGATAATGATAATATAAATGAACTCTTGGGTGATGATTTTGGATCATTAGATTTTACACCTACTTTCATTGGGGAGCCTAAAATATCACCATCAAATCCAAAATAGTTCAAGTTTGTTTCAATAGCATCAACACAATATAATAAAAATAGTGATCAATATAATGCTTCGTATTCAAGTACATGTTTTTGGTGATGATTAGGGTTCATTATATTTTTTACACCCTCCTTTGTCGGAGAGTAAAAAATATGACAATATCAACCTAAGGAACCTTGTATTTCATTTTCTCAATATTTTTCTACATCAAAAAATCCAAAAACATCATCTCGTGGTGGTGATGGGAGCTCTTTAGCTTTCATCTCTGATGTGTTGGAAATGTCTAACCTTAAAATTTCAACACCTAAAAATAATTTACATTATTTCAATAGAATCAATTCTTCTCATAATCATTTAGACAAGACTTCTTCATCCGAGTTAGAAAAGAGTTATGATCTTGGATTTAAAATTCTTTTTGAAATTGGATATAATGAAAAAATTCAAAAAGGAGTTAAGGATCATGTGAATTCTACACTATACCTTGTAAAAAGAGGTTTAGGGTTCCAACCCTCCATCATCTACTGTATTTATAACATCTTGTGGTAAACAAGCTAACTTTTCTTCACAAGAGAAATAATTGTCTCCTACTCCTACTCCTTTATCAGAGCAAGATAATATTTTGCTGAGCCTACTAAAATCCTAATTGACTACTTCCTCTCCAATGTGTAATAAATTTAATAAAAATAGTTATTTTTGTGTATATAATTGAGTGTATGGTCATTCGACAAATGAATGTTAGGCCTTGGGCAATAAAATACAACTTATTGATTGCAATGCTCTTTCATGTTTTGATGCACCTAATCACTCTAAATAATGATCTCTCTTCTATGGTGTTGCTCCTCACTATGTAGTATTTGTAGCTCCATATGTTTTCTCATTTCCATTCATGGTGGTACAATCTTACATGAAACCATATTTCATTTATGGTAGCAACATGATAGTATTTATTATGGTTCTCCTTTCCTTTACACTTTGGGGGAAAGTATAACTAGTTTTGGGAGGTGAGTATTATTTTCACAGATCCCCTCTTCCCCTTATTTTCCTTAAAATTTCAACATATCAAGTATATTGACATTCTAAGGGGGCATATCAACCTATCCATTTCATTGACATATTGCGAGATTTAAATTATTGGGATACCCCTTTTATGGTGGTGTTATTTATAACTATACTTGAGGCATGGTTATCAATTCATCCCCTATGACATTAAGAATTTATTCTTTCCCCATGATGTTATTTTATACACTTCCTAAAGCGTGATTGGAAAAATAGACCATGGATTTAGCATAATAGAGCTTTTTGGTCTATGAACTAGAGCTTTTCTAGATGGCTACCTAGCATAAAAATACTTGCTTGTCATTGGAGCCATGTGTTTCATGAGTCAACTAGCATAATATAGCTTTCTAGCCTTGTGAAATCTATCATGTTACATGGATACCTAGCATAACATAAGTTTCTAGGCAGTATGATCTATGTATCTCATCATTTTAGCTTGTACACATTGTACATTCGATGGATGAATTTTGGTATTTGAGATACATTTTTTGGACTAAGGTATATTTACCTTACTAACTTGAATACTCTTTAACATACTAACCTTGTGTTTATGTTTTATTTATGCATATTCCTTATTGTTTGGATTATGTGTTTTTCTTGTTCTTTATGTGTTTTCTTTGTGTATTTTGTATACTTTGTGTGTTTTCTTCATGTATTCCTTGTATACATCATGTTCACTTTATGTATGCGTTGTGTATTTTTTTAATTGTTTTTTGAGTGCTTTATGCATGATTAAATATTACCTTATCTTGTGTATGATATATTTTCTTTAGGTTTGTATTAACATTATGGATTGATGGGATCCAAAGTTGGGGGATTGCACACTCCTCTACTTGGCATCATCCTATCTCTTCAACATTTTGATAAAGAAATATATATTCTCCTTACTTTAGTCTGAGTATTAGCATAATTTAATACTCTCACTATAAAGGGGGATAAATGTAGCATTTTAAATTGTCACCCTTGAAAATTTCAAACAATGTTTAGCTCCCTCTTATGTGTTTGGACTTGATTGTTCTTATAATTTACATGTTTTGTGGTTGTTTTCAGAAAATAAAAAATAAATTAGGAATTATTGTTTATTATTTATTCACTGACACAAAAAGACCCAAAATAGGTATGGACTAGGGTGCTAGAACCATATTCCAACTTATTTTGGCCCCAATATAAATGTAATTGTTGATATTTTAAAATTTTAAAATATAATTTAATTTGTCAACTTTTGATAATTAATTTTTTGAGAAATAAATACATGCATCTAAATACAAGTCTTTTCACCATTTGAAATCCTACCAATTTTGGAGTTATAATTGAGCATCCTAAAATTATTCAAGGAAAATTCAAGGACATAAATAATAACATTATTATAGCGCTTTCCTCAATCAAGATCATGCTTGCAAGACATAAGGAAGAAAAAGGCAATTATGAGCAAGAAGTTATTATGATACAATTATGGTGAAGATGTATTGAGTTATCCTCTATAAGCTATCTACAACAATATATCATGTTTTTTGGACTAACCTATTGTAGGTCTATCAAGAAATCAAGGCATCCTTTAATCAAGATTTGTGGCGACCTGTGGTGTGGCATCACTTCATCAAGGAGTTCATACCAAGGTAAGATTTTCATTTATTATTTTATTCTAGTCAATTATTAATTTTTCTTGGCCTCTACCCTATTGGCATGAATAAATGTCTTGTACCTAATTAATTCACTCACTAGGGACTTAGGGGACATATTCACATGTTAATAATACTTAGGATTATAAGATTCTATCTAGAAGTCTTAGTTTTTATTTATAGATCTTATCTTTTCCTAGGTTATTATAAGTTAGTTGTCTTATGTGATAGGATTAAGACACTTGTCATGATCTTCTCTAATCCCATGTCTCACCTCTCCTTTATATGCAAGCAATCTCTTGTATATTTGTATATTCAACCAATATTCAACCATATTCAATATTGCATTGTTGAAGCAATTATTATTACCATTTTCTCTCTTGTGGAAGATATTTTTGGTCTAGTAATTATTCCAAGGGGTGTTGAGGAGTCACCATTAAATCATACATGGTATAAGAGCTTCAATGTTGCAATTTTTTCCCTAGATCTGAGGGTTCTATGTTGGCGTGAAGATCTTGTTGGGTTGATTATGGGTTTCAAAGATCTCATAGTTAAATATAGGGCATCAAAGAAAATAAGGTTTTCCTTTTGTTTCATCAAATTTGGTTATGTTTTGGATGATATAAGAGGTTTTCAATTTGAGGGTTTTAGTTGCAAGATCTAGAGGTAGCTGAAATTTTGGGGCACTTTGAGCCCAAATTGACCTTGCCATTGCGATCAAGATGCCTGAGAGATGAATTTTTATATAAAGTTTGTCTATATTCAAAAAAAATGTTTTTGGGGCAATTGTTTTTACCCATGCAGGTTGTACAACCCCCTAGGCAGTACAAATTTTAAATCATGCAAAAAAAAAATTAATATTTTATGTGGATTTTAATATTTCAAGAAATAATTAAAGGTTTTATTAAAATTCTAGTGGAAATATATTTATTAGGGTTAAAAAATATTAATTTGGTCAACATATTTAATCTCTACAACATGCCTTACCTAACACCTGCAGGTTTGTGTCGATCTTTACCAACTTGTCAAATCAATCATAGGTTTGTGTTGGCCTTTTCTGACTTGTCAAATAAGTGCTTGAGCGCATAGAGAATCTCATGTGGGGCTAGTCTCTTTGACTGCGCCCTGAGTGGTGAACATAGCCACCACCCCATAGTGGTGGTTTTACCTTTAAAATTTATACACCCTAGGTTATATGTATGACCAAGAGCGACTGAATTTCACACCCAGGAGCCCAATTATTGCATTGAATTAGCCTTTCAAGTGCCTCATTTTGCCCCCAAAGCCCTAAAATAGAGGTTTTTTCAAATTGTCATAACTTTTACCTTAGGTGGCAATTTTTTTGAAATGAGACATTCTTAGAATTTTGGAGATGTAAATTTTCCAATGATATAGGTGGTTTTTTAGAATTTTTCTATTTGGTGGTATTCTTTTGCTGATTGAAGTTAGATATAAATTTTTCGCTCCTGAGCTCATAACATTTTTCGATGATCTTCAATTTTCATGATTCTTGTAGCGTTGGAAAGGTATTGAGGAGATCTATCAAGCCATCCATGCACTATTCTTGTTTATATCCCAAGTATATTTTTATTTTAGTTTTTTTCCCGGTGGGTGTACTCGAGGTTACTTAGATATTTTGGTAGTTGGGAAGGTGTTGTTTTGATCATTGTACTTCATTTTAGCTATATTGTATATATTGATTTTAGATTTTATCATTTGAGAAGTTTATCATAATTGTAATCATGGGTTATACAACTCATCATTTTATAATGATTCTGACTAAGGACAATTATGAGTCATAGAAAAAATGCATCATAACACATTGTAGGTGGCTTAATCTTTTGCCTCATCTTTATGGACTCATTCTTGAACCAAAAACAATATATAAGAAATATGTTTGGGGTAATAAAAAAGACCATATCATAGGATTGATTGGTTTTAATTTAAATGTAAGAATCTTCAAAGGTACTTGGCATAAGTTTTTAGGAATCTCATGCCCACACACAATTTTGGACCAAATTTTGGGAGATTTTTGGAGATCCACACAAGCCTCCATTCCCAATAGATCCTAATTTAGACTTCCTCATTCCATCTGATGATGTTGAAAATATACCCTATGATGATGAGTCCTTAGAGGAGTTTGAATATGATGTAAAACTTGAGTTTCTTGATGATCCGAAGATTTCTCCTGTAGCTCCTAATTTTGAAGTTGAGATCACTCATTCATCTTCTATTGATGATTCATTCAGTACTTTTAGTGATTTATTCCAATGAGTATCTTAATGTCTTCCTGATTGTGATTCTTACTTATCAAGAATTACGTATTTGTTTGTGGAGTCTCACACTTCAAATTTGGAAGACCAATTTGAGGGTTTATCTCTCCTATTTGATGATATTCATGGATCAACTATTATCATTTCATGCTTGTCTTTAGAAAATTTTCAAGATTAGTTTTCAATTATTCCTATTTTTTCACAGTTTATTATGATTGAGCATGCACCTAATTGGATTGTTGCCTTCATCATCCAAGAACTTGGAAACACATGAGAAGATTTCAAAGAAACAATACATATGGACTCCACTTCCTACCAATTCCTATTTAGAATGGGAATAATTCCTACATTTGTACTTGGTTGATCTTCTACCCAAAGGGAGAAACACTATTTGTAGGAATTGGATCATGTTTTCTCTTCAAACACTTCCTATATTTGTAGGTTATTACACAATGTGGGGGGATATACTATCTCTCTTTTCCCTCTTATGGGGGGTCATTGATTGTATATACATGATGGATTTAGTCCTAAAAGGGTATCATTGAATCCTTCATACATCATCTCTCTTGCTTCTTTTCTCTCTTTTGGAGAGGAGTTTTATCCCACTAGGTTTTCTCATTTTATGTGTTTGTGAGAGATTACATATGCATTGTACATGGGTACCAAACATGGCCTCATAGCTCAACCCCATATTCATAGTCATTTTGTATAGTGCATATAATAATATTCTCCCTAAGTTGCACTTAAGTTGGGGTTTTGGTGCGAATAAATGTCTTGTACCTAGTTAATTCACTCACTAGGGACTTAAGGGACATATTCACATGTTAAATTTATTTAGTATTATAAGATTCATTCTATATTTCTTAGTTGTCATTTTGTAATGCCTCGCCTCGTAATCCCTAGAGGAAGTTGCAACAACTACGAAAGCATACAATTTTTATTCTTCTTTTAAAGTGTAATAATGACATGAAATGTGCACTACTCTAGCGCAAACATCCTCTAAGGCACAAGACTAAGGTTATATCTTAATCCCATTACATAAAAATTAACTCATCCATATCATAAATTAACTAAAAATGAATTTAATGAACATACATTCAAAGCATTAAACATCACATAGGATATAAGTACATAAAGATCCAAGATTACATTAATTTTAAATAATGTTTACAATACTCATTCCCAAAATGAGGAAGATCATACATAAGTGATACAAATTACATGAGTCCTCCTCAAACACAATTAAGGAGTAATATAAATACAAGTGTCAATCTGATACATTACATCAAATGAAGGGAACATACAAACTTGTATCTGTGAGCTCTCCAACTGGAAGATCTCACCATCACGAACATACGAGGGGAACCTAATGGAGTAAGCTGCACGTTCCACCCAACCAAGTGGTACCCAAAGGCCCACGCCCCATGGTAGGAGATAGTAACAAGGTTCCCTAAGAAATACCATCTACCAATAGACACAGGCTAACACATAATTGAACTTAAAAAATACCAACACAACACTAACTCATTGATTACAATACTTCCAGAGTTAAATAATTAAATAAATCAGTGAACCAAACATATTGCTGACATAGGAGGGTCACCACAAAGTTGCATAGGTTACCCCAGCAGATCTTCCCAGACCCTGACCCCCATCAAAAATCACTCTCCTACTTATAACACATGGAACAAATCCACAACCCAAGGGTAACCAAAGCACACATACAGATATTAAATCCCCATTCAAAACATAAAAGAATCACTCCCCCATTTGTGGAAATTGGGTGTTTACTAATAACGACAAAACACACTACCCAAGGGTAACAAAAAGGGTTGACAATAAAATTACAACCCCCAACTAAATTCCCACATCTGGAAGTCTTACTAACACTTCTAAACAAATTTCCTCAAAATAAGAATAGAAGAAATTTTATACAAGGGGCAATAAAATAGGAAATAAAACTACTTTTTGGATATCCTAAATCCAATTTCCCCTTTAGTGATCTACAGTAAAATTATTGCCCAAATAAATTAAATAAATAAAATCCCTTTACAAATAGAGAAGGAAAAACTAACTTATCTGTAACTTCAATTCCTCAATTACTTTTAATAAAATATCAATTTCTACTTAAAAGATTATTTCATTCAAATCTTCTATTTGTGCATATACTGCATGCACCTAGTTAATATTTTATTTAAATATATATTTATATATTTAAGTATATATCCAATTATATATATACACATATATTTATACATATATATACATACATAAATATATATATATAAATATATTTATATATATATATACTTATATACATATATTTATGTATATATATAAATAATATATATATATATATTATATATATTTGAAATTCAAACTTTATTAAAAACCAAATCAATATCCTCATTAAATTAAAACCGAGCGACTTAAGTTTAATGACAGATGGATTGCACATTAAAAGATGCATTTCATAGTTGTTTTGGGAGGGGTTGTGTTAACCACAACCGAACCCCATTGGATGGGGTGCAGACTATGGAGAGTCCACCGCCCCTTCCCTTGGGCAGCGGCGATGGAAACTCCACCATCCGCGTCCCTTGGGGTGTGGCAGTGGAAACTCCACCCACCTCCCCATATATATATATCAAAATATTCAAACAAAATCAACAAGCCTACAATTATATTGGTCATTGTCATATGCTAATCTTCTCTGGGATTTCTTAAAGGGTTTTCAAAATAGATAATTTACAAAGACTTCATAAATCATATTTATATATTTATAAATATATGTATATGTATATATATATATATACATATAAAAATCTAGAAAAATGATTACTCTAGTTGAGAAAATTATTTTCAAATTATATTCTACAAGAAGTTTTTCCCAAAAGGCCATCTATAGGAAACTTTCACGAAATCGTCTCGAAAGCTAATTTACAGAGAATTTTCTACAAAAGAATTTCTCAATTTAAACACAGAGGTTTTTCAAAATTTTCCAGACAAACAAATCTAACAAAGGAGGAACAATAAATTTCTACAAGCAACATTTACAAGGAAATTTCTCAAGAATTTTTTCTACTAAATTTCTACAGAGAATTTTAATTCTTTCCCAATATATATTCTTCTAGATTCCTAATGTTTTCTTCTGGGTTCTTCATTGTTTACAACAATCCCAAATAAACTTGCAATAATTTCAACAGAAGATTTCATTTCTATAGAATATTTCATTGAAAAGTTTTAGACATGGCATTTCAATTTTAACAAAAATCAAAAGCTTCATAATTTGCACATGCAATATTTTCCCAGTCAGTAATTTAATCTAAGACACTTTTCCAAAATGAAATTTACTAGAATAATAGAGGAACCTGAATTCCAATGCTTGAGAGGATGTGGATTGGTGTAGAAACTCTTCCTCAGAACGAAGATTCTTCTAGATCAACCAGAGCTTCCTTCGGAAACAAAACAAACTCCAAAGGACAAAGAATTTTCTTGAGACTGTCTTTTTTCCCCCCCAAATCTCAACAACCCTAATACAATAACAAAACTTAATTCTTAAACAACCTTTCCCCACCAAATATCATCTCCTCTCTTCCATGAAGAAACTTCTCACCTCACATATTTATAGCCATTATTCTCTTTGTGAAAATATTTTTGCCAACAACCATCATTAATATTCCCAAACACATGTTGAAAACAAAATATCTTTCAAAATCAATTTGCATCAAATCATATAGATATTTTTAAAAATTAAAACATTTTAATAATTTCAAAAATACATAGTATTTCTAATTCAAACTCAATTCAATTAATTTAATTAATTAATAAAATAAATTTAATCCTAAGATTAAATTATTTTACCAATTAGATTAAATTAATTAATTTAATTAAATTACAATCCTTCTAACATAATAAACAAGATTAATTAAATAATCAACTAAAATATTTAAATTATTTATTTACCTTAATCAAAATTTGAAACATAATAATATCAAAGAAAATGTTAACAACATTATAACAAAACATAACCAATAGAACCGATGACACACTATGACTAGGGTATGGCTTGAAACGGGAAACATAGCTACTATCTCCCAATCAACATTACTGTTGGGCAATGGACATGCTCAAACCTATGAAACCAGGTGGAGTTGATGTCCTGTACTTGAAAACCTAAAAACAAAGCATATATCAAACATGCATACGTATCATAATAAAACACACCATGAAGAGAGAATCGCAGAATTGCAGGGTGCTCACAGGCGAGTGATGCAGTTTCGTTCCCTTCACCAATACAATGTCACAACAACTAATCAATCTAACATCAATAAACTACTCATGAGCATATACCAATATTAATTCAAATAACCAGTATGCTAATCAAAAGCTTGTCATAATAATAAAATCAGAATTATGTACTCTCACATCATAACATAAAACCAACATCACTACAAAGTTAGAAATCAAATAATAACAAAGTATCATAGTCTATCATAGCCAAGGTACTAACAAAAAATAAAGCATAACAAGGAAACACATTATCTAATCAAAAGCTAAAAATGGAGGGGTGTTACATCCTCCCACCTAGGGTTAGACTTACTCCTGGAAGCCTGCAAACACGCATAATACAAAATCCATATAATAGCACATAATCAAATTTTTCCAAACCTGAATAACTCCATACACCAACATAAGAATAATAGTAACCAGAGTCATAATCCTCCAAGAAAAATAAACTATTAATCCAAACAACCAACATGGTGAAACTATTAGAGTAATTGGGTATTTACTTTATTAATTAAACAATATTTGTTTAATTACGTAAAGTTCCCTTTTACCTCTTTTCACTTAAGCTAACATTAGGTGCATAATAATTAATTACTTTATTAATTATTATTGTGCAAGCCTAGGGTTTCCTTTTTAGGGTTTTCATCTATATGTAGTTGAAAACTATCTTTTGTATCATTAATTCATTTTACATTTTCAGGTGAATACATGGCTCCACATTCTTGAGCATTTCCTTTGTTGCTTCTCTTTGTTTCTCCTTGTAACAGGTTATTTGCTTGCAAAGATATTTTGGGCTTCTATGGTGTTGTATCTTCTCAACTCCAACATGGTATCAGAGCTTCAAATTTACAGCTGCTTGTTCTTGTTTTGAGAAATTTGCATTGGAAGCAAATCTAGGGTTCAAAGTTTTTTGGGTGGATTCAACATTCTCCATTTTTTGGGTTCACTTTGGGCTCAAATGGACTGTTCCATTGGATTCACAGCGCCCAAAAACCCCTAAAACGACTGTCAAATCGTCGATTTTGGTTACAGTCAATTTGGGAGGCAAAATTTTTTTGCCCTAAGGCCGTACGGAGCAAAAATCGTAAAAAAATTTAAAAAAAACAATTTCTATGGTTTTTTATTAAATTTTTTGCGCGGCCAGTGCATTTGTTTGCGCCGCCCAGTGGCCACCATCGCGTCACCAAGTGGCCACCAGCCACTGCTCCAACTCCCATTGCCTCTGGCTCCGCCACGCTCAGCTCGCTCGGCTCCGCCGAGCTCCTCCCGCTTTGCCGCTGCTCCAACCGTGCTCGCTGTTCCCTGGCTTCACCGCTCCGTCTGCTCCAGGCTCTGCTAAGCTCATCCTGCCACTGTCCGGGCTCCGCCGAGCTCTCCCGTTGACTCTGACTCACCTTGCCGACTCTAGCCGACACAGGAGCTCGCCCCGCCAACTCCGACTCGCCCCGCCTACTCTAGCTGACACAGGAGCTCGCCCCACCGACTCCCGAGCTCGCCACCGGACTCGCCGACCCGGGTCGGCCGTGCCAACCCCTGTGGGCCTCTAAACCCCTACCGCCGATCATATGGGTGACCGAGGGTTTCGTCCCAACCCCCAGCCGCCAGCCCCCTGGTCGTCCACGTGACCAGGGGCCGAAGACTTTAGCCCTTGAGGGCTCCAAACACATTTTTTTTTGCACATTGGAGCAGCTTGCGCTAAATTGGACGTAGAATGGGCATTTTTTCTCGCTTTTTCACAAACGAGATATCGTCAGAAAGCTGGTTCCGACGCCGTTCTAGTGGTACTAGTAATTTTTCTTGATTTTACATTTTTTCTGTGTTTTTGGCCAGTCAAAGTCAGAACTTGGTTTTTTCACTCCAAGGGGCGTATCTTTTGTGTCCGAACTCTGTTTTGCACAAACGAATAGGCGTTGGAAAGGTGTTGCAGTGCTATTTCCAGATTTATAGTCTATTTTACCAGTTCATTTACTAGGTATTTTTTATTCAGCTTTGTGTTTTTTTACACTTTGCTCAATTACTTGGTCCTTCTGGCTCCTACATGAGTTTTGTTTGCGTGAGATGGGTTATAATCACTTGATCTAAATGTTGTAAGGTCAGATTTCTCAGTTTGTTTTTCATTTGAAGAGTTTTCATGGGTTTCTCTATTCACCCTTCAGTTGTTCTTCTGGAACGGGGTAATTATGAGTCATGGGCAAAGGGTATACTTACACATTGTAGGTGGCTTAATATTTTGCCTTATTTGTATGATCTCATACCTGAACCAACAACTTTAGAGGGAAAATTAGCATGGGATATTATTAGAAATCACATTGCAGGAGTTATATTGTCTAGTGTTGATCATGACACTGTGTTGGTTATATCAGACATTGATTGTCCTCACCCACTTTGGACACGTCTTTGGGAGATCTATGGAGACCCTCTTCTATCTCCATTCCCAGAGGATCCTGCTTCAGATTGTCTCATACCCATTGCTTGGCGAGAGAATACACCATTTGATCATGATACTTTAGAGGAGCTTGAGTATTTAGACACCCTTACATATTCTGATAGATCAGAGGTTTGTCTCACAGTTCCTACTCTTCCGACTGAGACTTCATCAGCATCTCTTGTTGTTCTTGATTCAGTACAGCCGGGAATCATACATCTTCCAGACATAGCTACTTTGGACTCTTATGTTGTAGACATATCTTTCTTGTTTGTTGAGTCCTATATTGCAGATTTGGAGGATTACTTTGAGGACATTCATCTCCTCTACCTTGACAGTCAGGTTTTCACTGTTCGCCCACCATTATCTGTGCATTCAGAGGTTGCATTTCAGTATTCTCCACATTAGTTTGGATTTGGCATTATTTGTTTCCATTCAGATAGTGAGACTCTTTAGCATCCTATCATGGCACACATCTTGAGACAGATTGGTTCTTCCTTCTTCACAGGGTTTCTTTGGTACAGGTCCATGGATCTGTTTCTTCCCAAGGGGAGGAATATCTTTTTCCGCTTCAGGATCTCCTTTTGGATTCTACATCAGGCATCTACCATTGTGACAGGAGTTTCTTCATTGTGGGGGGGCCTTCTTCTCTCTTTCTATATCTCCTATGGAGATCATTGTACATGTACTTATATGATAGAAGCTGTCTATGGGGGGTATTATGTTATCCACCTCCTATCCTTCTTTCATTAGTGCATTGCATTTCTTCCTTGCATTCTATTTTGGGGAGGAGTTTTGTTCCCACTGGGTTTTCTCCTTTACCCCATTTCATTTAGTTTGCATTGATTTTGTACATGGGTACCTGATCTGGCCTTGTTGCCGGGACCCATTGCTTTTGCTTTCAGTAGCTTCTTCTAGGTTTTAGCTTCTCCCTATGTCTATCTTAAGGGGGGTGTTAGAGTAATTGGGTATTTACTTTATTAATTAAACAATATTTGTTTAATTACGTAAAGTTCCTTTTTACCTCTTTTCACTTAAGCTAACATTAGGTGCATAATAATTAATTACTTTATTAATTATTATTGTGCAAGCCTAGGGTTTTCCTTTTTAGGGTTTTCATCTATATGTAGTTGAAAACTATCTTTTGTATCATTAATTCATTTTACATTTTCAGGTGAATACATGGCTCCACATTCTTGAGCATTTCCTTTGTTGCTTCTCTTTGTTTCTCCTTGTAACAGGTTATTTGCTTGCAAAGATCTTTTGGGCTTCTGTGGTGTTGTATCTTCTCAACTCCAATAGAAACAACCACCAAAAAATTCTCAAACCACATAACCTAACATAAAAAGTGTCAATGCAAAGAAAATAACACTGAATGCACTTCCTCAGCTTCATGTACCATAGGATTTCCATGATCTCCCAAATCAGCTTATTGCCCACTACCAGTAATCTCCACATCTATGCCCTGATGCTCTACCCGACAATGATCAACTATTGCAATTGTCCCATGGGTTCTTCTTACATCATTCCTTGTTGGCTCTATAGCCACTGACTTCTGATTGAATTTAGGTGTATTCCTTTAAGGACATTTCCTAGCTATGTGGCCCTATTGACCGCAAGATAAAAAACCTATTTGACATCTGAAACTCTTGTCACTTGGAGGTGCACTAGACTATTGAACACTACCCTAGCTATTTGTAGATTGTGCACTCTGTGTTGGCCTCTCTTGATGGTTGTGCTTATTATGCCACCAATTCCAGTTCTTTCTAGATTGAGAACCATCACCATCATGATGAGATTGAGAATCCTTATCTTTAGACCCAGAGTGTTGTTGTTGCTGACCACTCTCCTATCTTGGGCCTAGCTGGGTAAGAAATCCTCAAGAAAAGAACATAACTGAGGAACCAAGTTCTCCTCACGATCATTCTCATGGGGACTCAGAAAAGAAGTGTTCAAAAAATTGTCTCCACGACCACCTCTCCTAGGCATCCTATACACACCATCCAAGAAAGAAGTCACAACCCAAAAGGAAAAATTAAAATATAAAAACTCATAAGTCAAGCACCATACTCATGATTTAACATACATTCTACACATACACACCAATGCACATCACCAGAAATCATACCATAAGGCCACAAATGGGTCCATCTGGACACTAGAAAGCAACATACCAATCCATGATACATAATCCATAAGCCAAGAGCCAATATCCATCTCACATAATCCATACATCACATCAGTGGCTTGATTATGTTAGGCCACACACATTGTGAGACCATCCAATCAAGATCACAATGACCTATCTCTTGTTGTATAAGATGATTAGCCTCCAAGAGATAGTCATCACACATAGGTGGGTAGTGGGTCCTAGCTGAGTAACAACCTCACATACCCCAATCCCAACGTTCCTTGCATCTACTTCCTAATATGCACTCACCAAGTCCACCTCATACATCCTCGGAGAGGGTTCACAATACGACACATTTCTGACATTTAAAACAATAAAGATAACTAGTTTAGCCACCGAAGTCATAAAGAAGAGAAAATTAAAGTTCAATTTCAACAATAAGGCAATAAATGCGCATAATTTCAACACTAAATCAAATATAACTACGAGGGATACAAGAAAATAGCATCACAAGGTGTGGCTAAACCATCACAATCAAATATAACAAGGTTTCAACCTTCACAATCAATTGAAAATCATCAATAACCATAAATAGTCCACAATCTTAAAATTGCACTATACAACACTACATGACTAGATACTAGCCACCAAACGAGGAAGAAGGGAACAATGCTCCGCAATAATAATAGCCCTCATGTGGTGTGGAGTGAGAACACCATCCACATGACCCAGAGTGTACTCCATGACTATGATCTGCATCACGTCGTCACTCGACCTAGTCATACGCCAGTTGGGAAAGGCATGCACTAGTCCTATGCCACCTGGCAGTGTGTTCGTGGCTTCAGAAAAGTAGGCATGCACAAAAAACACCCCAAATAGCAATACCTCATGGAAAAGGCACACACAAGTACTCACTGTAGCCAAAGGTATACATGGCTAGGACCTACTCATATGCTATTTGACCAAACACTATCAAATAAATCGTGAGTATCCCTCTACAAGTGTGTGAGGCCCGATAACGCTCATCACACAAGTAGGCTATCATAGCACAATCTCATAATGCACCTTCACATCTATATGCACATGGAATTATGTAACATGGCATCATCACCAAAACTATGTCAGAACATCAGTGGGGTGTGGCATCGTATCTATTACATCATGTCAGAACATGTGTAGATACAGTATCATGACATCATCACCAACTCTATGTCAGAACATTAGCGAGGTGTGACATTGTATCTATTGCATCATGTCAGAACATGTACAGATACAATATATATATAATGCAAAAATGATAATATCAATATGGGGCTACCCGAAATTCACCTCTCATATGGATGAGGTTTACTCAATAATGCTAGATCAACGTCTCTACAAACGGCCAGGCATATACTAACAAACCAATGTTTTTGTACTCAAATCTATGGGGATTGCACTAGTACATATGGATCAAGTATCTTGATCCATCATAAGGGAAAGTAGTGGGTATTTTTTCTTGGGATTGGTTGAGTTGAGATTGCTCTGCATTGCAATATGTGTATGCTTCATAGTCCACCCAAGGAACTTTGTGGCTGCTACTATCCCTTCATTGATTGAGGGGCTAGAGAACCAAAAGAAAAGAATCTATGAAACTAACTTTTGGTTACTCTTATATGTATAATTTTCAACCACATGTGGGTTGGCCCTCAATCAGGTAACAAACATGTAAACACACATAATGGTATGGTAAATCCCACATCAAAATAAAAAAATTTCCCCATGGATGGGTACCAAGTATCACCATCCCATGGACACACAATGGAAGTACAGGGTATTCACAACACTAAATCGATGCACAATTACTGGTTCCTCAAATTTATAGGGGGTACAATTACATACATAATTCCATAAGAACATCTACTTCCATCACCCATGGGATACATATCATTAATTTTCATCAATAACCTTTTACCAGTTTTTCTTTCACTCTACTCTTTTCCATAGAGCACATGATACAAAATTTCAATGCCATAAACACCGTGATCACTTAACAATACAACTAACAAATTCACAAGGAGAAAATAATGGGCTCATATGTACCTAGAGTACCCAATCTATGAACTTGGGGCTCTGATACCATGTGTTATGCCTCGCCTCGTAATCCCTAGAGGAAGTTGCAACAACTACGAAAGCGTACAATTTTTTTTTATTTAAAGTGCAATAATGACATGAAAGGTGCACTACTCTAGTTAAAACATCCTCCAAGGAATGAGACTAAGGTTATATCTGAATCTCATTCCATAAACATTAACTCATCCATAGCATAAATTAACTAAACATGAATTTAAAGAACATACATTCAAAGCATTAAACATCACATAAGATATAAGTGCACAAAGATCCAAGATTAGATTAATTTCAAATAATGTTTACAATACTCATTCCCAGAATGAGGAAGATCACATAAGTGATACAAATTACATGAGTCCTCCTCAATTACAATTGGGGAGTAATATAAATACAAGTTTCAATCTAATATAGTACATCAAATGAAAGGAACATATCAACTGGTATCCGTGAGCTCTCCAACTAGAAGATCTCATCATCATGAACATACGAGGGGAACCCAATGGAGCAAGGTGCACGTTCCACCCAACCAAGTGGTACCCAAAGGCCCACCCCCCATGCTAGGAGATAGTAACAAGGTTCCCTAGGAAAGACCATCTACCACTAGATATAGACTAACACATAACTGGACTTAAAAAATACTAGTACAACACTAAATCATTGGGTACAATACTTCTAGAGTTAAATAATTAAATAAATCAATGAACCCAATGGAGTAAGGTGCACGTTCCACCCAACCAAATGAGGGGAACCCAATGGAGTAAGGCGCACGTTCCACCCAACCAAGTGGTACCCGAAGGCCCACCCCCCATGCTAGGAGATGGTAACAAGGTTCCCTAGGAAAGACCATCTACCACTAGATACATACTAACACATAACTGAACTTAAAAAGTACTAGTACAACACTAAATCATTGGGTACAATACTTCCAGAGTTAAATAATTAAATAAATCAATGAACCAAACATACTGCTGACGTAGAAGGAGTGTCACCACAAAGTTGCATGGGTTACCCCAGTAGATATTCCCAGCCCCCGACCCCCATCGAGAATCACTCTCCTACTGACAACAAATGGAACAAATCCACAACCCAAGGGTAACCAAAGCACACATACAAATATTAAATCCCCATTCAAAACATAAAAGCATCACTTCCCCATTCGTGGAAACTGGGTGATTTACTGATAACAACAAAATAAACTACCCAAGGGAAACAAAAAGGGCTGACAATAAAATTACAACAACCCCCAACTAAATTCCCACATCTGGAAGTCTTCCTAATGCTTCTAAACAAATTTCCCCAAAATAAGAACAAAATAAATTCCATACAAGGGGCAATAAAACAAGAAATAAAACTACTTTTTGGATATCGTAAATCCAATTTCCCCTTCATTGATCTACAGTAAAATTATTGCCCAAATAAATTAAATCCATTTACAAACAAAGAAGGAAAAACTAACTTATCTATAACTTCAATTCTTCAATTACTTTTAATAAAATATCAATTTCTACTTAAATATTATTTCATTCAAATCTTCTATTTGTGCATATATTGCATGCGCCCATTTAATATTTTATTTAAATATATATAATTATATATACACAAATATATATATATATATATATATATATAATATTTAAATATTTTTAATAAAAACAACTTAAAATTCCCAAAATATCATATAATAATATATATACATATATTTATACATATATATACATACATAAATATATATATATATGTAAGTGTGAATAAGTGAATAAGCACAAAAGACACTTCTTAATACAACATTATATCAATAGACAAGTTAAATGAATCAATTCAAAGGAATTATCTATCAAAAGCATCATATTGTTCTCTATCCTCAAAGATTTATTAAATCAAAATTGCTCTCATATTGTTAAGCACTATGATTTTTAAAATGACTATCTGAAGAACGAGATGATACTAATGCAATGATAAATAAATTAAACTAGCATGATATGGACATGAAATAGATAATTGCAGCTATAGGAGATAGCCATTGCTATGAAGCTTGATTGTTGAATTGCTTGAATGTTGATGCCTGGATTCCTGCAGAGTAAGGGTGCATAAACTTGATTATCTGGATCCTTTTCTTGGTTCAATGAGGCTTTATTTATAGATTTCCTGGTTGTAGAAATGCATAGGGAAAACTTTGAGAGGATTGGATTCAATCTGGAGGATTGAATGGTGAGAGATGGAGGAGATTGAGAGAAAAATGGAGATTGTCTCTACCCATGAAAACACTAGGCAAGAGAAGAGGAAGGATTGATGGAGGAGGATTGAGAGATCAAATTCCAAATTTGTCTCCAATTTGTCTCCTAAACTTCCCGTGAAATTTCAAAGCATTAATTGTGACAAATTTAGACTTAGATTAGACATAGGAAATCTAATTCATTTTTGAGGAAATGTAGATTGGAATATTCCTTATGCTCTAGTTCAAATATTTTTGATTTATTTAAATTAGGAAAAGGGAGATAAATAATTTAATAAAACAAACTATAGGATAGTTGTTTATTAAATTAAACATAGGAATATGGTAATTAATTAATAAAGTGTTTTGATCTTTATTTAATTAATTTGAGATTGATGTGGTAGAATAAAATATGGATTTGATAATTAAATCGAACAAAGTATTTAATTTTGTTTATTTAATTAAGATGAATTTAAATGTGAACTATATAAATAAATATTTCTATTTATTCAATAGTAGAGGAAATTAGGATAATTAATCAAATAATTCATATTTAATTAATCAGATGCTCCAAACCATTTTTAGGTGTATACATTTTTCCCCTCTTCGAAGTGATGTGTTTACGCGTTGCTTCGAAGAAATATTTTGCTACTACTGCCAGAATCGATGATGATAAAAAATAATTCCGTATGCCATAGACATGCCCCAGACATTGATTTTCAGATGATTTGATGATAATATGCCCCCTCAGGAGATAAATTAATGATCTGATGATTTTTGGAATTTTTTGATTTTTTTATGATTTTTTGATGATTTGATGATGATACGATAATAAAATAATTTATCTCCCAACAAAATGATGAAAAAATAGAGCCCTCAGAAGAATTTTGATTAATTTCATGGATAAAATTAATCAAAATATAATAAAATCCACCAAAAATCCCTTGTCAAAATTTATAAATAGTACAAAAGGTCATTTTCAGAGCCATTTATGCTTTTTGAATTCAAAAACCTTTGTGATAGAGATTTTTCTGCCAGCTGGAGCAAGATGCCTATCCCCTACCACACTCACCGATTCGAGCGTGTTCGAGGCCATTGATGGCCGCCTGTGTATGGACCTCTGGTATGTACCCCTTGACCTCCTCATACTTCGTGACTTTTTGTTTTTTATGCTTTTTAGGTGTTAGGTGTGTCTAGGCTAGCTTTAGCGCTTTCAAGCTGCTCTGTAGCACTTACACTCTAGTGTAGCACTTCTAGTAGGTATTTTAGCGCTTTGAGTTTTAGTGCTTGCATTAAAAACTTTAGCGCTTTGGGTCGGCAATGTAGCGCTTTTGGTCAAATAGTGCTTAGGAGTCGAATTATAGCACTATGATGTAGAATTTTAGTGCTTTGGGAAATCTAGCACTTTGGGTTGGTTGATTAGCGCTTTCATTGTTTGTTCTAGCACTTGTGGTAAAGTGGCACTTCGATGGACTGTTTTAGCACTTTGACACTATAAAATAGCACTTTGAGTAACATAGCGCTTTTGGTGCCTAATTTAGCACTTCGGAGTGTTGAAATAGCACTTTTGGATTTTAGCACTTTGGGTGCTTGATTTAGCGCTTTTCGCTGATAAAGTAGCGCTTTTGAATTTTAGCACTTTGGAAGCCTATTTTAGCGCTTCGGGTTAAAAATAAAGATTTTCACTTAGTGAACCCTGATTTTGCCAATTCTAATCATGTCCATTCTTTGGATTGGTATGATTGATAATCCAAATTCTTGATGTTGGATTTGATGATTTAAATAAGACTAACTCTCATGACAGGTGAGAAGAAATCCTATTTGTGATGATCCTCATGATAGGTGAGGAAATGATTCAATATCTGATAAATCTCATGATAGGCGAGATCTAGATAATGTTCTGATAAACCTCATGATAGGTGAGGTTTGATGTTTTCCTATGAATTTTGATCAAAAATTCATACCAATTTGTGATAGACTTGATAGTAGAATGACTTTTGATTTCTTGACATAGTTCACTAATTGTGGATTTTTCGTTATGATGATAGGAGGATTTGGGTACTCTCCAGATTTGAGAGAGGTTTCCATAGATGATGGACTTGATTCCTCATCTGACACTAGATGAGCTTCAGGTGATAGGCCAATTCGGCCTTTCTAGTTTGCTTGATATGCTCTAGATTAGAATTAATTGGGGTCTATTGATTGCATTGGCTGAGAGGTGGCATAGCGACCACAACAAATTTCACTTACCTACTGGAGAGATGATAGTCACACCTGAGGATGTGTGGCATATCTTGCGCATTCCATTCATGGGGGAGATTGTCACTTATGATTCCCATGGGATGAGTAGCAGGGATGCTCTTTGCAAAGTGTTTTAGGATTAGGACATTGAGGATCCGAGCGTTCCATGGCAGAGGATTGCAGATTCTTATGCGACACTACCAACAGTGCTAGCTGGATTCATTGGAGGTTTCCTTTGCCCTGATCATAGGTCAAAGGGATTCCTTATTGGCTGGGGTAGGACACTAGAGAGCATGTTGGTACATGGTACCAGATATGCGTGGGGGATGTGCATGTTGGCGCATCTTTACCATGATCTTCATTCAGTTGTGTACCTAAGTGCACATAGTATATCCACAGGGACGACCCTATTACAGGTGTGGGTTTGGGAGCATTTTTCCATTGCTCGACCATTTCCATTGGCAGATAGACCAGCTGATAGACCGTATGTGTTTAGATATAGAGGTGGATTTACACAGGCCCGGATGGTCAAGTTAGAGCACTGGAGTCGGGTTTTTGATGATACTGAGACAGCGACATGGCGCCCATACCTTGACTGTGAGGAGTTGGATGAGGATGGTACACTGTTGGGACTCCTTTGTGATTCTATGTACCTCATTGGTTGGACTCCATTTGTGATAGAGAGATTTCTGCTTCGTCGAGTATACAGACAGTATGGCATTGTTCAGTGTATGCCATAGGGGGTAGCTCATTATGCCTAACGACAGATGGATATTCTTGATTGGGGGCCCTATTTTTCATAAAATGTTGTAGTAGAGGGGTACAGGGCATTATAGCCATCTCCCTGGGACATACGAAGGGATATTGCAGAGGCACTTGTGATAGAGGAGTACGCAACATTTTTGGCCTTAGTTCCACATCCTCGCATTACCATTCCTGATGAGCCAGTACCACTACCAGTAGAGGAGGATGTGGAAGAGGATATTGTTGGGGGTGAGGGTGATATCTCAACAAATGATAGCTCAGAGAGTGATAGTGAGGATAGCAGCAACAATGGTTATAGTGATGGTGGTAGTGGAGGGCCAGGACCAGCCATTAGCAGTGGTCCATCTTCTAGCAGGCCTCGCAAGAGGCGAGCAGTGACAGTGCCACCTATAGATTATCAAAGACAAATCATAGGCTAGAAAACATAGGTTCAGACACTACAGGGATAGTTGGTATAGGCTACGGGTATGCTCATGCAAACTTAGACCTAGATGCAGGTCCAGGCATAGGCTCATGTGCAGGCTTTATCACAGGTATAGGGACAGTTGACCACAGTACAAACATAGGTGGCCACTTTGACAGTCGAGAGAGACAATGCACGATAGATTGCTGAGAGGGCACAGGAGACAGTGGAGACTCTCCAGAGAGTGGCTGATGGCACCTCCATAGGGGATAACATGAGAGAGGTTCTGTGGGTAGGCTGAGAGGAAAAGTTCTCCTGGGGCCGGTACCATGATGCAGTTCCTACCGAGCAGAGAGTGAGTTATGCCCCATCGAGATCTAGGTGGACACACACACGAACAGTGAGTGAGGGGGTTACACAACCTCCACGCAGATATCCCAAAGATCTTGGTCCTTCCAGGGGTGGTGGTGGTACAGGTCTTGTTAGGCCCTCACACTCTGGTAGTAGTAGATCATAGAGGCTATTGATGATCCTCATTGATTCATTTTATGATGATGTATTTTTAGACTTCATTGTATACTTGACACTTGATGATATATATATGAGATGCATTTGATATGATATGATGATGGTTTAATGATTTCTATGTGATGGATGCTTTTATTATATGCTTTATGTGATGAGTTTATTCTAAATGTGATGATGTATATGAATGATGTTTTATTTTAATGCAATGATGTAATGATGTATGTATGCATAGAATATATGATATATGGATATATGATGTGATGTATGGAATTTAAATGATGATCTATATGAATGTTTTTTTTTTAAACGTGATCAAAATGTATGAATGGATGGATAAATGCTTTTTGTTATTTTTCAAATGTGATGATGATAAATGATGATCTTATGATGAATGAGCAATGTATGGATGGTAAAGAATGTATGCGTATGATGTTGGATAAATGATAATGTAATGAATGTTTTATGGTAAAATGAACTTGATGTACTGATGGTAGAAATTATGATGTATGATGAAATATATGAAAAATGATGATGCAATGATGATGAAATGATGATGCTATATGTTTTTGATGATTTTTAGATTTAATTCAAGTATACTCAGTCTCTTTTGTAGATTAGATAATCAATAATTTGGAATTCTTTATGCAATGAATACTCTATAGATAATGAATCATGATGAATGCAATCTAATTTTAGCATGCAACTATATGCAAAATGATTGTCATTTTAACAATACTTTTGTGCTTTGTATCATCATAGAGCTTTGTTGGATGTTGAAAGTGAGTACAAGCGTTAATGATTTTGTTAGACCAATAATGACCTGAGTACTTCTTTCATGATTTTTGATATTGCAAGTAAACACAAGCATCTAGGTATAATTGAACCGAGATGACCTGAGCATTTATTGTGTAAATAGATAGTGATTAATCATTTGAATGTGTGAATTTTGAATGTCATCGGTGATACATTTGCATAGCACATCCCTCGACAATTCATATATTTAAATGAGTGACATAAAGACATCAGATAATAAAACATCATTCTTTTTCCTTATATCTCTCATTCAATACATCATTGAGTTACTCCAAAGAAATGATAATAAAAAATGCAATTTATCCATTTTCACTTAGTGTGTTTCAATCATTTTCAGATTTTTAGATCATCCATCTTGATTTTTGACATATTTTTGGATTTTTTGAGACTTTGGGCAAAAGACCTAACCTACTAACTAATCTTAGGGGTCTCAAGGGCTGATAAAAGATTAGCCTTGTCTACGTTACACATGCAAAGACCATGTAGTTCGATTGACTCAGACCTATGTTTTTGGATTTTGAATTTTAAGATTAACGTATTTGACATGTTTTTTTTTTCGATATGATATTGATGTTTGAATGCCTTCCTAATGATGATTGATGTCACACTTTGATCTTTTTTATTGTTTTCTGCCATACCATTTTTCACCCTTTTTGGTGAAATCGAGGTGTTGTTGCCCCCAGTGATATCTAGATGTTGCCCCCAAGCTTTAGAGTGAAACTTGACTATGCGAAATGATTTTGATATGGATGCAATGATGGCAAGATGACTGACATGATATGGAACGGTACTAACTGCCAAACAATTGATCCTGATATGTATCAAAATAGATGGGAAAGCTGATCATAGAATCACATATGATGCTTGTTTCCAGGTTTTCCCCATATGGTTTGATTACACTCTTTGTTTTTGTGTATTTTTCTCATTTTTCTCATTTTTCTTTCTTTTTTTTTTGTATTTTCTATATTTTTTTGTATTTTTGTGTTACCAAGATGCCTGATTGCTAGGTTTTCATCAAGGAAACTATTACAGAAGTTTAACCCATGCACTAGGAGAGTTAAGTATAGAACCTTCTGAGATGGATACTATTGATAAGTTCATCAAATAGATCCCCTTCTAATGTTCATAGCTGATATGCCCCTGATCCATATACTGATATGACAACAAAAGTACCTAGCCAGTTAGGCTCAAATTTCCCTTTCTTTTCCCTATCCTGCTGATTCCTAGGGTTTTTCTTTAGTACCAAGTCACCAACCTGAAAGACCCTCAGTTTTACCCTGTGGTTGTAACTCCTTGACATTCTCTATTGATAAGTCATTAGATGATTAACAGCTTGTTGATGTCGTTCATCTAACAATTCTAGTTCATGTAGCCTAAATACCCTATAGTCTTCATTTGAAATTATTCCTCTAAGTGATACATGAAGGGATGGAATTTCAACTTCAATGGGAAAAATAGCCTCTGATCCATATACCAAAGCATATGGTATTGCTCCTGTTGGTGTTCTGATACTTTTTCTATAGGCCCATAGTGTAGGATTGAGTTGAACATGCCAATCACATCCAACATCATTAACCATCTTTTTGAGAATTTTGAGTATGGTTTTGTTTGAGGCCTCTGCTTGGCCATTCCCTTGAGGATAGTATGGTGTTGAAAAGTGATGTTGGATATGGAACTTTTGGCATAACTCTTGGACATCTTGATTTTTGAATGGTCTTCCATTATCAATGATAATGGATTGAGGGATTCCATACCGATAGATAATGTAATTTAAGATAAATGAGGAGATCTATTTCCCAGTGATGGTTGTAAGAGGTACTGCCTCTATCCACTTCGTGAAGTATTCTATAGCCTTGATAATGAACTTATGTCCATTAGATGAAGATGGATTTATTTTTCCTACCAGATCTAGGCTCCATTGATAAAAAGCCATGTTGATGTAAAAGGATGCAGTTCTTGTGCCGGTGCATGAATCAGATTGCTGTGAATCTGAAATTTTTGACATTTCTTTACAAATTGATATGATTCTTTCTCCATGCAAGGCCAATAATATCCCAAACAGAGGAGTTTCTTGGCTAGGGTTATCCCACTCGAATGAGTGCCACAAATACCCGCGAGAACCTCTCATAGGGTCGTTTCAGACTCCTTGTGTTCTAGACATTGAAGTAAAGTACCATCAAGACCTCGACGATAAAGTATGTTTGCAATTAAGTTGTGTCATGCGGATTGGTGGATAAAGTTTCATTTTTGATTCCTGGAAAGGTCAGGAGGAAGGATATCATCTTTTAGATAAGCATAGGTCTTTTCATAGATGGAAGTTTCAATGGTTTCTAGATGGTAGATAGTAGCAGTTTCTGGATTATTATGGGAAGAAAAAGATATTTGTTCCACCATAAACTCATAACAAACACGTTTCTCAGGCAGTTGTAGTGATGAAGCGATCATGGCTATAGCATCCATAGCTTTGTTCTCAGCCCTTGGAATTTGATCAAACTTGATACTGACAAAAAATTATTTCAGATCCTCGATGTGTTTCTTGTAGGGCATCAACTTTTCATCTTTTGTTTGATACTCATCATTTACTTCATAAATGACTAATTGAGAATCCCCATATACCTACAAATCTGTGATCTTCCATTGAATTGCTATTTTGACCCCAATGATTAAAGCTTCATATTCTGCTACATTATTTGTACACTAGAACATTAGTCTATATGATTTAGGAATGGTGTGTCCTTAGGGAGATATGAACAAAATCCCTACTCCTGATCCACGTTGTGTGTATGATCCATCAAAATATAATACCCATTGTTGGGGCATTACTGTGAGAATGTCTGCATCTATAAATTCCATTGTCACTGGTCGATCATCTGGTAGAGGAGCCTCAATTAATTTTTTAGTGATTTCCTAACCCTTAATGGATTTTCTTTCTACATTTTCAATGTCAAATTCACTTAATAGCATGACCCATTTTTCCAGTCTACCTATTAAGGCAGCTTTACTGAGTAAATATTTTAATGGATCGATTTTTGCTATTAATCTGATGGTATGAGTCTACATGTAATGCCTTAGCTATTGAGTATAAAATACCACTACCAAGCAAGACTTCTCTATGAAAGTGTAGTTTATTTCATATCCATTCAATGTCCTGCTGATGTAATAAATGACATGCTCTTTTCCTGCACAATCCTCCTGTGTTAGAAGTGCCCCCAAAGAGATATCTGTCATGGCAATGTATAACAACAAAGGGCTTCCTTCTGTTGGTGGCATGAGAATAGGTGGTGACATTAGATACTGTTTGATTTGGTTGAATTTTGTTTCACACCCCTCGTCCCACTTGAAAACTATATTTTTATGTAGAAGGTGATTGAATGGATGACTTTTGTCTGCTAGCTGGGAGATAAATCTTCTAATCGATTGGAGCCTTCCCTGTAATGATCTGAGTTGACTAATATTTTTAGGAGGTGGCATTTCCATTATTGCTTTGAATTTTGTAGGATCCACTTCAATGCCCTTTTCTGACACAATGTACCCCAATAGTTTTGCTGATGTGACCTCGAATACACATTTCCTTGGATTCAATCTGACATTAAATTTCTCCAGCCATGTGAAGATTTTATCCAGGATATGTAGATGTTCGTCTCTTGTAGTAGATTTTTCCAAGATGTCATACACGTAATCCTCCATGAAGGTGTGCATCATATCATGGAATATTGTCATCATTGTTCTTTGATAAGTGGCTACTACATTCTTTAAACCAAACGACATGACATTCCAGTAGAAAGTTCCCCATGGACATGTAAAAGCCATCTTCTCTTGATCTTCTGGAGCTATTTTTATTTGGTTGTATTCGGAGAAACCGTCCATGATTAACAACATGGCATGCCCTACCGTTAAGTCCATGATGATGTCGATATTTGGTAGCGGAAAATCATCCTTTGGGCATGCTTTATTGAGATCCCTGAAATCTATACATATCTAGATGCCATTGTCGGGTTTTGAAATAGGTACAAGATTTGATATCCATTTGGCATAGTCTAATGACCGTATGAATCTAGCATCCAACAATTTCTTCAGCTCTGTTTTGACAATTAATGCTATGTGGGGATGCATTTTTCTCAACTTTTTCTTGACAAGCTTGATTCCTGTGCAGTTCTTAGTAGAAATGATCAATCTGCCATGGGAGTTTCATGGAGGTTGGAAGCTTGGTTTCCTTGAGAAGTGAGTGCATTGTAAGGGGGAGCTTGTGGGGCCAAGCTTCTGAATTCATTCACTAAGGATATGTGGTTAGTGGGATCCAAAAGAATATTGTCCTTGCAGCCATAGGATTTTTGTAAACTTACTTCTATGTGGTTGATTTTCATTTTTTACAACACCATCTGTTTGCCAATTGTTTTCAAACAAATAAACATCAAACTTGCTAAAATTTGAACCAACTTTGTCAACTGAAACAACTCTTTGCAATCAGCCTAAAATTTTGTCAAATCACTTCCTGCAACTCATCTGCCATCATGAACCGCATTTGTCAAATCAAGTCCTCAATTTTGCACACTTTGGGATAGGAAAACTTTCCTTTCTTTGTCAAACCATTGTCTCAAAAAGTAAATTGTCATTGGACCAAGTCAAACAAATCAATCATTAGTCATTTTCCTTTAGTGAGCTACTTCCAACTCATAAGTCTAGTGTGGAAATCTCACCTTGTCATTTTGTCATCTTGTCCTTCAAACCAGTCCTTTGACAATCAAAATCGAGACATTGGCCAAACTTTGAATTCTTAAGTGAACCTTTCCTAAAAATCATTTGACATAAGGCATCTCCTTTTATCACTTTGCATTGTCACTTTGCACAATCTTAGCCTCATGCCATCCACCATCATGTCTTCAAGTCACTATGACATGCGTGCTAGTCGAATTGAATGCTAATTCATTGGTAATGGTCAAGCACAACTTGCTAGGGAATTCAAAACACAATACCTCCAATCCAAGTCCAAATTTACAACCCCTAGCCCTCCATCCATCTATCCATCCTACCAACAATCCATGAGTTCTAGTCCTCTATCCATCTACTATCAAGAGTCCCCTAACACCATCCATGGCACTAAGTCACAACAAACTTCCATTGCTCATACCCACCCTAACTTTGACAAGGGAAATCAGCCATCCATCAATCCAAACCAACTATCCATGTCATATTCTAATCCTCCATCCACGTCATATCCTAATCCTCCATCCATGTCATATCCTTTTCATGCATCCATGTCCTATTCTAATCCTTCATCTCATCCTAGTCCTTCATCCACTAACCCTTTCCAAACCTCCATGTCATATCTTGGTCCATTGTACACCAATCCATTCCAAGACACTCCATCCCAACATACATTTGGTCATAAAAACATATCTAGTCATGGTCTCTAAAGTCCCATCTTCTTACCTATACTTGAGGATACATTTCAAGAGGCAAGTCCAAAGCATGACATCATAACATCACCATCTTGTTCAGATCAAAGTAGTCTATTGGACCCCATCTTTACATCCATTGAAGAAGTCCACCTAGACAATTATGGCATACCAAAGACACCTATCCTTAGTCAAGAGTCCATCCAAAACCATGTCATTCAAGACAAACCTATCCTTGGTCAAGACCCCATTTTCAATCATGTCATCCAAACTGAGCCCATCTTTGATCAAGACACTAATTTTGAAGAAGTCCAAAATGATCCACTCCTTGACCTTTATGACCTTCATGATGAAACACTTGAAGATGACCCTCTCCAAGCTACCAACATTGACACTACCAACAATGAGACACTTGCCTCCATGGGACACATAGATGATCTACCACTAGAACAAGAGTCTCTTAGCATGGACATATTTGCAAATGATCAAGCTATAACTGAATTCAGTGGGCTCTATGACCATGACCATGAAGACGGTTTCAACATCAGCTTCAAAGCACTAGGAGAATCATCAAAATCTAATATGTCAAAAAATCAAACCGAAGTTATTAATAAAAAATCTATCCAACATGCCAGTGATGCTACAACATCCTATCAATTAGGATCATCTATCTTTTTTAGAGCAGGCTTTCTCATAGATGAGACGATTTTGAACATTAATTTCCACAATAAGGATGGGTTGGCATATTGCTTCGAAAATAACAAGTACCCCATCACAAACAGAATTTGTCAGAACATGCATTATCAGGGAAAAGGATTAGGCCTACACAAGCAAGGAATTTTGGAACCCATACAAGTTCAAGCACATTATGGACATCAAGGTCTTGGCTATTCATCAATCAACAAATCTAATGATGTTCATGGTCCCTCCTTGATATTGGGGGAAACTTTATCTAATACAAACGTCAAAATGGGTGTTATGAGTAGTCCTTTTCATAAGATTGTTGCCAACACCCCTTCCCTCCACACCCCAAACCATCATTCCATCATGACTAAACCTTCCTTTTGGAACCAAAAAAAGTATTACAAATCCAAAGTTCAAAATCACATGTCAAAGGCCATGGAATCAGACAAAAATTCAAGTGACAAATTAAGCTAAAATGGATCCCAAAACAAAATGGATCAAGTCAAGAATCGGGCAAAGAAAAGATGCCAAATTCAAAAGTAAATCAAAATGTGGAGCCACAAGACAAGAGGACTCCCACATACAATACATGTCCACCTCCTTCAAAATGGCCATCAAGCAAGACATATAAAAATGTTGGTTCCAAACACTATCCTAATAAAAATTCCCAACTTTGTCATCCAACACCACAAGTTTGGAAAATAAAAATCAATGCATCCAAACATCTGACTAAGCCGTCTACATCTACCATCATCCATCATAATCCTACATCTCACCTAAAGTCCAAATGTCCCATGTCACAAATTCATCACATGTTGGTAGCAACTCTCTATCATAAGGACTCTCATGACACTCTATCACGATGTGCGTATTTTGGTAAGGCCAACTCTAGTATCAAAAAGGATCACAATGACATCAATCAGCTGTATGCAAGTGTTATGATCCTGACAAAGCAACTACTTTAGAAAGGTCATTATTGGCATGTCATGGCACTAGTCTCTATATCAACACCGTCAAAGTCTTCAACACAGTCAGTGGTCATCTAAAGAATCAAGGCTATCCGAAAAAAATACAAAAATACAAAAAGAAAATGAAAAACAAAAAAATTGTCACCTTGATGAAAACCTGGCAAACAGGCATCATGGTGACACCAAAAAAATCAAAAAATATCAAAAATAGTAAACAGAAAAATTTCATCCAATAGTGAAAACCATTCTTATGGCACTTTGGATAAGTAACATGATGAAAACCTAGCAAATAGGCATCATGTGTAGAATAAATCATCTATGTGGACCATTACACTTGGGGGCAAGTCATCTCTTCTCCCATTCCCTTTGGATGACATTTTCATCCATCCATCTAAGCCCTATCATTTCATCCATTTTCCCACCTACTTTGATTTTCACAAGGACTACAATACAAACATAAATCATGCTTTGAAAAAAATAAATTGAAATGTTCATCATTTGGTCATACACTAGTCACAAAATATCATGTCATTATCTTCATGGCCTCATTATCCCCTATGTGACACAGTCATTGGAGACCATACTTTAGCCTCATGTGACATTGTCCTTGACAACTATACGATAATAGTCCTCATGTCTCTTATCTTTTACAGAAGTCATCCATTATCCTTTTATACCTATCAACCATCTTGGTTTCCCTTGTCAATGGTCTAAAGATACCTCATCATCCCATCTAATCCTCACGAAGTCATTCCCAATGTAACAATATGGAAAACTTGGTGCATCATCTAAAACATTTCCTTGACTTTGTCCCTGGCCCTACTATAGACTTTTAACCTCTTGTCATATCATTGCCATCGTCACGTTGTTTTGGGATGTGTCCTTCCCATGTCAAACAACATTGTCATTGTCATTGTCACCTATCAATCGGTATTCGGCTTGACTAGCAAAAAAATCATGGTTGTCCTTGGATTCATGTGCATCGACATCATTCACATGCATTTGTCACAATTTTCGTAAAGCATCAAAAAGTCATAAAAATTCGAAAAAGTCTTGAAAAAATCTTAAAAATCCGAAAAAGTCCTGAAATAAAATCCTAAAAATCATATAAAGTCTTGAAAAAAGACCTAAAAATTGAAAAATGTCTTGATAAAATACAAAAGCATCCAGATCAACGTCAAAATCTCAAAAACAGAGTCAATGTCTATCTTATCAATCCATTCAGTCATGTCAATCAATATTTTGTCCTTGTCCAAACTACGTTGTCTTTACACATTTGCTACGTAGGCAAGATTCATCTTTGAATCCCCAAGACATTAGGTCAGTATTTCTAGGTTGGTCAAAATAAAACTGTGATTCAAATTTTGTGTCCTTTGGACAAGGTCATTGGTCGTGTCGAACTACGAGGTCTCTAAGTGCATGATGTAGGCAAGGCCATCAATCGATGAGCCCCCAAGTCCGCACTAGGTCAGTCCATTAGGGTTCATGGCACAATATTTTCACACACATCAAACTATCTTCAAATCAAGCAAATATTCTATCAATCTCACACTGTCAATCTATCAACCATCTATGTCATCGACAATTGTGGTCAATTCAGCAATGGCTTGTGATCAATTTTATTAGGACAATTTAACTTGGTAAAGCTTTGGGTTCTTCTTCGGATGTGTCCTTCTGAAGAGCAACTCTCATCATTTATTTTGGCTTTTGGATGTGTCCTTCCTAAGCATTGTCCTCATCATTTGGCATTTTGATGGATTCTCCTAACTCCGAGAATTGATCTCCTAGATATCAACGTCATTCGGGATGTGTCCTTCCTAAATTTGATATCGCTCAACATTTGGAAACCTTTATCTTAAAACACTTGGAAAATACTTGGCACTTGTCTTTGGCCTTTTCATCATGTTACTAGTTTTTCAGTTAGATCCCGACAACAGGATTTAGAGAAACAATGACATCTCATGACATTGTATTGTCTTTTGACACTCATGTTACTAGTTTCTCAATGATGTCCTGACTACGAGATTTAGAAAAACAATGACATATCATGATAATGGCTTTATTTTGTTGTTTTGGCAATCATGTTGCTAGTTTCTCGAGGATGTCCTGGAAACAGGATTTAGAGAAGCAACGACATTTCATGGTTTGTCCTTCTTGTCTTTTTCTGCTTGTGGTTGGTTATGACAAAAGGACTAGGGAAATTGCGCTCTTAGTATGAGTCATGATCATCCTTGTCTGTGACTACTTGTCTTATGTGATGGTACAACCTTGCACATCTTGATTTATGTCATATCATGGTGTTTGTTGGTCATTACGATAATCTGCCCAATGATGATTAAAGAGCAATAAATATTAAAGTCCTATGGTAAACGTTGAAGGATTTGGTCTAGGAACTAACATGCATCTCATATAGGCATTGCATCCATATCATCATCCATATATCTTTTTCACTAACATTTCTTTGTCTCTCCATCTTCTAGTCTTCCCATCCATTTCAAGAGCACACCCATGTTCTTGGAACCTGTCTGTCCTCCCGAGGGGGCATACCGCAACCTTCCTCATCATTCTTCCTTGTCCTATTTTTCACTGGGGCATATGTTTGACTTATTTTCTTTGCCACAATGCAACAGGCTGCATTATGACAAAGAGGGGCAAATGTAGACACATAAAAATGACCTAGACCTGCAAGCTCTTCTTCTAACCCTAATTAGGACATTTTAATTATGTCCTTGACTCACTTTCAACTATTAATTAAATAATTCATAATTATTTAATTAATTCATATCTAGTCATTCTTCATGATTATTAAATAGATAAATTTTAATTATTTATTTAATGCGTCACTAATTGTCTAATATCTTCCTATAATTAAATAAATTTCTTAATTTATTTAATTATCTTTGTCCATTATATCTTCCTGATTATTAAATAAATAATTTTATTTATTTAATTATGTCACTAATTAGGCCCTCTTCTTCCTAAAATTAAATAAATTCTTATTTATTTAATCTACCTTCCACTATAATTAAATAATTATATTTAATTATCTAATTATTCATTAGCCTCTCCTCTTCTAAATTAAATAAATTTTATTTATTTAATTTGGTCCACTCTCCTGAACTTTGAATTAAATTATTATATTTAATTTAAAAGGTTCCATTTGTCACATTCCTCTAATAATTAAATAATATCTTTATTATTTAATTCCCACCTAAATTAAATAACTCTTATTATTTAATTTCTTCTAAAATCTTATTTATTTAAAATAAGTCCCAACACCTAAATTAAATAATTTTATTATTTAATTTCTCCTCTTTTGTTGTGCTCATTTTAAATAAATATTATTTATTTTAAATAAGTCACACTTTATAAATCCCCTCTTTTAGTAAATAATTTAATTTAAATTATTTACTATCACATGACCCCACCCCTTTTTGAATTAAAATAATTTTTAATTCAAAAAGTCAAAATCCCCTCTTGAGTTAAATAATTTTAAATAATTATTTAATTCTCCAATAACTTTGTTTCTGTGCCCAAAATCTTTTTGTCACATGCATTGTCAGCCATTGATTTGATTCTCTAAAAAATCAATCTTGACCCTTTATTTCAAATCTGACCTAATGTTGCCCTAACCCTAATTGTGGGTTGCTATATGGAATCTCGTCTATTGATTCTAGGGCACTTGCTAACTTTCAATCTTGGCCATTCACACAAAATTGTATCTTCTATAAAAGAGCAATTTTGGTCACATCTTGCATCTCTTGTCTCTTGCATTATTGACTTCTTGCATTTTTCATAATTTTAGCATTGTTATTCTCATTTGTCATAGCATATTTTTAGATTTTATTTGACATAGCTTAGACATTTTAGATGCTTACTAGTTGTAGTAGGGCATAGTATTGCATATAGTCATTCAAAATCCTTCAACATTTGCTTAGGGCTTGTCATTTTTATTGGCTTGCTCTTCTTAAATCTGAGGGAAAACAACATATTTCAGCAAGTTGAGAAGGTGTAATGGAGGTTAGTCATGGAGGATGAAGAAAATTTGTTAAGATTGTTCATCTATTCCTTTGCACTTCATTACCCACTTTGGGTTTTTATGTTTTGCATATGATATTTGCTAAACCCAGAAAAATCTCATTGTTACACCTAGGTCCCACTCATATTCATTTGAGTTTGTTTCAGAACTATCTCTTAACTGAAGGATTCTTTCAATAACTTTTCTTGTCATCTATTGTTTGTCCTCGTCAGAGTATCCTAATCCCAGTTTCTCCTTTGATTGGAGAGTGATGGGTTGAATAGGCTTTGTGATTCCTTCCTTTCTCAATCCAACAGGTCCTTGTCCTTCATATCCCATTTTTTCTAAAATTGCTTTTCCTTTTCCATATTCGTCGGTGTTGACATTGGCATTTTTGACACTGAAATTTGATGTAGAGGGTTCCTCATCTTTGTAGAGCCAATCTAAGATTTCTTTATTGTCTGTTTCATCTGCTATGGTACCCTTTTTGACAAACCTTTCTTGCAGAACTGTAGTTGGTAATGACGTTTGAGGTTTTATCATAGATGGTTGACCATATGTCTTAGGAGATGGCAATAACTATGTTAGGTTAAGTGATTGCTCCATAGAATATGTTCCCATTCCTTTGTCAGTCAATTGGACTTGTTTTTGAAATTTTTGTGATAAAGATGTTTGCTGATCTTGATTCTTTGTTGATTGAGTTTCAACATGAATTATTTCTTTTTCTTTACCCTTTTTCTCAACCCACTTGGTGGTATGCTTGGACGTTGTTCTTCGTTGGACGATTTTGAACTGGATGCTTCCCTATTGTGAGGTACCAAGGTTTCTTGGGAGTTTCTAATTGTATCACAATGTTGAGGATGATTGTAATAAGCAGATATAGTCACCTCCTATCCATTTATAGGGAACTTCAAACATTGATGATATGTTGAAGGTACGGCTTGCATTTCATGGATCCATGGTCATCCTAAGAGAATATTGTATGTTAACTCTCTTTCCAACACTTGACATGTTATATGCTTCATCATTGGCCCCACTTGAATGGGTAACACAATCAATCCTTTAGACGATCTTTCTTCTTCATCATATGCTTTGATAGTCATTTTCCATCAAGCATCAATAGCATCATCTGAATATCCTAATGCACGGGTTAACTTGAGAGTGCAAATGTTTAGACTAGCTCCCCCATCTATTAGGACTCTCTTGAAGCGGTGATTGTGAATTAGGACTTTGATATGCAATGCGGTATTATGAGGATGGTTTAATGATATATCATCCTGTTCAGAGAAAGATAAACAATGTGGTGTAGTCAAGTGTCCTACCATAGCTTGAAATTGGGACACATCCAGATTCTTTGGTACTATAGTGGCAACCAACGCTTGTTCTAGAACGTCTTTATGAGATGGTGAAATTTTTAGGAGTTCTAGGATTGAGATTTGTGCTAGAATGTTTTATAGTTGATCGACAATGTTATAGTGAGATGGAGGTGGAACTGCATGTGTGGATCCAATTCCCTTTAACATTACTTTGGATTTCCCTTTAGTTATGACGTTTGCTAGTTGATGTTCTTGATGATCTCTGATTTTTAAAACATTGATTTGATTGTCAGAGTTTTGTATGATTGGGAGCAAGTCCAAAGGGGTAATGATGTTGATTTTGAGTTCACTAATGTCATGGTTGTGCTCTACTTCAGATAAATAAAGGATTGTCTCATCATAGATATGATTGACATTTTTACCTTTGTTGGAGGATGATGATGCTCCTTTGTCATAGTTTGGAAAAGGGTCTTTGAAAGCTGAGTGATCACTGTTATTTTGGGGTGTTTCCACATATGCTTTATTGTTGTCGATCAAGTCTTGTATTGTGCATTTCAATTCCATGCAATCATTGGTTTTATGACCTTTGTTACTATGAAAGTTGCAATACTGTGCATCATTCCACCATGGTGGTTTGAATTTTGGATCCTAGAATCGAGCTTCTCATGCAGTGAGAAGGCCACTAGCAACTAACTCTTTCATTGCCGATTCTATTGATTGACCTAAAGGTGTGAACCTTCGTCAATTTGATGGTCTCTGATATGGTAGCATTTTTACTTTCTCATTGTTTTGCATGGCATTTGACTTGACCTTTTGTTCACTGTTTTGATTGTTTGAAGAAGATGCAGTCCAGTTAAAAACTAGTTTGACATTTTGTGAATCGCTTGTTATTTCATTTGTGTTGCGATTCTTTTGCCAAATTTTCGGTTTATCATTGCTTGAGTATCGATGGGAGTAGTTATTTGTGTTTGATTTATCATTGAAGTGATTGATAACTCCCCTTTTGACTAATGCTTCTTCAATTTTGAGACCGTTTTCTATTACCTTTCCAAATGTTGGAGGACATTGTAGTTCTAGCCTATAGCTCATTTCTTCCATCAAGTTTTCAATGAATAATTCCATCTTTTCTTCCTCTGGAATAGATTGAGGATACCTAGCGAACAGTCATTGCTATCTGGAGAAAAGATAAGAACATTTCTCCTTTGTTTTGCTTTAATTTGTAAAGATCCTTGATAGTAACATCATGTTGGATGTTGAATGAATATTGAGAGATAAACTTGTTAACAAGTTCCTCAAATGTTTTGATACCTGGTTGTAGTTTCGAAAACCACTCCATACATGCACCTCTCAAACTTCTTGGGAATAACCTCATCAAGTAAGTCTCCTCTTGAGAAAACTCAAGGCTCATTGTTTTAAATTCCCAGATATGATCTATCGGATCTATTCTTCCATTGTACTTGTCATACTTTGGGAATTCGCAGTGTCTTGGAAAAGGTAGTAGACCAACTATTGCGTCAAAAGGATAAGGACAAATGTCCTATATCACATATCTTTTAGTACTCCATTTCGTCATATCTTGTATTTGTTGTTGTAATAATTGCATTTGTGATGTTAAAGCAACAACCGGATCTATTGTTTGTGTTGGTCATGACATTTCAGTTTCATTTGTCTCAGGTGTGTCTTTTAGACGATTGACATCAAAATCTTTAGGAAGTTTGGCACCTGATTCATCCAACATTAAAAGATACTTCTCCATATCTTGTTCTAGAATCTTTTCCATAAATATATGGAACTTGGGATCTTGTTGAGCAGCCCGAATATCCTCTAGAGTGATTTCATTTTTATCGTTAACGTTCTGATTGTTCCAAGGATTTTCCTTTTCCATTGCTTGGGATTTTAAAATTTCCTATGCTAAGAGTCTTTGTTTTTGGGACCTAGTGAAGATTGGCGTACAAAATTTAACTGTTTCTTCCAAAATGTTGATCTTATTTGCTAGAAAATGTCAATTTGAACTTTTAACAAAGTCGAATAAGATGACTGATCTTATTGATTTGACTATGTTAAAAAAATTGATTACTATACTTGGTTTCGTGATAAAGGATGATAGTATCCTAATGATGAAACTTTAGTGTAGTAATCGATTGTGTATTTGATTTTGACACTTGTGATTTACAAGATCTTGTTTCAGTTGATAAGATTGGAAGTTTGTATAAACCTATCTGTTTTCGGTATTTAGATAGTGATTCTGATGAAAAGAAATTTGTATTCTGGTAAAGACTGTGTAAAAATGACAGACAAATTGACTGGTAAGATTTTTTGAACTCTCTGTTTTAGAAGCGCTAAAATAGAGTACAAAAGCGCTATTTCACAGAAACGCTAGAACAAAGTCCCGAAGCGTTGAAATAGAGACCAGAAGTGCTAAAATAGTGCATGAAAGCGCTGTAGAAATTGATAGAAGTGCTACTTGACAGAAGCATTGAAATAGTGCATGAAAGTGCTGTAAAAAGTGATGGAAGCGCTAAAATAAAGACTGTAAGCACTAAAACAGTGCCTGAAAGTGCTATTTCACAAAAGCGCTAAAATGGTGACCAGAAGTGCTGAAACAGGTTTTTCCAGAGCTTCTAAAAATAGGACTTTAAAGACTCTTTACTGTAAAATTTGATCTGGTCTTGTGGCATATTGTATCAGGGATTGTGGAAGAAAAGCACGATGTATGCGCTGACTGTGATTGTGAAACTGAGTGAGAGCTCTTCTTTGGAAGAAGGCTCATGAAAAGAGTGGTTATACTGTGAAATCTAATGTGTGACCCCTAGCAAAATCGTGATATATGTGAATGAATGTTCTATGTTGTAACAAGAGTTTCTGATTTTGGTATAGAAAATGTTGTCTTCTCAATTTATAACCGTCAGGTTTCTTGGGTTTTGAGATTTTGATTTTCCTTTTGAGAAACGTGGTGGACTTCCACTTTCTAAGCATGGATTTTCTAATCTAACTTGACTTTGTTGTTTTCAGGATGATCTTTAATTTGATTTTAATGATTCTTTGTGAAAACATAGCAAGCAATTTTGAATAATTTGTTTTTAAACTGAAAAGATCGTGTATGTTCAAAAACCACGAATGATTTTTATTGATTTTGACGGGTTGTTTTAACAATTGTACACAAAATCAAATAGACTCACACTTAAGGATAAGTAGGTCATCATTATACTCACAGCCCACATCTTGAATTATGTTGACTCACACAATAGTGTCACTCCCTAGAGGGCGCCCGTGTTTTTGTCGTTTCCAGGTGCGTAATCAAAGTGATGGATGTAGATACCGAATCCCTTGAGAAAAAAATCCTTGGTAATTATATGGTGAGTGTCTTGGGGGAACATTCTTCCCTCCCCTTGCACTGTGAGTATGACAATGTATGGATACTGACTCAGCGGGAAACTACTCTATGGTTCCTAGATAGGGTTCCGTTCAGTGTGGCAAATAGATAAACTCCCTCAGGAGACCTCCCAATCTTTAGAACAAAGTTTTTGGGGATGGTTATCTTGCCTACTACCATCAAGTTGGAATTTCATCAACAACTTGCATTTTTATTATAGTGGGTTGGAAAACCTAGCTCTGGTTGTTCCCACTTAGGTCGTTCCCGTAGGGTGAATACTTTTTCCCACTACGACAGGCCTACTAAAGGATTTAATAAAGCGTCAATGACATGAAATAAAAGTGAATCTAGCACTTTGGTCACCCAGTTAAGGGGAGAGCATAAGCCTAATCACCACAAGAATAACATATAGATTTGTTCTGTTTTAAGCCCAAAAAGAAATTTTCTAATCTAAGTGAAGGTGTTGCTTCACAGAAATCATGATGTTCTTTTTAACTTCTACTGTAAGAATGAGATGACTATCCTAGGATTGATAGATTTGATTTGAGAAAAACAAGAAAGTGAATATCCTAGAATTGATCAATTTTAGAAACTTTGAAGTGGCTATCCTAGATTGATCAATGTTAGAAAACTTTGAAGTGGCTATCCTAGATTGATCAATTTTATTCCAACTGTAAAATAAAAAAAATCTAGTCGCAGAAGCATCAGATCCAGACTGTTTTTATAAAACAATTGGAATATTGTATCTAAGCGCTAGAATAGTTACCTGAGGCACTAAAACCCGAAAGCATCGAAACAGGGTACCAAAGTGCCAAAGTTTGCCTTGGAAGCGCTGAATCACTGAAGCACCGAAACAGGGAACCAAAGTGCCGAATTTTTCCATAGAAGCACTAAATCACCCGAGGTGCTAAAATAGTGACCGGAAGTGCCAAAGTTGAAAGCATTGGAACAGGGACCATAAGCACTAAAACTTTTAACGAAAGTGCTAAAAGAAAACACATTGTAAACCTACATAACACTTTCCAGAAAATTTTGAAATTTTGATAAAATTGGGGTTAATGCCCCACAGTGGGAACCAAATAGTAAGTGTGAATAAGTGAATAAGCACAAAAGACACTTCTTAAAATGACATTATATCAATAGACAAGTTAAATGAATCAATTCAAAGGAATTATCTATCAAAAGCGTCATATTGTTCTCTATCCTCAAAGATTTATTAAATCAAAATTGCTCTCAGATTGTTAAGCACTATGATTGTTAAAATGACTATCTGAAGAACGAGATGATACTCATGTAATGATAAATGAATTAAACTAGCATGATATGGACATGAAATAGATAATTGCAGCTACAGGAGGCAACCTTGATGTGAAGCTTGATTGTTGAATTGCTTGAATGTTGATGCTTGATACTTGATGCCTGGATTCCTGCAGAGTAAGGGTGCATAAACTTGATTATCTGGATCCTTTTCTTGGTTTAATGAGGCTTTATTTATAGATTTCCTGGCTGTAGAAATTCACAGAAAAAGCTTTGAGAGGCTTGGATTCAATTTGGAGGATTGAATGGTGAGAGATAAAGGAGATTGAGAGAAAAATGGAGATTGTCTCTACACATGAAAACACAAGGCAAGAGAAGAGGAAAGATTGATGGACGAGGATTGAGAGATCAAATTCCAAATTTGTCTTCAATTTGTCTCCAAAACTTCCTGTGAAGTTTCAAAGCATTAATTGTGACAAATTTAGACATAGATTAGACATAGGAAATCCAATTCATTTTTGAGGAAATGTAGATTGGAATATTCCTTATGCTCTAATTCAAATATTTTTGATTTATTTAAATTAAGAAAAGGGAGATAAATAATTTAATAAAACAAACTATAGGATAGTTGTTTATTAAATTAAACAAAGGAATATGGTAATTAATTAATAAAGTGTTTTGATCTTTATTTAATTAATTTGAGATTGATGTGGTAGAATAAAATATGGATTTGATAATTAAATCGAACAAAGTAGTTAATTTTGTTTATTTAATTAAGATGAATTTAAATGTGAACTATATAAATAAATATTTCTATTTATTCAATAGTAGAGGAAATTAGGATAATTAATCAAATAATTCATATTTAATTAATCAGATGCTCCAGACCATTTTTAGGTGTATACAATATATATATATCTAAATATATTTATTTACATATATACTTATATACATATATTTATGTATATATATAAATATATAATGTATATATATATATATATTATATATTTCAAATTCAAACTCTATTAAAAACCAAATTGAAATCCTCATAAAATTAAAACCCAGTGACTTAATTTTAACGACAAACGGATTACACATTAAAAGATGTATTTCATAGTTTTCTTTGGGAGGGATTGTATTAACCACAGCCGAACCCCATTGGATGGGGTTGAGACTGTGGAGAGTCCACTGCCCCTTCCCTTGGGTAGCGGTAGTGGAAACTCCACCATCCACCTCCCTTGGGGTGTGGCGGTGGAAACTCCACCATCTGCCTCCCTTGGGGTGTGGTGGTGGAAACTCCACCCACCTCCCCATATATATATCTAAAACTTCAAACAAAATCAATAAGCCTGTGATTATACTAGTCATTTTTGTACGAAATCTTCTGTGGGATTTCTCAAAGGGTTTTCAAAATAGAAAATTTACAAAGACTTCTTAAATAATATTTATATATTTATAAATATATGTATATTTATAAATATATATATACATATATATATATATATATATTTATATATATAAATCTAGAAAAATGATTCCTCTAGTTGAGAAAATTATTTTCAAATTATATTCTATAAGAAGTTTTTCACCAAAAGGCTATCTACAAGAAAATTTCATGAAATCATCCAGAAAACCAATTTACGAAAAATTTCTACATAAGAATTTATCAATTTAAACACAAAGGTTTTTCAAATTTGTCCACACAAAAAAATTTAATAGAGGAGGAGCAATAAATTTCTGCAGGAAAAATTTTCAAGGAAAATTCTTGAGAAGTTTTTCTACTAAATTTCTACAAAGAATTTTAATTCTTTCCCAATAGAGGTTCTTCCAGATTCCTAATGTTTTCTTCTAGGTTCTTCATTGTTTACAACAATCCCAAATAAATTTGCAATAATTTCAATAAAAGATTTCATTTCTATAGAAGATTTTAGTGAAAAGTTTCAAACATGGCATTTCAATTTTAACAAAACTCAAAAGCTTCATAATTTGCACATGAAATCTTTTCCCAGTCCGTAATTTAATCTAAGACACTTTTCCAAAATGAAATTAACTAGAATAATAGAGGAACCTGAATTCCAATTCTTTAGAGGATGTGAATTGGTGTAGAACCTCTTCCTCAGAACCAAGATTCTTCTAGATCAACCAGAGCTTCCTCTAGAAACAAAAAAAATTCTAGGGCACAAAGAATTTTCTCCAGACTGTCTTGTTTTCCCCAAAATATCAACAACCCGAATGCAATAAAAAAACTTAATTTTTAAATAACCTTTCCCCACCAAATATCCTCTCCTCTCTTCCGTGAAGAAACTTCTCACCTCACATAGTTACAACCATTATTCTCTTCGTGAAAATATTTTTCCCAACAACCATCATTAATATTTCTAAACACATGTTGAAAGAAAAATATCTTTCAAAATCATTTTGCACCAAATCCTCTAGATATTTCTAAAAATTAAAATATTTTAATAATTTCAAAAATACAGAGTATTTATAATTTAAACTTAATTCAATTAATTTAATTAATAAAATAAATTTAATCCTAAGATTAAATTATTTTACCAATTAGATTAAATTAATTAATTAAATTAAATTACAATCCTTCTAACATAATAAACAAGATTAATTAAATAATCAACTAAAATATTTAAATAATTTATTTACCTTAAACACACTTTGCAACATAATAATATCAAGGAAAAATTGAACAACATTATAACAAAACATAACCAACAGAACCGACAACACACTATGACTAGGGTGTGGCTTGACATGGGAAACCTAGCTACTATCTCCCAATCAACATTATCGTTGCGCAATGGACATGCTCAAACCTGTGAAACTAGGTGGAGTTAATGTCCTAAACCTGCAAACCTACAAACAAAGCATATATCGAACATGCATATATCATAATAAAACACTCCATGAAGAGAGAATCATGGAATCGTAGGGCGCTCGCAAGCGAGTGATGCAATTTTGTTCCCTTCACCAATACAATGTCACAACAAATGATGAATCTAATATCAATAAACTACTCATGAGCATATAAAAATATTAATTCAAATAACCACTATGCTAACCAAAAGCTTTCCATAATAATAACATTAGAATTATGTACTCTCACATCATAACATAAAACCAACATTGCTCCAAAGTTAGCGATCAAATAATAACAAAGTATGATAGTCTATCATAGCCAAGGTACTAACAAAAAACAAAGCATAACAAGGACACACACTGTCTGATCAAAAGAGAAAAATAGAGGGGTGCTACACATTTCTAAAACTTATCTTGTCCTGGGTTGCTATAAGATAGTTGTCTCATGTGATATTATTAAGACACTTGTCATCATCTTGTTTAATCCTATGTCTCACCTTGCCTTTATAAGCAATGAATTTCTTGTACATTTTTATATTCAGCCAAAATTCAACCATATTCAATCTTGCATTGTTGAATCAAGTATTCTTTCCATTTTCTCTCTCATGGAAGATATTTTGGTCTAGCAACTATTCATGGGGGTGTTGAGGAGTCACCATTAACTCTTGCATACCTGACCTAGGGTAATCCCTCTTAATCATCATTATTTTTTGTATGTGGAGGTAGAAATACCAAAATGGGGTTTGATTTACTCAAGACCCTATACAACATGAACTTTTCCCATATTTTCATGTGTGTAAGACATATCTAGAATTTTCATCAATAGAACACAATAGGAAACACAAAGCAAATTGCAACTTCCTTTTCTAGAGATCTCGGATCCCAAGAAAACAACTCAAGACTAGGGTGGTAGCACCCATGTTCAACTAGTTAGGGATAAAATTTCAATCACAAGTTCATCTTTGTATCTCCTTCTTCGATCTATAATTTTTTTAACATATTTAATTTTTGTATATGTGATAAATTATATTTCCAAATCTAGGGTTTATGTCAAATAGGCTTGTTAAAACACATAAAATTCCTCCTCATTACAACTCAAAAGGAACAAACCCTAGTATATTGGCTCTCGATTGTGGTAGCAAGCTAATCATCAAACCCTAGTTAATTTTGTTTATGAATTTAGAAGGCAAGTGAAAATAAGTTAATCTAGTTGTATCTAGGATCTCTTTTACTAGTCTACACATACTCACAATGATAATATACTTGTAGGTATACTACATCCAGACACTTAGTTATAGAGTAAAAATATTAGGATACGTATAGTTGCATTATTATTTGTACTGATACGAGTCATGAATGTGAAATATTGAGTATATCCCATAATAAAAATATAGTAATAAATAGAATAAGCTATGAAAAGATCAAAGATAGTCAAAGCTTTGAGATTGTTAAATTATATTTTAACACTTGAAATTTGAGAGATATGTATTTATTTTCTATTGGTACATTATTTCTTATTATATATACCTAAGATATTGATGATATAATTTATGAATTTTATTTATCTATTTATATTATTTATTTTTGTTGTCTTATTGAGATTTCAACATATCTGTAAATTCTGAACAATTGATTTAGTAATATTTTAATATATATGTATACATGTATATATAGATGCATGTATATATATATATGCATATATGTGTGATATAGTAAAAAGGGATATAAGGTCTAAATCACATCTCCTCCTATATCATAATGGAAAGTGATTAAAATTCATCTTAACACCTACTTGGCTACTAACCTCAATGGAAGAGCCATAATGGTGGATCAAGGTTTTAGTCCTTTTATGTGAGGATGATTTGATATTAATTAAATGTTTGTTAATTGAACTAATTTTAGAATGTGATGATGCACCTAGGTTGCCTATGAAAATATAGAAAACTATTATGATTTCAAGAAAACATAGAGCTAAAAGCCAAAAATAATGTTCAAAAGAGTAGAGTGTAGACCTATAAGAACCTGACATATAAATTTGAGTTGGTAATGGTTGGATAGGGGCATTGGAATACTAGAGCTATAAGTGTAGACACTCAAAATTAAGATTCAAATCTCACTTGGTCCATGATTTTGGATTCTTCTCCTCTGGACTCAATGTTAGAACTTCTTCTAACACTAATAAATTCCACTTTACCCATTTTTTTCTTTTAGAACTTGAATGCTTGATTGAGTAATTAGGTTTTCAATCCTTTCCCTATTTGCTTCAAGTATATAACATGCACACAAGAAAGAGTGGAAAGGTTTGTGTTGTATAGGTGCTTGCCTAAGTAAAACCCCATTTTGGTATTTCTACCTCCACAACACCTATGATGATGTTGAAAGAGAGCTTACCCTTGGTTAGGTAGAGTCTGAATGATAAACAAGTGACAAATTGAAAATTGTTGTAGCTTATCACTCAAATTTGCATTACTTGATGGATTTAAGTCATTGTACATATCACCTTCAAAGATAATTGGATGTTTGATTTGAAACCCTACAAGTTTTATTAATCACAAAACAAATAGACATGAAACATAAAAAAATCACATAAATATTGGATTTGTTGTTAACATGATGCTTGACTCAAATAATGTTGCAACAATTCTTCTAATTCTATGCTTGACTACTTTTAGGATTCTTAATTTCTCAATTAATTTCATTCTCAAAATTTCTAGGATTTAAATGATGAAAAAGACTTGTATTTGTATGCAATTATTTAATTTCTCACAAATTAATTACCAACAACTGACAAATAATTTTGAATTTATAAATGTTAAAATGCGACATCGACATATTTGAATTGGGGATGAAAGAGCCCAGACAAGGGCATTAGTACCCTAGTCTAGACCTATTTTGGGGCCTTAAGTATCAATAAATAACTATTAATCCATCATTCCTAATTAAACTTCTTCTTTTCCAAATATTATTATAAAATGGGAAAATTAAAAGTAGAATTAGGTCTAGAAACATAAGGGGAGGTAAACCTAGTGTGAAATTGTCAAGGGTGACAATTTACAATTCTACATTTAGCCCCGACTTATGTGAGAGTATGAAATCATTCTCATTCTGACATTGAAGTAAGGATAAGCTAGTAAGGGTTCATTTATCTAGACATTGAAGAGATAGGACACCATTAAATCTAGGGGATTCCCTAGCCCCTAGGCTTAAGATCACATGGCATAAAAATTTAAGGGTATAAGAACACACATGAGGTGAAATAAAAGATGACAAAAACAAAGAATAGACAAAAAAGACATAATAAAACATAATACAACAACAAGACACAATGCAAACATTATACATTTTAACCACAATGAAAACATGCAAAGGGGGTATGACAATCATGTACTAGAAAGCTCCAAAAAAATATTACTAGGATCTACACCAAAGGAATTCATGAATTATAGGCTAATTAATTCCAATATTTTCTAGGTGACCCATGAACTGAAGCATCACAAGCTAGTGAAGTCCAATATTCACTAGGTGAGCCTTGATAAGAAACAACATAGGCTAGTGAACTCCAATATTCACTAGGCAGATTCTCACAACAAAATAAAATGAAAAACACACAAGGTCTAGTGATGTCTAATTTCACTAGGTGTGTTGTCATGTCAACCGTACCAAGAATTATATTTCCAATAATTTGGATAAGGTGCTACAAAATATGATCAATATGCCAAAAACATATCACAAATTTTAATAATTTTGAACAAAGTGAAGCACATAGTACAATATATGCCCCCACCTTAAAGTAATTGCTAATACCAACCCGGTGCAATTACCTTTAAGGTAGAATAAAATAATATATGCACCATGATAGGTCATAAGAGCTTATTAGGAAACCCTATGACAATTATATGTTCCCAACAAAGCTAACTCATGACAAGGGGTTGCCCACAAAGCCACATAATTAACAAGAAAAAGATAACACATGAGGGATTCATAGATTTGGGGTCAATATAGATGAAAAATAATGCATAATATGATCATGCTTTGAATTGACATCATTCCCCAAATACTTGTGGAACTAAAAACTCAGTGGAAGAATGACACATGAATATAACAAATATTTTAGGTCAACATGGAAGATACGTAAATATCTAAATGCCTTACATTATTCCCAAAAGGAAACAAAAAGCAATACATTCACAACAAAAAAGATGAATGGAGATATAAATAGATGAATGTCATAAAAGAAATATTTTCTTTGTATCGTTGTGTCAACAAGAACAACAAGGGTCATCCAAAGAAAACTAAAAAGCACAAATACACACCAAGAAGAACATCATGGGAGATCACATTATGTGCAAGAAAGTAAACAAAGACACACAACATGTACAATACATGCGAGTTGATCTAAAGAAAACCATTTGCATCCCAATATTTCTCATCATAAATTTAAGGAGAAAAATATAATAAAGGAGCTAAAACAAGTGTGGTTCAAGGAGAAGCACCAAGTTCAATGCTGGGTCACTTGTTGAATATCCAAGATACTGAGAGGAGTGGTGAATCAATATCTTCTTAAACTTATTGAGAAAACACCATCCAGTTACTCCAATGCATATAATAGTAAGAATGAGTAAGTGAATTAGTAGAACATAGAAAAACACAACACATGAACACAAAATTTTTACATGGAAAACACAGAATGGAGGCATGTGTAGGAACATCATGGAAAAAATAGGTCCTTAAGTGGTAATAAAATTCAGAAAAATTCAGAGTTAGGCAACTTGATGTAAAAATTTGAATAAGTTAACTATATTATTTCAAAAATATGTAAGAATAAAATCTCTTGCAAATTGAATGTAGTTTCTAAACTACTAGGTTTATTTTTATTTAAAAAAAAATCTATTTTGTGAAAATTTAAAATTTCAGTGTAGTAGTACTTAAATTTCAGGGAAAAAATAAGAAGTAGGTGTCTATCTAACTACCCTAACCATAATAAAATGATAAAAAAAATTATAAGATTTTAGATATAAGTAGAATACTCATGTCCTGATGTGATGCATATTTTTTTGTAATTTGTTTCGAAGTAAATAATTAATTATGATTTTTTTATTATAAATTTTTAAAAATATAAAAACTCGTACGTCTGACCACCTTAACTTGGTCAAAACTTCATAAAATTCAATTTTTTTTTTTAATCCTATAGTATGTGAAGCATAGAATGTGATGCATGTTTCAGATTTAAAAAATTGTGATACCCTTTGAAAGCTATAGATGTTTTTCAATCAGCCTATCAATCAGGACTTTAGTCGTAATTCAAATAGAAAATGAATAATAGTTATTTATTAAATTCAAAGTAAAGCATAATTTATATTAGTGGAAAGCTAAGAATCTCCTTTAAAAACTCTTTTCGTTTCATTAATTTTGGATTTAAAAAGAGTTGTCAGCCACATGGGCCATCATATCACTTACATATCGCCACTTTTTGGCCCATCATGATCTTGCACATACCCATGGGAAAAACCACGATGAGGATTAGCTCACAATATAGTATAGTTCCAAAACCAGATACAAAAGAGGCTCACTGCTAGATACAAAAGCTCATTGCTTATAAAGAGGAGTCCATGTCCAAACAAGGAGGCTCACTACCTAGAAAAGGATTACATTAAAAAAATGGCTTATAGCCAAAACATGAACTGGTAAGAGTTGCCTAACAAGTGTTGATTCATTTCCTTTGATGCTCGGTAAGAAGACTTAACATACTTCATCATTTTTGCACACTTCACTTCACATTCACACCATGCTTCACATTCGAATCAAACTTCGCATTTTGTTCGACAACACCACACACTCCAGTCTCAAGACTATCCAATATATATCTAACTCATTCACAAGCATCAATTAGGTCAGCCTAATTAGATGCAATCTTTATTCACCAAAAAGACTAACTATCATACAAAAATTCTCCAAAAAATAATTCAACTGTGTAGCATGCTATATCATGTTGGCACATGGACCAAATATAGGTCACACATATATCCACAACACAAATTAATTCATTATACCATCAACTATTTATTAGGTCGGCCATGGATAGACCTAATAACAAAATACAAAAATAGAGTAATGCTAGCTCGTCCTACGAGCACATGAGTACACAAGATCATATACTTACAAGATTCCAACATCCATAAACCATTTCTAAAAACCATGAGCAACAGTGATCAATAGTAGAGTATTGAATACCAAAATACCATACCTAAAATACCAGAGGATGTAAACTGGTTCTTCATACCGATTCAGAGTACTAGATCAAACTGACAACTCAATCAACATGGTGATATCAATGAAAACACAAAGTTTGATCTTATTCATTCTTCCAACATCACTCTCATTATGAGGATCATGGTTTACCCCATATAAACTCATTGATTCATAAATTATAAGAGCTAATTGATTATGGTATTCTTTTTGTTCTTTTGTTTTATGTTCTTCTTCACTATTTGAATCTATCACAATAGGTTGCATATTATTTCTATCAACATGATTGTGAGCACTATAATTTGTATGAGTTGATTTCATTCTTTGGTTACATTATGATAGGTAAGGTTTTGATTCATGGTTTGGTGAAGGTATTAGGGTGAATTTGGGTGATGATGAGGATGGATGGGTGGGAGGTATTTCATCAAAATTGGGTTAGATAAATGGATGATCACTAAGTAATTTTCTACACTCTTCATCAAGTTGAAAAGCCATAGCACAACATATTGATTTATTCTCTTTTTCACTTCTATTTATTATCACATGAGTTTTGGCTTGCAAAGGGGTAATTGAAGTATTCCCTAACATTGGTCTTTGTTCTTCCTTTGGAGGAGGAATTGAAGGGACCATTACTAGTTGGAAGACCACTGAATTATTAGGTTTTGGTCCAAAGAATTTTTTTTTCTTGTATAGGAACAATGTTAATTGCACAATTATCTCTTGGTATTTTATAGGATGGTAGAGGTGGGGCCACAACATATATGCTAGGTGGTCAAGGGAGGATACCTAATATGGACTAAGGTTCATCTACTACTTGATGGATGTAGGAAGTACAAACCTCAAAGTCATCGAAGATCAAGGAGTCTCAGGAAGAATATTACTAGGGATAACTTGAATATAAGATTAACTTTAAAATCTTTATATGAAATGAATAAAAAATCCTCATGAGGTTTAATGGGTTGGACTAGTTGAGGCCAAAAGTAATCTAGAAAAAAATTCCACAAGAGGCCAAAGCCTTAAATCTACTATGATAGATAGTATGTATTTTTTTATCAACTAGGAATTTAATATATTAATGAATAAATGATGGGACTACATTCATAGAGCTTAGCCATGGATGACCTAACCTCATACGAAACTAGTCTGACTTCCAATTATGGTAAATAAAACATCCAACTATTTAGGTTCGACCTTTATTTGGATAGTTATAGAACCAATCATAGGGTGAATATAACCATCATGATTCTTTAAGAATTCTTTCAATTATTTGTAATTTTCTTTATAGAGTTCATGCACAAATAAGAACTCTTCAGGGATCACATTCACTATTCACATGATATCAATGAATAATCCCATTGTAGGTTTATCATTTATCCCACCATTGATTTGAAGAGGACCACTAGGTGTTGTTATAGAAGCATCAATATGTCTGAAATTAATGTCAAGAAAATATTGGTTTGACCTTTATGAGGTTGAAATTTAATTGTGTTTACAATATTGGATAGATAATTATCATCTTCTTCATAATCATTGTATTGGACAAAGTTTGTAAAATGACTTGGCAATGGGTTTGTAAATATTTGCAAGTTTTGGTTAGGTGGTGAAATTGATTTATTTCCTTTATCATTAACACTAGCCAATTTAATTTGATTAGAATTGATGATGTCTTGTACTTGGTGTTTAATATGCATACATCTTTCCATATCGTGACTAGGTGTATGATGATATTGACAAAAGGATTTTACATTAAATTTTGGTGGTAATTATTTAGTTGTGTCAATAGGTCTGACTAGAGGAAGTTGAATCATATTCTTGTTTAGAAATTATTGTTGGCCTTGTCGTTGCATCAAAAGATCGACCTATGAATGCCTAATGCAAGCCAAAGTTAAAATCCACGAGAGGCGGTTAAACCATGTCATGAATCTTGAGTGCCATGTTGAACAACCAAGGAGACCAAGTGTGCACACCTTGCAACAACCCCCCCAGTGCAAGTAAGGGATTTGAACCCATGACCAGTTCTAATACCAATTGTTGGCCTTGTCAATGCCCGATACAAGCTAGAGTTATGATCCACGAGAGGTGGTTAAAGCATGCCATGAATCCTGAGTGCCACGCTGAACAACCAAGGAGACCAAGGGCACACACATTGCAACAATTACAACATGCTCATATGGAGATAATCAATTAATTGTGAAATTTCCTATCTCTTGGCCTAAATTTATATAGTGTTTTGGTTGTGGTAGTGACTTTCATTTTAATGTTATAATTAGTTTTAGGAGTGTTTATCTTGATGAAATTTTTTTTTTTTTTAAATGATTGATTTTTATTTTGAGGCATGGCTTCATATTTACTAGTAGTAGCTGATGAAGGTGTACCTTTGTATTAACTAACCGATATCTAATAATCACAAAGTGTCATACACAAATGTGTAAATGTGATATTTCATCAATAATATCTTATCTCTAATATTAGGTTGTAAATTTCCTATGAACACCCTTTGAATTTCAGCGTCTAGAAGACTATAGGATATTTGTGAATAAAGCAATTGGTATTATCATATAAAATCATTATTTTCTCTTTAGATCATCACTTACAATGAACTAAATCCATTAATGTAACTTGAGGTCCTATATTTTCTTGAAAATGTTGGAGGAACTCACTAATGAGTTATGTAAAGGAAGTAATTGAGCTGTCTAGAAATGAACAAAACCAATCAAAGGCCATATCTTTCAATGATCTAAGAAATATTTCACTAGGAGAGAATCTTCAAAACTAAAGTTGCTACACAAGATGGTATAAGATAACACATGGTTAATAGGATTTCCTTTACCAATGTAATCTTCAAAGTGAGGTATTTCAATGTTTTGTGGCATTGTTGTCTTTAAGATAGCAAATGATTCAATGGGCTACATGTGAGGTATGTTGGAGGTTTAGCATTGGTTTAATTTGGGTTTAAGTTTGAAATTTTTTGTTGTAATGATGTCATGTTTTGCAAAAGTTTTTTTATCATAGGATCATTAGGTGAGATATTTTGAGAATATGTCAAGTATAAGGAACTACTATGGGTGACTGGAAGGTTATTATTTTACATGTTTATGATAGGTGATGAACATGGAGGTTTTATAGGTGAAGGTACAAAACTATAAGGATTTCCACTAGAAATCGCTAAGCTTGAGTTTAAACCATTTCTATATTGTGGTGTTGATGCTAATATTGGAGTGGTAAAGGTAGAAATAAAAGGAATTGTTGTATGAGAGGAAACTTGTTTTCCTAATTAGTATTGAGAATTAGTTAAAGCTTGAGCACAACTAGCTATTATAATAATGTTATCATCCACTATATGAGTTAAGCTTGGGTCAGTGCAAGATCATGATAGGCTAAATAGGGCCCTTAAGTGGCAATGAGGATATATAAAAATAGACTTAAGCAACTTCACATAAGGATTTGAATAGGTTATTAACATAATTTGGAAAATATGTAGGAATATAATTTGTAGTAAATTGAATAGAGTTTGTGGGATAGTAGAATTTTTTGGAAAAAAGTAATTTGATTTGGTGAAAATTTGAAATTTCAATGCAATAGTACTTCAAATATTTGAAAAAAAAAAGAAATTAGGTGATTTTCTAGCCACCTTAAGTATGAGTTTTTTTTTTTTTTAAATATTTCAATATAAGTAGAGGACACATGCCTGAATGTGACACATTTTTTCGTAATTTTTTTGCAAGTAAATAATTAGTTATGATTTTTCAGGTAGGAATTTTAAAAAATATTAAAAGCTATTTGTCTGGCCACCCTAACTTGGTCAAAAAAATATTAAATTTATTTTTTAAACTATACTTTGTGAAGCACAGAGTGTGACACATCTTTTAGATTCAAAAAATGTGTAACCTTTTAAAATTTATAGATGTTTTTCAATCACCCTATCAATCAAGACTTTACACATAGTGCATGTAGCAAATCAATAATAATCATCTATTAAATTCAAAATAAAGAATATCTTATATTGGTAGAATGCTGGAAATTTATTGAATAAACCCTTTTTGTCATCAAATTTAGATGAAAATAAAGTTGTCAACATGAAGGGTGAAGTTTGAAAAACCACTACAAACCCTTTAAACACATTGGGACAATTGACTTTTCAGGTTGGACACCCCCAAGCTAGATCCCAAAGCAATCCTAAAGCAATAACCAAGGTAAAAAATGTAAGAAAAAAATAATATCAATTATTAATGGATATCTAATAGAAGTAGATATCCATTTTTTAATGCTAAATAATGGATATCCATTTCTAACTTTAAGAAATGGATATCTATTTCTTAAAGTTAAGAAATGTATATCTGTTTCTTTTACATAAGAATGAATTTTTTGGGTTCACTATAGATTAAAATTTAACATGCTATAATATTAAAATTAATATAATTATTTATATATTTAAACTATCAAAAAAATACACACCTCTATCTATCCCACCCTACCTCTCTCTCTCTCACACAAACACACACATACACACAACCTCTCTCTCTACCTACCTCTATATTTATTACACCTTACCTCACTCTACCTACCTCTCCCTATCTCCCTCCTTCACTATTTCTCTCACCCCCTCTTTGTGTGCCTTGTATGCATGCCCCATTTTGTTATATTTTTGTGTGTTGTTTACTCTCATTCTTAATTTCTTTTATTTTCTTTCCTTCTTTCCATTATTTTCCATTTTCCCTTCATTTTTTCTTTATTTCTTTATTTATTTTTTCCTTCTTTCTCTTTGTTTCCCCTTTATCTTGACTATCTTGTTGGGTTTTGAAGATTCGAGATTTTCCATATTGTTAGTTCATATGGATCGGGTCCAACCTCCATTTGTTTTTCCACATACTCCATGTTGGTCATTGTCGATTTATACATTCACATGTCGAGGTATTCATTGAAATGAATGCCCAACTTTGAAAGCTCTATGGCAGCGATGTCTTATCACCTTGATTATTGTGCTAGTCACATCCATTTAGGGAATTTATTTCATTGACAGAGAATTTATGGGAAACTAATGGAAGGTATTTGGGGTCAGCAAAGGGGTTTTAGATAAATGGTAAGTTGCTTTTTCATTTACCTTTATGTTATTGAAGATATTTGAGAGCTTTGCAACTTCTCGTGAGCTTGTGAAAACCCTCGTATGTTCTTCCTTCCATCATTATCATGTGCTTATTCTAGTTCAATGTTTGTGACATGGGAATTCATTCATCTTATTTTGTGTGTACATGGTTTTGTGCTCGCTCATGTTTTCCTTTGCTCCCACATTCATTTTCCAAGTAGGTGTCATGATTTATTTTCTTTCTTCCTTTGATTTTATGGCATTTTCCTAGTTTTAGATGTGGGGTTGTTGTGTGTTTCCATTTGATCAGTTTAGAATTTTTTTCCTTCATTTCTTGGTTTTCTCCTCATTTCTTTCTTTGTCTTCTTTTCATTTTTCCTCTCATGTCACTGAATCGATTTTGGTCTTAACACACCAATCGAGGATGTTTATGACATCATTTGATTGAGCGTCAAACTCCATCCTTGCTAAGATTTTTTCCTTAGCATTTTTGAGAGTATTTTTTTGTGTCAAGTGTTGGTAGGTTGGTTTATGCTTTAAACCACCCGTGTATTACTCATTCAAACAATACCTTGATGACTAACAATCAAAATTTCCGTAATTTTGGAGTTTTGATATTCAAAGTTTTAGGTTTTGGGTTGCTTATGGTCAATGGAGATCAAGCCAAAGACTTGAAACCTAACCTTTGGGCCATAGATAAAAGCCTTGTGTTTTGAAAGTTTCTCAGAGGTCACTTTTCAAGCATATCCTTTCACTTAACTTATTATTGGGGTAAAAGTTAAGTGAAATCATTGAAGTCCAACCCTTGATGCCTTAAGAGAAAATCCTTTATTGAAATGAGTTAAATCTATGGTTTATTTTGAATCACGTTTTGATAAAGTCTTAAGTAAAGTTTCAAAGGTTTAAAACTAAATAGGAGTAAGAAACTTGGATGTTGAAAATCGTGCATAACAATTACTAAATATTGAACTCGTGGACAAATGTTAAGTAACATGCCTAATCCTCAACCCACAAAATCCTTGAACAAACTTTTGGATACCCTTGATTAGGACCTCCATCCAAAATTATGGAATTGTTATAGATAAAAGGTAGACCAAGCACCCGACTCTTGACTCCTAAAAGTGTTTCAACTTATCTTTGAGTGTCACTAGTTAGTAGTTTTGTTGATTCAAATGTTGTACATGCACACCAATAGGAAGATAAATTCTCATAGAGTACCATAGGAACCTATCTTTCTTGAAAGATGCACTAGGAAAACTTAAATATAAGGAAATCTCATCTCAATCCCAAGGGTCGAGAATGTCAAGTCTTGATGCACTAGGTTCACTCGGGGTTTGTTGTTATATTTTTGTTAAACACGAGGGTCCAATGGTTATAAAAAATTAGCTGGTATTTAGAAGATAAAAACATAATCTAAGTTCGATCATTCACATGTCACTCAATAATTTCATGAAATCAAAGAATTCACAATAATTTTTTATGAAATTCAAATTACTTGCATACATTCAAGAAAATTTATTATTAAGCTCTCAAAAACTTCATGGAATCAAAATATTTATTATAAACTCCATGTATTCATCAATTTTGGAACATTTTTTGAAAATATAAAGTATCCACTCTAAAATAAAGCATAAAAAAATTAAAATGTAAAATTTTTCCTGAGGATTATCCATGCATGCCTTAAGAAATAACTAAATCAAAGAAAACTATTCTATACTTCACTAGATTGCTTCATAGCTAGGCGTAGAATGATGCAAGAGTTTAAAGAAAAGAGGATCATTTGACACCAAATAGTGTTAGTATACACCCTTATATGATGCAACACACAGTCTTTTCTAATAGGAATAAACAATCAACTATGTATGATTTCAAATCATGAAATAAATTTGAATTGGCTTCGATATTAGTTAACTTGAAATGAAACATACAAGGTTTTAATCTGGAATGGAATATAAAATAGGAAAAATAATAAAACTTGAAATTTTTTTAATTCTCTAGAATCCAAAAATACTAAAATTAACTAAAATAATACAACTCCTGACCTCTTATAAGAACAAGACACTCGAGAAATTCAATCAACATATGAGAAAACCTAGGGAATGAATCATAGCAAAGCATGTGGCATGTGGTAGTTGGCAAGAGAAACTTTGAATAATCCAACAACTTTGACCTTCTTCAACACTTGAAACATTTGTACCTATGTCTTTGAGATTCAATTAGAATATCGAACTAGATCGAGCAGGTTTGTCAAACAAAATTTAGAAACTTCCTCTAGCGAATATTTAGAGCGATCATGTGGACCTAGAAACTTTAATCCACCGACACTTATGTTCCTACATTTAGGTTCAAGCTTTAGGAGGAAATTCTCAAAATTATATCACCCTAGAGCTATGCACCCTCCTTCATTGCATGTGTAATACTTGGGTCCCCGATTCTCTAGTTATCGGCATTTCTTCTCCATACGCTTTGTCCTTGCATGAGATTTCAAAGTATACCACCAAACCTAGTAAAATTTTTAGATCTAATCATAATCCAAATTTTCTTGACCATCCATAGGGTAAGTGCATGGATTTGTGACACAATTTTCACTCTTAAGATGCCACTTTTTTTTTTAAATCAGCAAAATCTAATTTGCACAAGAAAGAAAATGAAGATAGTTATACTCAACATTTCATGATGCTGCAAGAACAAGAGTTGAAGTACTTTGAGTCTAGTTTCTAAGCCTAATTATTTTTTAAATTAATGAAGATTAAGGGCCTCAGAAATTGGGGGAGAAAATAGGTCTTGTTTTTATCAAAAAAATAGCAAAGCATTTGAGGGCCCCCCTTTGTTATTAACTTTTATTTTTAGAATTTCAAAATCCCGAATGGTGAGAAATTAGCTAAAACCATGTAGTTTATCCTTGTTATTTTAGATAATATTTTTAATGAATACATAATACTTTATGAATTTTCAAATTGGACACATCTTGAAAAAATGAAATTTGAGTGTGCCCCTCCTTAAATCTTTTGAAAACTAATCAAAAATTGAATTTTTTTTCATCACATGTAGAATGGATTCTAGTTTTTAAAAAATGTAATTTGTTTCATGTTTCAATGAACGAGTAAAAGTCTATCCTAAAACTCCGGCATGTTGGTTTTTGACCAAAAACGAAGGCATTTACAAGATAAGTTATGGATCAAAACCTTAACTGAAACAAAATGAAAAAATAAATATATATTTAGATAGCTAAGAGAGATTAATTCCATCATAGTTTTTTTATAAACTTGCATTGAAATACATGCAAATGTGATGGTGGTCATAGCCAAAAATGTGTGAAATTTTGATACCCTTTCAAAAAAATAGTCTTTTGCATGAAATGGTTGTCCAGGCAGCACTTTGGGTTAGATACCCATCCATCCATTAAATTCCTTATTTCCTATCCTTCCATTCTTTATTCCATTCCTCCATTAGAACCAATTTCCTTTCTTTATCTCTCCTTCCCTCCTTTATTTATATTCCTCTTTCTCTTCTTCTATTTCAGATGTTTAAGTAGTTTCCATCTCTAAAGGCTATTCCATTCCGTGGTCGTCCATTCCATGTCTTAAAGTCCATTTTATTAAGTCCATTCCATCTTTCTCTCTATTTCCACTCCATTTCATCTCTTCTCCCTAAAACCTCTCTCTCTCTCACCTCTCCATCCTTCAGCTTTCCACTGGCTTTCCATATTTCCTCCTCACCCTCCTCTCCTTCCCTCTTCTTTCCTCCCTCCCTCCCTCCTCCATTTCTCTATCTCCCTCCCTCCTTCCTCCTGTCTCTCTCTACTCCTCACTATCCCTCCATCCCTCCCCTCTTTCCTCCTCCTCTCTCTCTCTCCTTCCTCTCCGTTCTCTCCTTCTCTCCTTCCTGTTTTTTCCTCCTTCCTGTCTTTCTCCTCTTCCTTTGTTGGTCACTGCCTTCCTCCTTATCCCTCTTCCTTCCTTCCTCTCGTTGTCCACCTTCTCTCGTCTCTCCGTCTCTCACCTGTCTCCTTGTCTCTCCCTTCTCACTCTCTTTGTCTCTCCTTGTCCTCCACTCGTCTCTTGTCTCTCTCACCTCTCTGTCTCCTCATGCCTTCCTCCCTCTCTCCTTCCCTCTGTCATTCTGGTTTGTCTCCTCCTCCACTCATCTACCTGCTTCTTTTTGTCCTCTCTCTCTCTGTCCTACCCTATCCTCTGTCTCTCCTTCGTGTTTAGTTCTCTCTGCCTGGATGTCCTCTCTACCTAGATGTCCTCTGTAGTCTCTCCTCCTTGCCTCCTCTCTATCTTCCTTCTTCCTCTCTGGGTTCTCTCCTATTGCCTCTCTCTGTCTCCTTCCCTCTCTACTCTCTCTATCTCTCCCTCCCTCCCCCTCTTTCTATCTCTCCTCTCTCCCTCTCCCTCTTTCTATCTCTCATAGCCCTCTCTCTCCCTACCTCTCTCTCTCCTTATATCTATCTCAACAATCCATCTTTACCTATCCCTCCCTCCTCTCTCTCTTCCTTCCACAAAAATTCACTCCACATCTCTCGATCTAACTTACCCCTATATAACTCTTTCTCACTCCCTCTCTGTTTCCCTCTCTCAATATCTCTACCTTCCTCCTTATGTCTCCACTTCTCTCTATCACCTCTCTCTCTCCCCATTCCCTCTTTACTTTCTTTCTCTCTATCTCACCTCTCTCTCCCTCCCTCCATACCCCTTCTTCCCCCTCTCCTCCCCTATCTACTTCTCTCTATCTCCCCCTTCCTCTCCTTACCTACCTCTCTTTATTTCTCTCTCTCACCTCTTTCTCTAAATCATTATTCTCCCTCTATCCCTACCTCTCCATCCATATCTCCTTCCCTCTCTTCTATATCTTCCACCTCTCTCTACCTACCTCTCTCTCTCTCCATCCTACTCCCTACTCTCCTTCCCTCTACTTCTCTCTACCTCATACCTCCTCTCCTCTTCTCTCTCTCCCTCTCCCTCCTTCCCTCTCTTAATCTCTCCACCTTCCTACTCTCTCTAAATTATCCATCCCTTGCCCTCTCTTATTCCCTCTCTCCTCTCTCTATCTCAACTTTCTCTACCTACACATTTATCCCTCCCCCATCTTTCTATCTCTCATATCCTTATCTCTCCCCTCTCCCTCTCTACCCGCCCCTTCAATCTCTTCTCCCTCTCTCTAACCTCTATCTCTCTCTCTCAAGTCTCTCCCTCCTACCCCCTCTCCATCTCTTAGGTCTCTCTCTCACTCTCTCTATCTTAACCCTTAACCCTCCCTTTCTCTATCTCTATCCCACTCCCTCAACCTCTCACTCTCTCAAGTCTCCCCCTCCTACCTCCTCTCCCTCTCTCAAGTATATCCCTCTCACTCACTCACTCCTTATATCTCTCCCCTCTACCCTTAAACCATAAAACCTTAAACCCTCTATTGAAATGCACAAGACAACTAAGAAGGGGGGTGTGAATCAGTTATATCAAATAACTTTACTTCTAACCTTAATCAATTCAACTTTTAACCCAGTGTCTTATTATGTGTAAACATGAAATACAAATAATAGAAAGAAAACACTAGAGACACTAGATTTACGTGGAAAACCCAATGAGGAAAAAACCATGGTGAGGATTAGCTCACAATATAGTAATAATGCAATATTAGATACAAAGGCTCACTAGCAACAATAGGACTCAATGTCCAGAAGGTGGATCACTGCCTACAGAAAAGGAAAGATAAATAAAGATCCACCACTAAGGTTCCACACATTCGCAACTTGATCAAAAGATTGTAGACACCATTAGCTCACTGCTTTTAGGAATCTAACACATCAAAGTACTATTGCCTCGATTCTCTCTTGCACACTCTAATTTTCACACTTGTTCGTGCACTTCACTTCCTTGATTGATTGATCGATTGATTCATGTTCAATTTACAACATCTTGACTTTATTTTATACCATCTTCAACCTTAGAAGCATTCTCCAAGGTCGGCTAAACATTCATCAATTTACAAATTCAAATTAGGTCAGCTACTCCACATTCCATGTTGAATAAACTGGATACTGAGAGGGGGGGTGAATAAGTATCCACAAAAAATCATTGAACAAACACTTAAAACTTTATTTTACCATATAACAATTTAACATTAAGTTCTAGAACACATGAACACCATATTTTACATGGAAAACCCAATAAGGGAAAAACCATGGTGAGGATTAACTCACAGTACATAAAGTTATATCAAAACCAATAATAAGAGGCTCACTACCACAAACAACAACTCACTGCTTACAAGGACTTATTGTCCAAAATGGAGGCTCAGTGCCTACAAAAAATGTAAATATAAATTGGCTAATCGCTAAGAGTTGAACTGAGAAAGATACACCACATGTGCAGATTTAGTTCCTTTGATGCTTAGAATATTTTCTGATCTTCAACCACTATTCACACTTCGCTCATAATTATTCTTCTCCTCACATTCGTATTTATTTTTTATTTTTCGCACTTGCACACTTTTCATTCTCTAGCTATCTTGTATAAATATGTGATGTAACTATATGCATTGGTTGGGTCCGCCTAATATATGCAAAACATATTTCCAAGATGATAACTTGTCAATATTCATATCAAAAGTAATTCTCTTGTGTTATGTAATAACATGGTGGCCAATATTAATGAATCAATGCTCAAACTGATCATGTATACGTCCTTCCAGCCATTATAAACCATTTTCAAAACATTAGACCATATAGATTACCGGAGGAGATATACGGACCAACATACCAAAAATATCAGATCAAATACCAGATGAGATAAAAATGATCTTCACACAAGTACCCAGTACCAGACCAACATGGTGACATCAATGATGATATTGACAAACTTACAACAATCTCCCCCTTTTCCATTCATGGAAACATGTGCAAAAATTATGATTTAAAATTCTCCAAAACTTTCCCCAAAACTTCAAAACTCCAAATATCTCCCCCTTTGACATCAATGGAAAAGGGTGCTGAAAAAAGATAAAAACATGGTGACATCCAATCTTTGAAGATTTATATTTAAAATTTCAAAACTTAAAGACTTTCAAGTATCCAATTTTTCAAACGAGAAAAACTATTTTCACCTGGAACACCTTTTTGTACCTTTCCTTGATCACATGAAGCATTTACTTCCATTCCAGTACTGTTGAATCCATTCTTGCACATACACTATCCAACACAACCAATAGTGTGAAGGAGGATGACCCATCTTCAGATGAACATTGTTTCTCATAGTATTCTACATCATTGAATATTCTAGAAAGATGATCTAACCAAACCTCAACAATCTCTTTAAGGAGCCAGAAGGTCTTCACTACGTCATCCCTTTTCCTCTATACAATGATCATTTCAACCCCAAAGCTCACCAATTCTCAACCTTTGCTTCCCTTCTTTGTCCTAAAAAATATCAAATTTCTTCCCAATGTTATTCACTTCAACTTCTATTGCTTCAATTTTTCTTTGAAAGTTGTCAACTGCAGTAGGCCACCAGAGACAATACTTGTAGATGTCTGTCATTTCTTTCATGCATCTCTTTGTCTCTACAATTAGGTTAGATAACCTCTTCTTTTCCTTTGAACACCTCTTTTCAACTAAAGCTTCCAATTTATGTCCTCCCAAACTTTCAAGGAACATCCTTTCTTCAACTAAATTTTCAGGTAAAAATTCAGAAACAACAGATACATCAATACCTTTGCAAAGTGAATAATCAACTAATACGTCGTCAATTTTAAGTCTATCAATGAGCTAAGTCATACTCCATACATCACCAAATTTCTTCATCTTTCCTTGTATTATCATGGACTGGATTCCTTCTAGATCAGAGGATTCAAATTCATCCAAGGATTCTTCTTATTTTTCTTTTCTTCAGAGATAGCAATGATATCTTTAGAGACAATTTTTTTTTCTTCGATTCCAGAGGAGAATCGCTAGTGACTACTTCCAATTCCTTCATCCCAGAGGAAGAAACTTCCTCAAATAAACTTAGAATGAACTCACTAGAGCTCATCACATTCTGCAATGATATGAATTTTTTTTTGCACGTACTTGCTTTATCTTCCAACCTTTCTAAGTTCATGAATATCTGTTTTGCAATGGGAATCTTAGATTCCCACTCAGCATCTTTCTTTCTTGATAGGGATTTCAGAAATTAAATCACCAAACATGTAAGAAACAATCTGAAATGAAATGGATATCCTTCTCCCAGTGTCATTTGTATATTCTCGGTCATATTTTCAAGAATTAACTTACAAAGATCAAATTGTAGATTCTCCTTTACCATTTTATGCGCTAGAAAAACTGTGATGGCTGAAGTAGAGCCTTCACAATTTTTGAAGAAGATTTTATAAGAAATTCCATATGCAACATACCTAACTGAGGCATTACAAATAGTTTTGATCAACAATTCTCATGGGTCCTTGTCGACTCCCATCATTTCCTCCACTTCCTTATATTTTATTGTTTTTCATCTTGGAAGTTCTCCAACGTCACAGAGTCCAGTAACCGCTTCAATTGCTTCTTTCGAAATGAGATAGGGTTTGTACAATATAATTCTACCATCCTTGAGTTTTATTAGAAGGAACATGATAATTTATTTTTTGGCAAGCCAAGGGAATTCTCCCCATATATCCAAACCTAGGGTTTGTATGTTTAGCAAGTCATTCGATTCCAACCCTAATTCCAATTTCTTTATTTTTTGATGATAAAAATCATCCATCTCAACTCCTTTCAACTTCATAGGGGTATTCCATTTAGAATTTTCCATTATAGATCTTCAAAATTTTAACAATAAATTTCTTCAGTTACCTTTCCTTTGTTGCCGTGAGATGGAAAATTTTAGTTACCTATATTGAGCAACCATAATGATTTCTTCGAAGCTCTTCAAATCGCTTCAGAGATGCTTCAAGAATTTTCCAAGCACTTCCACAAGTTCTTCGAATGCATTTGATGACTAAAATGATTTGCGATATTACCTTTATATTTCATCATTTTTCCCTAATTCGTATTAATTGCAAAAAGTTGACAAACTTCTCTTCCATCTACACTGAGAAACCATAATTTACTTTGCAAACAAAAAATCTTGCATCTTTTCTTCTGGTTTCTTTTGCAACACATAGGTTCTATCATTCTTTACATCATATCTACGTGCCAACATCTGACACACAATATTTATGGGGGTTTAATTGAATTTCTAATAAATCTCCCCCTAAGACCAAGCTAGGTCTAATTCTCGGAGGATTAATCTGCACCAAATGAGGGTACAGATGCATTAGTAGACTTTGATCCTTCTTTCTTTTTCCATATTTTTATTATTTCCTGCTTAATCTCTTCCTTATCAATCCTTTCCACATTCTTCACCAAAGCAAACTACTCCTCTTTTCTGTTTCTACATACTTTTGAGATATGTCCTAGTACTTTTGCAATAATAGAAAACTATATTTCTTTGATTTTTCTGATTTCCATTTGTCCTTGTTCTGCAATGGTTTTCTTGGTTTCCAAACATATTACAGCTATAACAATAACCATTGAATGACTGATTTCTATTTAAATTATTCATCATCACTCGACTAGCTAAAGATCTGCATTCAATAGCTTTATGTCCTATCTTCTTGCATGCATAACAATGTTTGGAGAAGGGGCCAAAAAGTTGATTCAACCTACTCCTACACTCAGTTGCCTTATGACCAAAATTCTTGCATTAAAAAAAAATACAATTGAATGATGAGTACCTTTGTGCATTTGGTTGTCTGACAAGTGGTTTCTTTACAAAATTTCTTTTCTTCTTTCCTTTTTCTAGAGTCTTCTGTGTTTTTCCATCATCTTCATTTCCTAAGCCACTAAATTGTCTTTAGAAGGTTTTTTTCTTGCTATCAATTCATCAAGCTTGGTGGAGCTTATCTTGAACTCTTCTTCACAGAATTTTTCTTTCTCAAGTTCTATCTTTAGACTGATCACTTCCTATTCAAGCCTACAATAGACGTCAACTTTTCTTTGTCTCACTATTTTGAAATATTCTTCAATTTTCTTCTTTTCATCTATCTTCAACTTCAGTTTAGTGTTCTCATCATTTTCTTTCCTCAACTCCTCACTCACTTCTCTGTATCTTTCCTTTAATTTCTTTAGCTGCTCTTTCAATTTTCTAACACACTCATTTGCTTCATCAATATTTTTCTTCAGTTCTCTATTTTCAATTTCAACCTTGTCTAGATCTTCAAGGGAAGTCTGGAGCTCTTCATTATCCATTGTTTAATTTGGGTGATCTCCCTCAAGTTGTTAAATTTCTTTAGAGGAACCAAAGATCTGATACTCATTGTTGAATAAACTAGATACTGAGAGGGGGGTGAATCAGTATCCACACAAACTCATTCAACAAACACTTAAAAATTTATTGCACCATATAATAGTTTAACATTAAGTTCCAAAACACATGAACACCATATTTTACATGGAAAACCAAATAAGGGAAAAACCATGGCGAGGATTAACTCACAGTATATAAATTTATATCAAAACCAGTAATAAGAGGCTCACTGCCACAAAGAAAAGCTCACTACTTACAAGGACTTATTGTGCAAAATGGAGGCTTAGTGCTTACAAAAAATCTGAACATAAATTTGCTAACCACTAAGATTTGAACTGAGAAAGATACACCACATGTGTAGATTGAGTTCCTTTGATGCTCAAAATATTTGTTCATCTTCAACCACTATTCGCACTTCGCTCATACTTCTTCTCCTCGAGTTCACATTGTTTTTTTCTTTTTCACACTTCCACACTTTTAATTCTCTAGATATCTTGTATAAATACTTGATGTAACCATATGCATTGGTTGGGTAAGCCTAATAGATGCAAAACATATTTCCAAGATGATAATGTTGGTCTTCATATCAAAAGTAGTTCTCTTGTGTTATGCAATAGCATGGCAACTGAGATTAATGAATCGATGCTAAACTCGATCATGTATATGCGCTTCTTGCCATTATAAAACATTTTCAAAACCTTAGACCATACAAATTACCGGAGGAGATATCCAAACCAACATACCAAAAATACCAAATCAAATACCGGATGAGATAAGCATGATCTTCATAGTGGTACCCAGTATCAGACCAACATGGTGAGATCAATGACAATATTGAAAAACCTCCAACATTCCCGTGGTGGATAGGAATGAGAGAGGACCAAATACACATTTAATCAGGACCTACACAACATCTTGGATCAATCACATGCATCTTTAATTTGATACAAAATCTTTATGTAACATGTAGACACCAGATCAACCAAACCTAATGAAAACATCAATGATATTTAAAGTACACACATCTCTAGCAAGATGATCACATGTGGATCACTCAACACACTTCACCAAAAAAATTTACCATCTTTAAGAAACCTTCAGGTACACCAGCAAAAACTATAACAATTTTCATTCACAAAATATTCTACAACAGTCTAATGAGACCAACTAGCAACACACAAGAGCTCTAGAGAAGGTCTTCTGGAGTGCCAAATCATAAGCACATTTATCAAAAAACAAAAAACATCAGAATGAATCATCTCCCAAATCCAAAATATCTAAAACCAAATGCCAAAAGACTGTGGAGCCAAAACATTTCTCCTAGTCCACAGATAAATAGTTCTGCCAAACCAGTTCACATATCGGTGAACATATATTTCACTCTCCATTGATCTAGAATCTAAAACTTAGGATATATTATCCATTGAATCTCATGAACACAACTATAGATCCACACATGCATAGTATCAACACACAAGAAATGCATAGAACAATACCGAAGCACATTTATAACACACACTTAACACTACCTTCATTATTTCTTAATTTTTCTCAAAAGAACTTGACAAAAACGCAACTACAACTTCATAAATATAGCTCCATGTACTCTAATCACTTCTACAATATGTAAAATATACAAGTACCATCTGCAATCAATCTAAACTATGTTGACATCAATGACAAAATTAATGAAAAAACCACCAAGCACATCCATACTTGCAACAATCTCCCCCTTTGTCATTGATGGCAACACATGATGTGAAAAAACATCAAAGAAAACATACACAATCTCTTGTTTCTTCTTTTCTTTTCTCCTTCAGATTAGATAGCCTATACAAGCATTTCCTTTTCACTTTTTCACATGACTTTCTCTCCTTTTACATCAATGGAAAAGAAAATTTTGCATGAAAAATGTTGCCATACAAAAATTTGTTCACTCCCCCTTAGGAATGCACCCACATCTCATACTACAACAATGCACCTCTCTACTCTCCCTGAGGAGTAGACCTCAATCATCAATCTAGATCAAAAGAATCTGTGAATCCACTGGATTGATGCACCTCCATGTGCACTTAGTTCAAGGAAGGAGGGTTAGTAACCCCTAGCTTGCCCTTGAGATACTTGAAAGTATCCTTTGAAAGGGCCTTAGTGAATATGTTAGAAATTTTTTCCTTGTTAGGTACATATTCAAGTCTAACTTCATTCTACAACACCTTATCCCTCAAGAAGTGATACCTAATAGATATGTTCTTTGTCCTAGAATGCATCACTAGATTCTTTGAAATGTTTATAGCGCTTGTATTTTCACAAAAGATCAAGATATGCTCATCACACATCACACCTATGTTCTTAAAGGTTTTCTTCATCCATAGTACTTGTGTATAGCAGGATGTTGCAGCAATATATCCAGCTTATGTAGTGGATAAAGAAACTAAATCTTGTTTCTTACTCATCCATGAAACTAATCTTCCTCCAAGAATGAATGCACTACCACTTGTACTCTTTCGGTCACCTACAAAACCAACCCAATGTACATTAGTGTAGGAATTTAATGTGAAATCATTATCCTTTAGATACCATAGCCAAAAATATGGAGTTCCCTTAAGATATCTAAATACCCCCTTCACAATTGTAACATGTGCTTCCTTAGGTTTTGTTTGAAATATTGCAACTAAGCATATTGCATGCATGATATTTGGTCTAGTAGTAGTAAGATACAATAGTCCACCAATCATAGATCTATATAAGCTCTGATCAACTTTAGGAGACTCATCATCCTTACTCAGCATGCATCCAGTCACCATAGGGGTACAAACCACTTTGGAGTCATCCATTCCAAATTTATTCAACAATTTCTTAACATACTTAGATTGTGAAATGAATATCCCCTTACTAGTTTTATTTACTTGAAGTCCAAGGAGGAAATTCAACTCACCAATCATAGACATTTCAAACTCTTTTTGCATATCTTCTACAAATTTCTTATACACACCTTCATTTCCACCAAAGATAATGTCATCAACATATACCACAACTATCAACATTTTTTTTTCTCAACCTTGAAGTAAATATTTTTGTGTGAAAATCCTTTGCTAAATCCTTGTTGTGTCAATTATCTATCCAACCTTGCATACCAAGCTCTGGGAGCATGTTTAAGTCCATATAGTTCCTTTTTCAACTTACAAACTATGTCCGGTTTGTCTGACAGCTAAAAACCTTCCAGTTGTTCCATATACTTCTTCTAGTTCTCCATTCAAAAATGGAGACTTGACATCCATTTGGTACACTTTGAAGTCTTTATGAGCTGAAAATGCCAAGAACATCTGAATGGCTTCCATTCTTGCTATTGGTGAAAAAGTTTCTTTAAAATCTATTCCTTCAACCTATGAATAACCTTTGCATACAAGTCTTTCTTTATTCCTTGCCACTTCACCATCTTCATTCAACATATTTTTGAATACCCATTTTGAACCAATTACATTCTTGTTTGCAGGCCTAGGGACTAGTTTCCATGTCTCATTCTTCTTTGTTTGTTGTAGTTCCTCTTTCAGTTCTCTAACCCAACTTTCAACATTACATTCTTCACTCATAGTCTTAGGTTCTATCTTAGAAAGTAAACATAGGTTTAATTTGACCACTTTTCTTCTTGTTTTTATATATTCACTTATATCTCCAATTATCAGTTCCGTCGAATAATTTATTTATACACATTTAGGAGTCTTAGGTGCAAGTTTTGGAATCTCCTCTTCATCACTTTGTTCTTTCTCTTCCTTTTATTATTCTTGCACTTTCCCATAGATAGGATCATCAGGTTCAACTTCACTTATTTCTATTGGTCTATACATATCTTCATCAACTTTTACATTAGCATTTTAAACTATTTTTCATCTTTTATTAAAGAATTTGTATGCCTTATTGTTATTTGAATACCCAAGAAAAATTCCTTCATCACATTTAGCATCAAACTTTCCAATATTTTCACCATGTCTTTTAAGGTAAAATCTACTTCCAAATACTTTAAAGTATTTAATAGTAGGAGTCTTACCATTCCATAACTCATAAGGAGTCTTAGTATTGTCACCTCTGATGTAATCTATGTTAAGAATGTAAACAAAATTTTACATTGCTTCTCTCCAATACACATTCAGAACATTTTTGGTAGCCTCTTGAATAGTTTGATTTTTCCTTTCCACAACTCCATTCTGCAAAGGGGTTCTAGGCATAGAATAATGTCTCTTTATGCCATGTTCTTCATATAATGCATTAAACTCACCAGAAGTAAATTATCCACCTCTATAAGAACTTAAACATTTGATTCTCAGGTTTACCTCATTTTATACTCTTTCCTTTAATACTTTGAATCTATCAAGAACTTGAGCTTTCTCTCTAAGAAAAGTAACCCATGTCATCCTAGAGTAATCATCGATCAAGAGTATTAAATACCTATAACCATTAAGGATTACTATTCTTGTATTGCCATAGAGGTCTGTATGAATTAATTCCAACATTCTGGTAGATGATTGTTCCTTTCCTTTAAAACTACCTTTTGTTTTTTTTCCCAACAGACAACTTCTGCAAATTGAATTTGAAGGATTAGTGATTCTAGGCTAATCTCTGACAACTTCCTTAGAACTAATGCTTATTAGATTATTAAAATTCACATGTCCCATCCTCTGGTGCTAGAGCTAACATTCATTAATCTGTGAAACAAAACACTGACCATCACCACTCTTAAGTTGATAGATGTTTCCATGAGTTCTTATTCCTATTGCTACCAAAGTTTGAGATCCTTTTCTGATCTCATAGGTGTTATCCTGAAACACAAGCTTGAATCCTTTGCTACACATTTTTCCAACACTTAAACGATTATGAATTAAACCATTAACATAATAGACATCGTCAATACTATGTTTTCCATCAAATCTAATTGTTCCTTTACCAACAATCTTAGCACTAGAATCATCTCCAAACATAACTATTCCTCCATCATATTTTTCAATTTTAGTGAACTTACTCTTATCTCCAATCATGTGATTTCAACACCCATTGTCAATTACCCAAAAGTCTTCATACTTTCTAGCATGAAAAGAAGACACCAAAGTACCTTCCATATCATCCTTCTTGCTATACATAACATATCCCTTTGCACATCTTTCTTGGTTAGTAGATACAACTTTACTTTCTAGGGCTAAAAATAAACATTCATCTTTATATTCCTCAAAATCATACTCATCATTGAAAATTCATGCATCTTCTTTGACATAATACAATTTCTTGAACTTCCTATCCTTCTTCTCTCTGTGATTATTATTATTATCCTTGTTCTTCTTGTGTGTAGCTCTATTAGGACATCCTAATGCATAATGACCAATATTTCCATAGCTGAAACACTTAAAGGGAAACATACCTTTGTATTTACCAATACCTTTCTTCAATTTCCCTATGAAGTTTGCTTCCAATTCTTCTTAACCATCATCATCCGAGTCATCTCCTATCTTTATTGCTTTAAAGGATATTTTAGTCTTCGCCTTATCTCTTGCAAATTTTCTCATTTCGAATGTAGTCAAGATACCAAATAGGTGCTCCTAAGGGAATTTCTTTGGATCATATGATTCTTCAGTAGTAGAGACTTTGCCATCGTAATTCTCCCGTAGGGTTGTTAGGATCTTCTCAATTATATATTCATTTGACATGGTACCTCCTTGATTCTTGATCTCATTTTCTACAAGCTCAACTCTTTGATAATAGCTTGCAATATCTTCACCCTCTTCCATTCTCAGGTTCTCAAATTTTTGCTTAGCTGTTAGCTTCCTTGAAAATTTTACTCTACCATTTCCTTCATAAATGTCTTTCAATTTTTCCCATACTTCATAATTAGTTCCTAAACAAATAACTTTTGTCCTTTTAGTTATAGATATAGTGTTGAAGATAGCATACCTTTCCTTTTAATTCTCCTCATAAGAAACAATCTCATCTATAGAGGACATACTTTGATTCTACAACTTTCCAGGTCTTGAAACTAAGAGAAACTATATAGCCTCTCATCTATTCTTTCCAGTCACTGTAATTAGCTCCATCAAAGATAGGGATCTGCAACTTGTGCACCATTTGATCTACCTCAAGTGGTTAAGATTTTCACCGAGGAACTAGAGCTTTAATACAATTTTTTCAAATGCACAAGACAACTAAGAGGGGGAGTGAATCAGTTGTATCAAATCCACTTTTAACCCAATCTATTTAAGTGTAAACATGAAATACAAATAATAGAAAGAAAACACCAGAGACACCAAATTTACATGGAAAACGTAATGAGAGGATTAACTCACAATATAGTAATAATGTAGTACCAGATACAAAGGCTCATTGCCAACAATAGGACTCACTATCTAGGAGGAGGCTCACTACCTACATAAAAGGAAAGATAAATAAAGATCCACCACTAAGGTTCCACACATTCATTGCTTGATCAAAATATTGTAGACACTATCAAATCATTGCTTTCAAAAATATAACACATCAAAAGTATTTCTGACTTGATTTTCTCTTGCACAATTGTTCACAAAATTCACTTCCTTGATTTCTTGATCAATTGATTCATGTTCAATTCGTAACATCTTGACTTTCTTTTATACCATATTCAACCCGAGAAGCATTCTCCAGGTTTGGCTAAACATTCTTCAATTTATAAATTCAAATTAGGTCGGCTACTCCATATTTCCATGGTAGATACAAATGAGAGAGGACCAATTACACATTTAATTAGGACCCAAACAACATCTTGGATCAATCATACACTTCCTTAATTTGATGCAAAATCTTTATGTAACATGTAGACACCAAGTCAACCAAACCTAATGAAAACACCAATGATCTTTAAATTATGTGCATCTCCAATAATATTATCACACGTGGATCACTCAACACGCTCCGCTAGAAATGTTACCATCTTTAAGAAACCTTCAGGTACATCCTCAAAAACTACAACAATATTCATTCATAGAATATTCTTCAACAGTCCAACTAGATCAACTAGCAACACACAAAAGCTTTGGAGCAGGTCTTCTAGAGTGCCAAATCATAAGCAATTTTGTCAGGACATAGAAAACATCAAAATGAATCATCTCCCTGATTCACAAGATCTAAAACCAAACGCCAGAAGGCTGAGCCAAAATATTTCTCCCAGTCCACAGACAACTAGTTATGTCAAACTAGTACACATACCGATGAACATATCTTTCACTCTCCATCGATCCAGAAGCTAAAAATTAGGATATATTATCTATCGAAGCTCATGAACACAACTACAAATCCACATAGGCATAGGATCAACATATAAAAAATACAGAGCACAATATCAAAGCACATTCAAAACATAGAATTAACATTACCTTCATTATTTCTTAAATTTTCTCAAAATCACTTGGAAAAAACACAACTACAACTTCATAAATATAGATCCATGTACTCCAAGAATGTCTATAGTATCTCAAATATACAAGTACCATCTACAATCAACCTAAATTGTGTTGACATCAATGACAACATTAATGACACCACCACCAAACACATTCATACTTGCAACACCCTCGACCATATACCCTTGACCCTTAATCCCTATATCTCTCTCCCACTCCCTCCATCTCTCTCAGCCCTCTCCCTCTCTCAAGTATCTCTCTCTCTTAATCACTCCCTCTATCTCTCTCCCCTCTACCCTTAACCCTAAATGGTAAACCATTAACCCTTAAAACCTAAACCATTAAACCCTCTACCCTCTACCCTTAACCCTCCCTCCCTCCATCTCTCTCCCACTCCATCCCTCCCTCTCTCTCTCAATTAATTCACTCCTACCCCTCTCCTTGTCTCAAGTCTCTCTCTCTCTCACTCACTCTCTCTATCTCTCTCCCCTCTACCCTCTACCCTTAACCCTAATCCCTCAAAACTATACCATAAACTCTCTACCCTCAATCATAAACCCTCATCCATAAACCATTAAATATTAAACCCTTAAAAATTCTACCCTATACCCTCAACTCAATACCCTCTACCCTCAACCCAATACCATAAACCATAAACCCTATAGGTCCTCAACCCTATATCCTTGATGCAAAGGAACCTTCACTTAGCACAACTTGACACAATGGAAACAATTATCCATCACCAACAATGAAAAAAATGAAGCAAACTTTATTCACTTGACAACTTTCATAAACTGATTGATCTCAAATAATGATTAAGTGTTTTCTAGATCACATTGGAAACATTGCCATGGCAACCCATAATTCAATGCAATGAACTATCATTAATACCTTTCACAAAATACATAATAAAGCCAATCGATTTAGTGAGATTGAAGATAACATAATTACAGAAATTTATTCCAATTTTTATGAAGATTCAACAGTGGAAAAGAAATTTATTGCATTTTTCCCAAAACTGCAAACCCTAGGTAGGGTTCAGACCTTCCCTCACAAAAATGGTCATAACTTATTCAAATCTTAATGAAATTTGATGAGACTTAAATAAAATGAAATTATATTCACATGGAAACAAAATCCAATTTTTTTCATATTAAAATATTGAATGTAAAATCCATACCATAATTTTTTTCAGACTGTAAATTCTGGAAAACATTTTTAGAATAGGGCAGTCTCACCAAAATAGTCATATCTCCCACAAAGATTAATAAAATTCGATGAGACAAAAAGAATTGTAAAATATATAAAAAAATATTTCCATCCATATATTATATGAATTGATATGAGGCCATACCAATCCGTATAATTTATAACTTCAACCTAAAAAAAAGTAAAAATCAGAAAATGCACACAAAATAGAGGTTTCCATTCATCAACCTCCAAAACCAATGTCTCCAACCCCCCAATTCACATTTTGGAGGGTGTAATTATAAATTTCCAACCAAAACCAACTATTTTCAACCACCTGTTGATTATTTTGTTAACAAAACACCTAAATGACACTTTTTGACAAGTTGCTTGACAACCTTTTGAGCAACTTTTGACAAAAAGACCCTAAACACACCAAAATGGATCCAAATTATCCCAAATGGTCATAAATGACCTTATTTACATCAATAAAGACAAAAAAAATAAAAAACCAAAGTTTCACAATATAACTCAAAATTGCATCAAAGGTGATCCTGCACCAATCCTGAATTCTTAGCCCTCTACCCTATACATTTGATCATCAACCCTCATCTATATATATGCATCCCTCATATTATCTCCTTATATCTATCTCACTTCTCCATCCATATCTCCCTCCATCTCTCCCTCTCTACCATAATCCCTAATCCCTCAACCCTTAAACCCTTAAACACTCAACCCTAAACCCTCAACCCTCAACCCTTAAATCCTAAACCCTTAAACCCTCTACCCTCAACCCTAATCCCTCAACCCTTAAACCCCTAAACCCAATTAATCTCTCTAGTACCTCAACCCTCAACCCTCAATTCTCAATCCTCAACCCTTAACCCTTAAACCCTAAACCCTCAACCCTAATCCTTAAACCATATACCCTCAAACCTATAACCTAAACCCTCTACCCTCAACCCTAAACCCTATGTTGGATATTGTGGTTTTGTTGCTGATATGTGTTTGTCATTGATGTCAACACTATTAGCATAAATGGATTGAAGGGTGTATATTTCGAGGATATTGAGAAAATTATAATAAATATATTGCAGGTTGTCTGTGAAGCTGAGAAGGTCAGAGTGATGGCAAGTGCTATAAATTGATGGTCATAAGGCACACATTAAAGGGATTTCTACTGAGCCTATCTAGTATGTTGTCTGAAAGTTATAGAGTTGAGCATCAAGAATTGATAAAGTTATGAAGTTCTATGTTCCTACAATTACTTAGTTACTGTAGCAGGTGTTTTTGGAAGATGTAATTACAATTCCGATGAATTGGGTTGTTGCGTATGTTCCTGTGATGTTCAGTGATGTTTCTAGATCATTCTCTATTAGTGTGGTACATCCGCATTGATTGTGTGTTTGTGATCAAATATTTTCCTTTGTGTGTTTGAGGGTTTTATGTTCTTGGTTGACATGATGGTGGTAGCGTGTTGCAAATCCTTATGGATTAATATTTTATTGTTTGGCATGTTCGAGGATGTTGATTTAGGTCTTCACTATGTTGTGACAAACTTAGGTTGGTGTGCATTAATATTTGTTCATGAAATTGGGCTGATGGTTGTAATTTATTCTTTATTTGTGGCCAACAGAGTTGTTGATGTAAATTCATATAGTGACTATATAGGAATGATTATTTCTTCATTTTGAAGAGTGCAAATGTGAGTATGCTCAGTGAATGTATGCAAAATGTGTGAGTAAATATTAAATCATTTGATTTCAAAGTAGAGTGTGAAGAAGTGTTTTTGTGCCTAACTATAACTGTCATCAAGCTTTTGTAGAAGCTAATTCTTCAGTTCAACCTCATCAGATGGATTAATCAGACTATTTTATGTAAGGAAGTGAGCCTTCCCTTTGAGAAGTGAGCTCTAGCAAGTGTTCCTGAATGCATGTGTATTCCTTATTCATTGTTTCATTATACTTATAACATGGTATAATCTTGTGGACTGACATCCATCATGGTTTTTCCCCTAACAGGGTTTCCACGTATAAAATCTTGGTGTTTATGTGTGTCTGATGTGTTGTTGATTTATTCTTTCACTGTTAATTATCAAATCTAAGATTAAAGGTTGATTAAGGTTGAATAAGTTTAAATTTTGTAATAATTGATTCACCCCCCCTCTTAGTTTTCTATCCTTTTTTTTACAACAATTGGTATCAGAGCTAGTTCCTCTAAAGAATTTTAAGAGCTTGAGGTGATCTAAGATGGCATCATACAAGAAGGATAGTCCTAGATTCGATGGTACAAACTACTCTCTATGGAAAGTCAAAATGGAGTGTCATTTAAAGTGCATTGGTGAGCCTTTCTCGAAGATTACATAGAATGCATATATTATTCCTTAGAATGGTCCCTCTACTGCTGATGAGATCAAAGAAGAAAAAACTTATACCAGGGTTATAGAAGCATTGCTAAGTGCTTTGACAAATTTAGAGATGAAAAATGTGATAGGTCTAAATACTGCACATGAGATTTGGAAAAAGTTGGAAACATTGTATGAAGGGGATGCATTAGTGAAAGTTTCTAAGCTACAAAATCTGAAAGGAAAGTGGGAGAACATGAAGATGAGTGAAGATGAAAACATTTTTTCTTTCATGCAAAAGGTAAATGAACTAGTGATGGGCATTAGATGTGCCAGTGGAATCTTGAAAGAAGATGATATTGTGGATAAAATACTTAGATCTATGCCTACTTCTTAAAAAACAAAAGCTCATGCTATTGAAGAACTCGGGACGGTAGAAAATGTAACAAGAGACATGCTGATTGGAAAACTTGTTGCCTTTGAGTTGAGTGATTTTGGTGAATCTTATCCTAAGACAAAGTCTCCATTCAAAGCTATTGTATCCGAAAAAATCCAACAAAGATATGATCTGGGAGAGAGCTCCAAGAAGACATTCAAGTATGAAAATTAAATGAAATTGATTGAAGATGAAGAAAGAGAGCTAGAAGAATTGGAAGCACTGATTGTGAAAAGAGAATCTAGAGGACAAGGTAAGTACAAAGGAAATTTTCCTATTAAATGTTTCTCTTGCAGTGAGATCAGTCGTTTTGCATCCGAGTGTCCTAAAAGAGTTTCTAAGTATAAACTTGATAAGACTAGATTTCAAAAGAAATGTTATTATGCTGAAGAAGGTGTTACTGATGATGAGTGTGATAAAGAAACTGGAAATGAAGATGAATGGGTATTCATTTATATCAAGGAAAATGGTCTGGTGTCCACTAAATTAGCTAGTAATCAGAATATTAAGAAATCTCTTGCAGCTAGGATTGATGAGAAGGATGAGTGGGTAATTGATAGTGGATGCTCACATCATATGATTAGCAAAAAAAGCAATTTTATAAGCTTGGAAAAATATGATGGTGGTGTTGTCAGATTTGGAGATAACAATGCTGGTGTGATTTGTGGCAGAGGCACTATTTCTCTTGGCAGTAAATGTATACTGATGATGTCCTATACGTTGAAGGTTTGAAGAACAATTTGTTGAGTCTTGGACAGATGGTTGAAAAAGGTTACAATATTCAGTTCAAAGATGGTAAGCACAGGATACTAGGAAGTTCTGGAAACATGATTGCTTCAAGGACAAAGACAAGAGGCAATATTTTTCATTTAAATGCTTCTAGTGAAAGTTGTTTTATTGCTCAAGTTGATGTAAGTTGGTTATGGCATAGAAGGCTATGTCATATAAATTTTGATAACATTGTCAAAATAAGCTCCACACAAGCAGTCAGAGATCTACCTAGGTTAGTGAAGCCTACTAACACTATATGCAAGGAATGTTAGATGGGAAAGCAAACAAGAATTTATTTTAGGAGAAAAAAACATCATTCCAATGTAGTACTAGATTTGGTACATACTAATCTATGTGGTCCATCCTGAATTAGAAGTCTACAAGGAGAAAGGTACTTTATGTTGCTTATTGATTTTTATTCTAGAATGGTATGAGTTGCTTTCTTAAGATAAAAAGTTGAGGCATTAGAGAAATTCAAAAGCTTCAAAGCTTTGGAAGAGAATGAGATAGGCTTGAAGATCAAATGTTTGAGATTAGACAGAGGTGGTGAATTCAATTCCTAGGAATTCAATTCATTTTGTGAAGAGCATGGAATAAAAAGATAGTTATCTGCTCCCCGGACCCCACAACAGAACAAATTTATTGAGAGAAAGAACATAACAATCTTAGATGCTGCTAGAAATATGATATTGGAAGGTAATGTTCCTCATTTATATTGGAGAGAAGTTGTAAGAAATGTTGTGTATACTATCAACCGGGTAAATGTCAATGGTAATTCTAGTAAGACTCCTTTTGAGCTATGGTTTGGTTATAAGCCTACTATTAAATATTTCAAAATCTTTGGAAGTAGATATTTTATTAAGAGAGATGAATATATTGGCAAGTTTAATGCTAGAAGTGATGAAGGAATCTTTATGGGTTACTCTACTAAGAGCAAAGCATACCGCTGTTACAATAAAATATTGAAGAAAATGGTTGAAAGTGCAAATTTCAGAGTTGATGAAGACAGTATAGGATCATCTAGGTACTGTGGATATGATTCAGATGACCAACAAGATAATATTGAGAATGGAAAGAATGCACAAACACAAAATCAAGTTCATAGTGTTCTGGTGGATCAAGAAAATCATGAAGAAGAAGACAGTGTAAATGCAGAAGAAAGAACAGAAGAACCCAAAATTCCAAGGTATGCTAAGCGAAGTCATTCTGAAAGTTAGATCATAGGAGACAAGAAAAAAGGTGTGCAGACTAGAAGAAGAATTGTAGAAGAATATTGTCTAATATCCAAAAATGAGCTTAGTAATGTCAATGAAGCATGCAAAGATGAATATTGGATGGAAGACATGAAGGAAGAACTGATGCAGATAGAGAAAAATGATACTTGGTTTCTTGTTCCTAGACCCGAAGACAAAAATGTGATTGGAACCAAATGGGTCTTTCAGAATAAGTTGAATGAGCAAGGTGAAGTAGTTAGAAACAAAGAAAGACTTGTATGTAAAGGATACTCTTAGATGGAAGGTATTGATTTTGAAGAAAACTTTGCCCCTGTTCCTAGAATTGAAGTTGTAAGGTTATTTCTTGCTTACACTACTTTCAAGAATTACAAAGTCTATCAAATGGATGTAAAGTCAACATTCTCGATTGGTGAATTAGAAGAAATCTATGTTGAGAAACCCGATGGATTTCAACTGACTGATGAAAAAGAAATGGTTTTTTGATTGAAGAAAGCTCTATATGGACTCAAACAAGCCCCTAGAGCATGGTATGATAGATTGGAAAAATACTTGTTGAAGCTTGGATTCAATAAAGGTACTGTTGACAACAATCTATATTTCAAGCTAGATCAAGATAAAGAATTGATTATTGAAGTCTTTGCTGATGATATTATTTTTGAAGGTGATGATGACTTATGCATGAAGTTTACTAATGAAATTAAAAGTGAATTTGAAATGTCAATGATAGGAGAACTAAAATTATTTTTAGGATTGCAAATTACTTAGTTAGATGATGGAATCTTTATTTCTCAGTCCAAATATGTAAAAGAGTTACTGAAAAAAGTTTGGCATGGAAGAATCAAAGCTAGTTGGTACACCCATGGTAACCAAATGCAAGCTAACCCAAAATTATGATTATCTTAAGGCTAATCAAACAAGATATAGGTCAATGATTGGTGGATTTTTATATTTGACTCAAACCAGACCAAACATTATGAATGTTGTGTGCATGGTTGGTAGATATCAAGTTGATCCAAAGGAATCACATGTGACTGCAATACAAAGAATTTTCAGTTATTTAAAAGGCATAGTTGATTTTGGTCTTTGGTATCCTAAGGATGATGATCTTACTCTAAATTCCTTTATAGATGCAGATTGGGCAGGAGATGCGGATGATAGGAAAAGTACAAGTGGTGGTGCATTCTTCCTAGGGAAGAATTTGGTGGCTTGGCTAGGTAAAAAGCATAACTCTATTTCCTTATCTACTACTGAGGCATGATATATTGTTGCTACAAAAAACTATACTCAAGTATTGTGGATGAAGCAAATGCTGAGAGATATCAGAGTTGAGTATGATGAGCCTATTGTCATATTTTGTGATAATTCAAGTGCCATAAAAATTTCTAATAATTCGGTGCTACACTCAAAGACAAAACATATATCTATCAAGTATCACTTTTTGAGAGACAAAGTGAGAGATAAAGAGGTCAAATAGGAATATGTGCCCACAAAGGAACCAGTTGCAGAAATATTTACTAAACCATTGCATAAGGATACTTTTTAGTATCTCAAAGGAAAGGTAGGGGTGATTTCCCCTCCTAATCTAAACTAAGATGCAAGTCTTTGCATCAATCCATGCACCTACAGTCATATTTTATTCTAGATTGATGTTATGGTGATTGCTACTCAGGGGGAGTAGTCAGATGATTTAGATGATATGTGGTTCAGATCTTATGTAACTTTTCCATTGATGTCAAAGGGGGAGAAGTGCAAGATGGAAGAGAAGAACAGGTTGATAAAAGTTAGTTGTGTTGATGGTATTTTTCACATCATGTGTTTCCATAAATTCCAAAGGGGGAGATTGTTGGATATTGTGGTTATTTTTTTTATATGTGGTTTTCATTGATTTCAACACTATTAGCATAAATGGATTGAAGGCTATATATGTCGAGGATATTGAGAAAATTGTAATAAATATATTGCAGGCAGTCTGTGAAGCTGAGAAGGTTAGAGTGATGAAAATTTATGTATGTTGATGGTTAGAAGGCACACATTAAATATTTTTTTGCTGATCCTATCTAGCATGTAGTCCAAAAGTTTCAAAGGTGCGCATCCAAAATTGAGAAAGTTATGAAGTTTTGTGTTCCTACAATTACTCAGTTATTGTACCAGGTCTTTCTAGAATATGTAATTGCAATTCTGATGAATTGAGTTATTGTGTACATTCCTGACATGTTATGTGATGTTTCTAGATCATGATCTATTAGTGTGGTACGTCCACACTGATGGTTGTGTTTGTGATCGAAGATTTTCCTTTGTGTGCTTGAGGGTTTTATGTTCTTGGCCAACATGATGGTGGTAGCATGTTGCAAATCCTTATGGATTAATATTTTATTGTTTGGCATGTTTGAGGATGTTGATTTAGGTCCTCACTATGTTGTTACCAACTTAGGTTGGTGTGCACTAAGATTTGTTCATGAAATTGGGCTGACAATTGTAATTTATTCTTTATTTATGGCCGATAGAGTTGTTGATGTAAATTCATGTACTGGATATATAAGAACGATTTTTTCTTCATTTTGAAGAGTGCAAGTGTGAGTATGCTTAGTGAATGTATGTGAAATGTGCAAGTAAAGATTAGATCATTTGGTTTCAAAGCAGAGTGTGAAGAAGATTGAGTGAAGTGTGAAGAAGTGTTTATGTGCCTAACTTGAATTGTCATCAAACTTTTGTAGAAGATAATTCTTTATTTCAACCTCATTAGATGGATTTAATGTGATTGTTTTATGTAAGGAAATGAACCTTCCCTTTGAGCAGTGGGCTCTAGGAAGTGTTCTTGAATGAATATGCATTCCCTATTGATTCTTTCATTATACTTCTAATAGGGTATAATCTTGTGGACTAAAATCCACCATGGTTTTTCCCCTAACAAGGTTTCCACGTATAAAATATTGGTGTTCATGTGTCTTTGATGTGTTTTTGATTTATGATTTCATTTTTAATTATTAGATCTGAGATTAAAGATTGATTAAGGTTGAATAAGTTTAAATTTTGTAACAACTGATTCACCCCCCCTCTTAGTTGTCTATCCTTGTTTTTCCAACACCCTCAACCCTAAACCCTTAAACCTTCTACCCTCTACCCTCAACTCAATAGCCTATACCCTCAACCCTAATCCCTCAACCCTATACCCTCAACTAAATACCCTAAACCATCAACCCCATATGTCCTCAACCCTATACCCTCAATTATCAACCCTATACCCTCAGTTATCAACCCTCTACCCTATACATTGGATCCTCAACCCTAATATATATTTGTTCCTCCCTCCTCTTATCTCCTTCTCTCTATTTCACTTCTCCCTCCATCTCTACCCTAATTACTCAACCCTCAACCCTCAACCCTATACCCTATACCCTTAAACCCTTAAACACTCAACCCTAAACCGTAAACCCTAAACCCTTAAACCCTCTATCCTCAACCCTATACCCTCAACCTTTAAACCCTTAAACCCAAGAAAAATATCTACCCTAATCCCTCAACCCTCAACTCTTAAACCATAATCCCTTAATCCCTATACCCTCTACCCTATACATTGGACCCTCAAACCTATACCCTCAACCCTCTATCCTCAACCTTAAACCCTCAACCCTCAACCCTTAAACTCTAAACCCTTAAACCCTCTACCCTCTACCCTATACCTTATACATTAAACCCGTAACCCTCAATTCTCAACCCTCAACCCTTAATCCCTCAACCCTAGGTAGGTAGGGAAATATAGGTGAGATATAGAGTGATGAAGGGAGAGGTAGGTAAACATAGGGATAGGGGAGATAAATATAGGTAGAGAGGGAAGGAGATGCAAAGAGAGGAGAGAGAGAGTAGAGAGGGGAGGGAGGGACATGTAGGGAGGAGATAGAGGTGAGTGTGTGTGTGTGTTAGAAAGAGAGAGAGAGGAGACACAATTGAGATATAGAGTGATGGAGGGAGAGGACGGTAAAGAGAGGGTGAGGGTAGATACAGATAAATAGAAGGAGGGAGATGTAGAGAGAGATGATAAGTAGAGAAAAGTAGAGAGTGGAGGGATTAAGGGAGAGGAAATGAGGAGATATAGTTGAGTGTGTGTGAGAGGGAGAGAGAAAGAGATTAGAGAGGTAAGGGGGAGATATAGAGAGTAGAGAGGGAAGGAGAGAGTAAGAGAGAAATAGAGGGATGGAAAGAGAGAGGTAGAAAGAGTGGTAGGTAGAGTGGGAAGGAGAGAGGGAGGGATATGAGGGAGAGAGGGAAGGAGGGAGAGTGATATGGAGAGAGAGTGGTGAGATAGAGAGTTGAGAGGTAAGGAGAGAACGAGAAAGATAGATAAAGAGAGAGAGGGAGGTTGGAGGGAGGGAGAGGTAGAAAGGGATAGGTGAGATAGAGAGATGGAAGGAGGGAAAGTGGGATAGAGAGAGAATGGTAATTTAGAGATGAGGGAGTGAGAGGGAAGGAGGGAAAGTGGGAGAGAGAGAATGGTGATTTAGAGAGGAGGGAGTGAGAGGTAGGATATAGATGGTGAGATAGAGATAAGGAGAGAGTGAGAGAGAAAGAGAGGGATGGAGAGACAAAGAGAGAAGTAGGTAGAGGAAGGGAGAGGAGAGATAGAGTATAGGGAGGGAAAGAGGTATGGAAGTATACATAGGTGAGATAGAGAGGGATGGAGAGATAGAGTTATGGAGGGATAGGTAGGTATAGAAAGGGAAAGAGATAGGAGACATAGAGAGTAGAGAGGGGAGGGAGAAGTAGGGAGGTAGATAGAGGTGTGTGTGCGAGTGAGAGAGAGAGAATGGTGAGATAGAGAAAAGGAGAAATTTAGAGAGAAAGAGGGGGGAGGGAGGGAGGGACAATAGTGATAGAGATTGGGAGGAGAGACAAAAATAAGGGAAGGGAGGGTGAGGCCAAGAGAGGGAGGGAGAGGAGAGATATAGAGAAGTAGAGAGGGAAGGAGGGAGGGAGGGAGTGTTAGGGAGGAAGATAGAGGTTTGTGAGAGAGAGAGATAGATAGAGTGGTTAGATAGAGATGATAGAGTGGGAGGGAGGGAGGGAGAATTATGAGATAGAGAGAAATAGGGTGAAGAGAGGGATAGAGAGGGATAGAGAGTGAGAGAGATATTTAGGTAGAGGGAGGTAGAGGAGAGATAGAGAGTAGAGAGGGAAAGAGGTAGGGAGGGACACATATGTGAGATAAAAATTGATGGAGGGAGAGGTAGGTAAAGAGAGAGAGGGGGGAGATAAAGATAATTAGAGAGGGAAGGAGATGTAAAGAGTGAGAAGAGATAGAGAGAAGTAGAGAGGGGAGGGAGGGAGGAAGATATAGGGAGGAGATAGAGGATTGTGAGAGAGAGAGAGGGGAGAGAGGGAGGAAGGGAGAGAGACAGAGGGAGTGGAGAGGTAGAGAGTAGAGAGAAGGAGAGAGTGAGAGAAAGATAATACAACTTGCTAACTACTAAAATTTCATCTCCTTATTACTGAAATTTGACTAAGTCTAAATTTTTTAAGATCTTCCAAAAACTAGAATTTGCATTATAACTCCTTGAGATCCGAAACAACTCTCAAACATCTTGAAACTATATACATGAAATATAACTTAAATTATATGAAAGTAAATATCCATATGTAAATTTCAACTTATATTTAAACGTTTATTTCATGTATATAGTCTCCCTAGTAGAGAGAGAAGAAGAAAGAGTTCACAAACATTCATTGAAAAAATTCAAGCCATTTAGCGAGTTCCAAATTTAGCACTCACCAAATGGTAAAGCCATTTAGATAGCACAAAATGTGGTGCTTGCCAAATAGGTTTGGTATTACCAAGCCTATTTGGTGAGCACGAAATTTGGTGAGTGCAATATGGCTTGTTATGGGTTTTTTTGTAATTTGACACCAAAACTCTGTCATAGATCGATGCACTTACCCCATACCAATTTTTTTTCAAACAACCTATTTATCCTACACATAAAATTCCATATATGAATCCATTTTTAAAAAATTAATAAAACTTTCATTAGCATAAAACTATCATTACCATTAAGCCTTTTAAAATAATTCATAAATAACATGCTTTAATGCATTCTCATGTAATTATCACTTTAGGTGGGCTACATGAAATTTTAGGCATTCAAGAAAAACCAAACAATAAACTTTAAACACTTCGCCACTGATGCACCATTTACTTAAGTACCAGAATCCTGGTATATCCTCCACTTTATTGAAACAAATCTTGACCTGACTTCCTACCTTTTCTTCATTTTACTAGAACAAAACTTGAGCTGGCTTCTAAGCGTTTCTAGTCTTTTCACATCCTAGTTTTTTAAACTCCTAGTTGAAGTAACTTTCCAAACCTCTCTTCTGAACTCCAATTACTCAGACTCCTGAAAATTGGTATACTTAACACCCAATACATTTGAACAATGAATCATTTTTAATATTTTTAACTTTTGCATTAGTTCATGGTGACCATCAACCAACTAGCACCTGCCTTAAGCATTAATTTTCAATTTGGTTCCCCAAGCCTTATATTCTTGTGGCATGTTGTGAAACCACACAGTAACTTGCAACTAAAAAAACCAAATTTAAAAGAAAACCCAAGAATCAATCACCCATTTTTAATTATAACTCATGCTTATTTTCCACAATAGCTCTTTAGCTTCACTTGAATCTCGACATAGAGATCATAAAAATCCACCAAAAAATATCATTGTGTGCATTGATTTATTCCCATCTATGAAAATTGGTGAAAAGGATTAGTCCATCTACATTGAGCTACCTAATTTAGCAATCCTTTATAGCCAACCATGTATGGAGCCTTAATTCTAGTCAAGCATCCATAGCCTCAACAAGGTTATGTCTATAATTCCACCAAACATATTTCTACTACTAGCCAGAAATCTATAGCCCTGGTAGAGATATTTTGATAGACTAAAGAGTTGAATTTTATCTTTTTATATTTCTTTGATATCCATTTTCATTTTTTTCATTTGACATTTCATTGTAAGCTTTTTTAATTCAACTTGTAAGAAATGAAGCCCACTATTAGGTTAGGAATTATAGTAGTAGTGAAGGGTAATTTTTTATTTTTCACTCAATGCAAATATCCTTCATCATTTTCAGCAATTCCCAAAAGATTCACTTAATGAATTTCCTATATGTGAAACTTTCCAACAAAATTTTACCATCCTTATGCTAGAATTCAACTAATTGCAATTCTCTATCCACTAACATAAATAGGCATAAGTTAAAATTTAGCTCCAAGTTATCAAATCACCTAATTACTTCTAAATTTAGAAACATTAGCTACCACCCATCAATTTTTCTTTACCCATGGCACCCCACTAAATTAAACTTGGCTACCAATTTCAAATTTGGTGGATTTGCACTTACATTAATGCTCTAAGCTTGTCATAATTATACCTAAGCCTAGTCATCATGCTCTTCATTTAATTTTCATTCCTAATCACGCATGTATTACTATTATAAAATTTACAAAAATGCCAAAGTGTGCCACCTCACCAGTCCAAATCTTCTTCCAAACAACACACCTTGAAAATCATAATTAATATGACTTGATCAGATGAATTGAAATGACCACCATTTAGTTTTGTAATCTAAAATTCTCTTGATTCATGATCTTCATACTATCTATCCTTGAAGTAGTGAGTGTTGAACATTTGAAATACTAAGAGGGGTGGTGAATCAGTATTCCATAAAACCATAATAAAATTCATCTAATCATTATCCCAAATATGAATGAATCAAAAAGAAGGAATATAAAAACAAATCAATGCAACCATACACATGAACACCAGGATTTTTACATGGAAAACCCAAAAATAGGAAAAAAATAGTGAGGGTTAACTCACAATATATTATATCCAGATAAAAAATATCATAGGGCTCACTACTAGGACTCGTTGTCCTTAAAAAGGATCACTCCTTGAGTACAAAAGATGGCTAACCACCCAAATACAAAGATAGTGGTTCATTTCCAAAAGGTTGAACTAATAAAATACACCTTCAATGTGCAGGGTATAGTTCCAATCAAGCTTAGAATATGAAGTGCTACCTCACACAAAAATCACTCAACATATCTACATTAATCCTCAATTGATAAAGAATTTAGACTCAAATATTTCTTTGACACACTTTCAAAAACACACCACTCTTCATGCTCCTCTTTCTCATTCATCAAAACATCTTATATATATAAGAGCATATCTTATTCATCAATTAGGTTGACCTGATTAGGTGATTTTCTTAAAAAAATTTCTTTATTGAAACCATGTATAAATTAAACATTTAATCCATGTAGTGCATTATACCAAGTTGAATAACATCCATAAACCATAAATAGTCTCCATAATGCATTGCATATGCTAACTCGACCAAGACTAGAACACAATTCTCCAAACCAGCAACTAAACCTCAAGGGAAACACCTTTTGGATCTAAAAACACATTAACCCATCATACCACCAACAATAGACCATCAAAAAAACTGCAACATAAGCATTTCCACCTTAATAAAATATGGAGTCTCCCACATAGTATGCCAAGCACATAACAACAATAGAATAAAAATTTGAACTCTATCAGAGATAAATTTATTCTCACAACCAAAAATTTCTCAAGATACAAGATACAACTATCTGAATGAGTCATGATAACATGGTTAAGAGATTAGATTCATATTAGATCTTGCAGTGAATTTCAGACTCAAATAACAACACATTGATCCATCACAAAAGAGTATTACCAATATAGAACAACTTTCGGTAAACCAAGTAGACTACCCATATAGTTATCACCATGTTGACATCAATGAAAGCATAGGGACAACCAACAAAAACCATACATACTTCATGCTCATGTTGCAAGGATCCATAATCCCAACAATATCCCCCCTTGGCATTGATGGCAACATGCATGACAAAAGAATTTTCCAATATACTGCAATTGAATATTCTAAATACTCCCCCTATCAAAACTGTTCTTCACAAATTTTTTTCTTTTTTAATGCTATATATTCATCTATCTATCTCTCCATCTCTCTATCTCCCCCTTTGATATCAATGGAAAAGGATGGGGTCCAGTGTATATGCATATATGCATCAAAATGTAACCAAAATATATGAACACAAAATTGAATTAACTTGAAGAAGAACCTCTGAGATTCTCCAGGATGACCTTCCACATGCTTTCCCTTCTTCCCATGAACCTTTTACACTAATAAGAGTCTTATGTAATATCTCAAGCTTATTTAAGGACTCTATACCATCTGCTAGAGTATTGGGACTAAGATTAATCTTTGATAATTCACCAATAAAGCCAAGAGCACTAGAAACAAAAGTGTGCCTGAGTTTAATCATGTCTTTGAGTGCCACAAAATTCTTGACAACATTTGTCCTTTGATCCTGCAGAGAAAATAATTTATCCTAAAGTTGCACAATGTAGGACCACCTCTTATTATCTTTGTCTTTTGCTAACTTGTATGTATTTTATTTAGTGCTCAACTAAGATTTATTCATCCTTATCTCAATTCTTATATCCAGTGTACTTCTAGTCAAATCTAGGAAAAAATAAATCAGTTCATGTGCCTCTTCATCACGCAAATGTGTGCATTTACACATTTTTCCTTGTTATCTTCTAAATTTCCTTCATCAGACCTAATTCCGACATGCACTTCAAGTCCAAAGATGTAGACCTTCAATGAATCAATCATTCCATGAAGATTCTCCACAACAAAAATAGATGAATCAAAATTAGCACTAGGAATAACCTTCTACAATTCTTCCAAAGCATTCTGAATATTTATTCTTTCATACTCATATTGAGCTCTATCAAACTCACTTTCTTCTCAAATTCTTGCTTAAAAACACTGTTCCTTTTCTTCCTTGTTTCGGTTACACAACCAAATGTACCTTGTACACTGATATTCTTAGGGATTTCTAAAATAATTTTAGTATAATTATAAACTTCATCCTCTGACACTTCATAATCTAATTTAGATATCCAAACCAACCTTGATTCAACTACTTCCATGGGAAAAAAATCTTTAGACACAAGAAAATTGATGCTTTTGGAGTACTTTTCAACAACCCTTACTAGAATTCTAAACGTTTTACTCATTCTCATCTCAAATGTTCTAAAGAATGTAGCAAGGACAATCTCTTGTGTATCTAAGATACCAAGATTCATCATGAACTTTTTTATCATTTGATGGGAAATAAGCTTTGTATTTGACCATTCTATCCTTCCTACTACTGGTAGTTCTCTCAAAAAGTAGAACAGTAAATAGACAACCAAATTTCCATACTGGAATATATTCTTCTTACTCTTCTTGATTTCTTTTAAATTCTTCAAAATATGTATACAAATTAATTCACAAAAGTCATAATCATACCTCTTTTAACCATATCAACAATAGTATGTACAATAATAGTAGAAACTGTAAGGTCATTGCTAGGAATACTGCTAGAAGAAATAAAGGAATGAAAGCAAGATCAAAATAACAATCCAAGAAGTGAAGTGCAAGAAGAGCTTTACCATAAATCAAATGAGAGATAGGTGCAAGATCAACCATCAATACCAAGGTAAGACTCCAAGAATCCAACAAGAGCCAAGAGATTTTTGTAAGGGGAAAAGCAAAGAAAAACACCTTTGTGAATTATGAATGAGGCATGAAAAGCCTAAAGAGAGAGAAGAATATGAGCAAGAAGCTCAATACAATATGATAGAACTACTATGCAAGAGGAGAGAATTGTGTGAGAGAATTCTACAACATTAGTGTGCAGTGTGTGGAGAAATATCTCTTTAAGTAGAGATGAGTGAATAAGTTTTCATGTAACTCCCTATGTGTAAGAGTTCCACATTCATACTTAGTGTGTGCCAAGTGTGAGAATCCTCATAAGGAGGAATAATGTATTTTCCTTATTAAAGGAATTACAAAAATATGAGTTGTCCTCCCACTTGGACTAGAGGACAAAATTACATGTAGAGATTCCTTTAGGAATATCCTAAAAATAAATAAAATAGGATACCTTGGTTTATCCTCAAATTAAATAAAACAACCAAGGAAATATTACTAATTCTGACACCCCCCTTTAATCTTTACTTGGGGTGATTACATCAATGGTTATCAAGCCCAAATTTTTGCAATGAAATTCAATTTTTTCTCTAGAAAGAGGCTTTGTCAAAATATCTGCAACTTGATCTTCACCCTTCCAATAGATGAGGGACACTTGCTTTCTTCAATTTGTTCTCTAATGAAGTGGTGGTGGAGAGAAATGTGCTTTGACTTTGCATGGTAAAACAGATTCTTTGCCAAGGCTATTGCACTTTGATTGTCACAAAATAAAGGTGTAGGTTCTTGTTGAGGTAGACCCAAATCTTTGAGTATTCTTCTAAGCCATAGAGCTTCTTTAGAGGCATGAGTACAACTTGTGTATTCAACTTCGGTAGCATGCTCAATAAACACTTTGTAGGCATAAACACTCTTTTCCAATTAATTCTTCCATAGCATGCTCAACTGAATTGATGAAATTTCTTCTATCTTACTGTAAACAAACACAGATATATTTTGTGGGAAACACTCTCGGAGGGATGCGAGAGAATGCAACAATAGACTCTTTTGACACATTCTTAAACTATCTCTTCAAATTAACTTGCACTTTATCCCCACTATTCACAACCTTTGAATTATCCATAATAATAAAAGTGAAATATTGTGCAAACATGAATACCTCTATAAATTCCAACGAGGAATGCATAGATATCCTACTTCTGGAGCTCACTTCAAATCTCCTTGATTTCTTCTTCAAACCCAAAATCTCTAAATTTCTCTCTAAAATTCCTTTGCACACTTCTCTAAAAATACATAATCCTCTTGAATTATCTAAATTTATTCCTTTCTTTTTGAATTATTTTGCAATAAATTCTTCGACTTGGAGGTATACTATCTTGAAAAATTGTGTACACCTCCATTCTTTCAAATTCTAAAGACTTCGTTCACACATGCAACTAAGAAAATTCCCTTGTTTCATTACCACATTAAATATACCTTTTTCATGATGTGACAAAGGTATCAATGAGGGGTTTAATATATATTTTGATAATTTCTCCCCCTTAGCCACTGCTTGACTTAAAAATTGATGGGATTATCTGTACTAGAGGTCATAAAAGATAACACTGATGATTTTGAATCTTGCTTGAATTATCCTTCCTTTCTCCATTTTTTTTTCATTTCCTTTCTTTCTTCTTTCGAATTAATAATTTGATCATTCTTCTTCACCGAATAATTATTTTTCCTTCTTTTGTAATCATTAACAAGGTGTTTCGGATTGTTGTACTTACAACCGACAACATTCTTCTTTTTGTTTTTTCTTTTATTCAACTTTTCTTCATATAAAATAAATTTATATCCAATCTTCTTGTGCTCAAGAAATTTTCCAGAGAATGATAAAGAATCATTCAATTACTTTTGCAGTCCTTTTCCTTATGACCAAATTTCTTGCAAAAATAACAAACACCATTGAAAGATAAATTCATTTTAGCATCAGATTGTTTGACAAGAGTTCTTCTAGAGTTCCTTCTTAGATCCTTTATTCTTCCATCTTTGCATTGTCTTCTTACCTATAAATTGCTCCGCTTTAAAACTTTGACCATTCTCAAACCCTAAACCACTCTTATCCATTACCAGTTTCTGAGAAGTAATCAACTCATCAAGCATTGTTGAGCTTATCATAATTTTTTCTTCAAAACTTCTTGCCTTTTCTAGATCAGATCTCAAGATTTTTGCTTCTTCCTCAAGATTTATGCATTCATCCATCTTCCCCTGAATTTTAATTTCCTGATATTCTTCAATTCTTTTCTTCTCATCCAATTGTTGTAGCATAAAAGAGACAATTTCATCAACCTTAACCAGTAGGTCATATGCTTCAACATATTTACTTTGCAACTATGTGCAAGTTATTTTTCCTACTCTAAGATGAAAAACTAAATGAAATGCAACAAGGAAAAAACAAAAAAGAAATACTCAAGATTAGGCCTAGTGGAATTCAAACAAAGCACAAGAAAATGGAACTTTTTACCTTGTTCAAATTGATGGTTTGGTTGAACCTTGTTTGCTTGATTGGGTGCTCCCTTGTTGACAAAATGGCATATAACCTAGTTCAAAATGAAACTAATTGGATGAGGATTTCAATGGTGGATGCGGGTATTGGATGGGATGCAATAAGGAGGCTAAAATGGTTGCAAGAATGGAGGTAGAAAATTGGCAAAGTGTTGGCTTGAATGCTTGAAATTGTTGAGTGATAGCCAAATGAGGGAAATTCAACTACTTTTAGGTGAAATTCCTCTAAATTAATGGAGGGCCAAGATTGATCCATGGTGGAAGAGATCAAGGGCTAGGGTGAGTTGAGAACTCACAAGCCCTCACAAGCTGACATGTGGTGAGTGGTATAGAAGAAAATGGGTGAGATGTAGATGATGTGAAGGTACCATGATGTACCTTGGGAATGGAAAAAATCTCCTCATAAAGGAGGTCCTTGTCCACATGTGCCTTGAGAGGACATGTCCTTATGGGGATGGGAGAAGGAATTTAAAATTGCTTAAAATGCATTGGGGGAATAAATGTGAATTAAAAATTCACATAGAGAAGGGGATGTCTTCTCCAAAAGGAGAAAACATTTAATGAAGTTTGACTAAGGACACATGTGATAAATGACATGAAGATTAGGCTAGATTAATTAGGTAATTAAGGTTGTGCAAATGTGGGATTGGGTAGGCTAATGAAGGGTTGGAGGAAAGTGGGTGGTTATGAAGGGATGTGACCCTAGTGATAATTAGGGGTGTGCACATCCTAATCATAGATTAATTAGAATAATATAGATTAAAGAAGATTATGGAGGATGTGACATGAGGAGAGAGAAAAGGGGTGAACTAAAAATTGATTTTATTCACATGGGCTAGTGACTGAATTAAATAAATTGGTCTATTTATTTAGTTTAGAGATGAATAAGGTAAGGTATTTGATTGATTAATTAAATACCATAGGAGAAATTAGGTCGAAGTGAAATATTAACCAAATAATAAACTAGTTGATTAATATGGATTAAGGATGCGTGATAGAGGAATATGAGGGTGAATTTTACCATATGGAAGTGGTCAAATTTAATTGTCTAAATTTTCCCATCTTCAAAAAAATTGGAATAATAGTGTTTTGAAGAAAAGTAAAACACATATGACTCAATAGAAGAAAAGAATTTAAGATGATGCCCTAGCATCATAGATGAATGGATAGGAAGGAAGGATGTAGGAATGGTTGGGTATGCCCCCTCAAGAGGGTAGATGGGGAAGAAAAAGAGGCCCTAGGCGACTTCTTGATATGGAGAAATGAAGGGCACCACATGATAGGGTGTGAAAAACCATGAAGAATTGATTTTGAATAGAGGAAAAAGGAAAAACGAGATGTGAATGGAAGCCCTTAGAAGAAAAGGGGAAAATGAATTAATAAAGGATTAATTAAAGGGTAATACGTACCCAAAAATTAAAAGGCTAATTAGGGTCAAAAATAAAAATTATAAATAGTAAATTTGAAAATTCACTATTCACCTAATTCTTAGTTGCACACGTGTCATCACACAATTAGATGAAAGAGAGAGAAAGAGTGATGAGGATGGCTGGAAGGATGAGAAATGATGAGGCGATCAATGATGATGAGCTAATCCACCATGGTGAGTAGGTTTGAGCTTTCTACCACAAGCACGTGGTACCCCACCAAGTAGGCTTTAGATCCCAAATTTATGATTTCATTTGAATTTTAGTATATTTTTGAATTTCAGGATGGGGTAGCTAGGTCAGGAAAATTCACCACAGAAGGGTGGATTCTCCCTTTCAATCAAGCACATTCACTTTTCGGATGGATTAGAAAAGAAAGCGGTGGATGCATGGACCATAGGGTTGGTCATGTGAAGAGAGGGATGATTGCAAAATCGCCTCTCTCGAAAAAGGGAAAACTTTCACAACACAGGGGCAAGAGGGAAATAGGATGGGCGATTGTGAAATTGATAAAGTGGGAAAAGGGTGATTGGAAATTTTCCCAAAATGGAAATAGGTGGATGCGATTCTGCCACTTGAAGAAAAGGGTGAATACGTATTCACCACTCAGGAAGAAAAGACATAGGGGAAATTATGAAATGACCCATGAGGGAAAGGGGTGAATGCGAGCTCACCTTTGGGGATAACATGGGTGAATGTGTGCCTGAACAAGAAAGGGGTAGGTATGCTTAGAAAATAGGAAAACTCAAAAAAGGAAGACATAGGGGTGAACACTCGATTAAGATAGGTGAATACGTTGGGAAAGGGAATGGGCGAACCCACCTCACATAGAGGAAAATTTACCAAACTGAGGCAAGGATGAAAAGGATAGAAAAAAGAAATGAAAGATTAGAAAATCTAATAGAATGGTGTGCATGGATGTAGAGTTTTGAGACTCTGAGGATGTGGGAGAGGAATTCAATGGTGTTGGAGGTGACCTAGGAGGACCATGTGGTAGTAGGCTGAGACAAATTACTACATATGTTGGGATATCCCAACATCAGGGCACACAAACCTCTACTTACAACATTGATAGAGTGGTGGAGCTCTGAGGCCTCAACTTTCCATCTCCTAACAGGGGAGATGATAGTGACCCTAGAGGATGTATGGAGGATTTTAAGACTACCTATCAAAGGACACCTGATTAGTTTCACACCCAAGCAATCAATGAATAGGAGTTTGTAAGCACTTTTTAGACTAATGGACCTTCCCATCCAAGGGAAGGAGTTGGAAATTAATGCATGCTTAGGGAGTGAGATGGTAGCGCCACCCCTATACCTCTATGGCCTCATCAGTAGGATCCTCCTGCCAGATAGCAGTGGTCAATTTTTTAGCCTCTAAATGATTGAGGTGGTTAGACACATTGTGGAGAGATGTGAGGGAGAGTTTTCATGGGGGCATGTGTATTGGACCAATTGTATAGAGACATGAACGTTGTCTTATATAGACAAGCACTAAGCATTACACATGTGATGATGCTTTAGGTATGGGCTTGGGAGCATATCAGGGTGGAGAGACCAAACATTTTAATTATTGTAGCGTAGGATGACACACTACCAATGGCATATTGGTGGGGGATAGAGTACAGATGGATACTACATTATTAGGATGTGGGGATTTTGGAGGAGTGGTAATGGAGATTAGATGGGTTGATGCCCGGGGAAATCACATGGAGTTCATACATGGGGTGATGGTTTTCAGGATGGAGGGAGGATGACAAGAGATAGAGGGGTTACTTATTTTCATGGTGTTATTTGATAGGTTGAAACTAATACATTATAGAGATACATAGGCCTGACAAGGTTACCTGGTAGTATAGGATGAAGTAGGATATTCTAGTAGGGATAGAGCATTTTAGATGGATCAACCTAGAGTCTAGGGCCAAATGTGGAGTAGATCATAGCTGAGTATTCTTGCTAGATGTGGGAGATGGTGTCGATCACTATGTAGCCATGGAGAGGGTGAGAGGCATATGCAGGAACTATGGTGTGATATGTAGCATGGTGGGCCCATCACATGCTGTGGAGGATCACAATAGTGGACCCTATCATAAGTGCCTTGGGTTTTGAGTTAGAGGATGAGAGGAAGTTGTCAGGGGCATGGAGGAGGAGGAAAGGTGGATGGAAGAGGAGAGATGGAGGAGGTAAGTGGTAAGGAGAAGGCAATGGAGGTGGATGCACCTGAAATACACCCATTGGTGATGGTTCCATATGTACCTCCACAAGTAAAGGAGACTGTAGTGTTGTTGGAAGGAGCCCTAGCCAAGCTAGGGATAGTGGAGCATACACTTAGAGAGTTTGAGGCAGAGAAAGATAGACTGTAGAAAGAGGTAGGTAGGCTATAGGATGAGGTGGAGAGGTTGCAAAGTGCATAGGGGGATGGAGACAAAACCTTTAGGTAGCTAGTGGATGAGGTGAGGAGGAGGTTATAGGAGGTGGATATGGAGAGAGATGATCTGCATATACTAGTAGGGGGCTACGAGGGGGATGGAGGAGATGTAGAGAGAGAAAAGTGTGTGGAGGCTACTCTTAGAGAGGGCTGAGGAAGTGAAGGGGAAAGTACAGACTCTATAGAGGGAGAGAGATGAGGCTGCAAGAAGGATATCCTAGAAGATAATATAGGTTGACCAGATGAGGGTCACATAGGTGGCTTGGGAGCAGGAGAGACAAAGCATCAATCCATAAAGGGAAAGTAACGTATAGAGAGATATGGGTAGAGAATACATAGCAGGAGAGGTTGATGCTAGGACAGAGGAATAATATTATATGTTTGATTATTATTAGGCCATCCCAGATCCTACATAGAGGGTACCAATTTATGTGAGAGAAAAAACACAGGGACTACCACCCTCTCACTTGGCTCAGACCCATACTAGAGGATATAACCAATATAGAGAGACCCCTTTGCATGGGCCAGGATCAGGTGCAAAGTCCTCACAATGGTCAGATGTAGGGTACAACCAATATAGAGAGAAACCTCTGCATGGTCGAGGATCAAGTGCAAACTCCCTGCAAAGGTAAGATGTAGGCATCAATTGGTATGGAGAGGGGGATGAGATATAAGATTCAAATTTTGACAGGTGTAGAATGGATGGGTGTATAGGGAAGAGGCTATATATGCCTTTGTATAGATTGGATAGATTCATTCATTCATTCATTTATTCATTCTTTATTGTTTATTGATTCAGGAAACCACGATGTGTCAGATGTAGTCATTTGTATTTGATTAGAGCTCTGCACTTGTACCTTTATTTTATGGATGTGATGTACACTTTTTGACTTTGTGATGGACTTTTTATTATGTGCTTGCATGGAATTGGTGGAATTTTATGATGTAGAGTTATTATCTCTTATTATGGACTATAATGGACTCAATGCACATTATATTTTTGATATATATTATGCGATGGAATTTGATGCGATATCAATGAATCTTATATTATGTTATGCCCATTCATTATTCTCATATTTATGTTTATGGTTATGATGTATACATGTGGTGACAATGATCTATTTCTACGTCTATGTGGATGATATGGATTATATGAATTATGTCTAATGCCTTTTGATGTAGGATGTGATGTGAAATGATTTATGATTTTATGATGTATGTTATGGATGTGTGATGTAGGTGGCGATGTTACTATGATTTGTGATGTATGCATGTGAAATATGATATGCGGATTGATTATGTATGGATATTTAATAATGTACAGATGATGCATTGTAATAATTAATTATGTATGTATGGATGACATGAAAGTGCAATGGATGAAAATATATGATGTATGGATATGTGATCATGACATGGATAGATGTAATGAATGTTATGTAGTGCAATATATGCAGTGAAATAAATGAATATGTTTAGAATAATAACTCTAAACAATGTACAATGATAATGCAAGTGGACTTAATATGCTTAGAACAACAAATCAATATTAATCTAAAAAAATCAATATGATAATGAGAATGATAATGCAATGGGTTGTGAAATGATATGAAACAAACTTAAGATTCTTAGACTAACAGATCAATATTAATCTAAACAACATAAGATGATAATGAAAATTATAATGCATCAAAATGAAATGAAAGTAAAATGAAATGGACTTAAGATGCTTAGACTAATAGATCAATATTAATTTAAACAACTTAAGATGATAATGAAAACTATAATGCAATGGATTATGAAATGATATGAAATGAACTTAGGATGCTTAGACTAGCATATCTATATTAATATAAACAACTTGAGATGATTATCAAAATGATAATGCAATGGATTGTGAACATTGGTGGATAATGGTAGGTATGATAATGGGATGCATAGTGAGATGAATGATGATGGATGTGATAGTGCACCTATTAAAACCATAGGAATCTTGATAGGAAGAATAGGTGGAGGAAGAACATTTGCACAACCAAAAATAACTAACGATAGGCTAGGAAAGAGAATTGGATGGGGGGAAATGAAATAACAATGGGCTAATAGATGAAATGCAGAACTAATGCCATTTTTCCCTATTAGGAGCACTGATTTTTTCTATAGAATAAGACACGATACACCAAGGTATGAAGAACTAAGGCATATTGGTGTCCAATGCAAAAGACAAACACAACAAACAAGAAGGCTATCCCAACACCACAAAACTATAGGGGCTTTGGTTAGGCCCGAAATTGGGATAACCACAAACACAAAGGATTCCCCAATGTAACACAAGACCACAATGATATTGGTGGGTACTACATGGAACAACCAAGAAGACAAGATCACACTGAAGATCAAGATATGCCCCTATGTCTACCTGTCAAAAGCACACCATGATATGATGGATCGTGGCAACCCTAACAAGGTATAATAGGAAGCTCAAATAATAAATAATATGCCAAAAGAATCAAAAGATCACAAGAAATTTCAGACATCCTTTGCCATAGGATAAATAGGTGGATGTAATCGATGCGGTCTAATTTAGGAAGGATGCATCCTATTAAGACCAAGGATGGAGGATAGATTTATTGATTGACATGACTTAGGATACTCGAAATCAATAGGACCTCATGATACTAATGGATTTTTTTATTAGGAACCAGCTAGATAGGGACATACTTGATGACATGACACAACACCAAGACACACCCCAAGGACAAACCTAGGTTATTGGGGTTTCTTTGATTGATGGCCTTGCCTATGTGAAAGCGCAAAGACCTCGTAGTTCGATAAAATATCGACAACCGACCATGGATAGAAGTGGAAAGAGGACAATGGAGACCTCATTGGATGATGAAGACTGGATGGACAAATGGCTCAAGGGCTGATCAAATGAGTATCCTTGCCTACGTGAAAGAGTGGGGGCAACGTAGTTTGAGAAAATGGACCAAAGATGAGATGAGACCTAATGATGACCGACATGATGAAAGGCATAATGAGGATGCAAAACAACCAAGTGGCATAGATATATAGATGACAACAAGCTTAGATTCAGGATAAAAGATTAGGATTTAGGATAGTCAATCTGAATCATCCAAAGCTCAATAAAAATATTCAAAGCAATGGATGACAAGATATCGATGGGAGGATGGGTATGATAAGATGTGAGGATAGGATATGCAGATAGGATAAAATATAATCATAAAGTAAACTAGGATGCAAGGTAGATAATGATTAAACCCTCTACAAATGGTGTTTTTTGCAAGGCTTTAAAAAAATGTACTTATCCAAAGCACCACCAAGGGTAGTTTTCACCATAGGATGGATTATTTCTCTTTACTATATATGTATTTTTTTGACTCTTTTTACTTTTTTTGGTATTTTTCAAGGTAGGACAACCCAATTGACGTAGGTGTAAAAATTCTTCAGATGCATGATATTGATAGGCTCCTCCAAGGGTTTCCTCTCAGGTGTTGCAAGATGATATTCCCTAGAACCATATTTTTTCATAACCACATATGGAACCAACCAATTTGCTTCAAACTTTCCCTTCTTTTCTCTATCTTGTTGGGTGTGTCAATTTTCCCTTAAGACTAGATCACCAATGTTGAATTGGCAGGGACACACCTTCTTGTTGTAGTTCCTTTTGAGATGATATTGATATGCTTGGAGATGATTGTAGGCCTTGATGTGTTTCTCATCCAGGAGATCTAGTTGACTCAACCATCCAACTTGAGTATCTTCATCATTGATCATATGCTTCAGAGATATTTGAAGTGATGGGATCTCGACCTCAATCAACAAGGTGGATTTGGCACCATAGATGAAGGAATATGGAGTAGAATGAGTCAGTGTGTAGATGGATGTACGATATTCGCAAAGGGAAGGATTAAGATGGAGGTGCCAATCTCGACCAATGTTATTAACAACCTTTTTGAGGATTTTAATGGGAGTTTTTTTGGTTGCTTCGTCTTGCCCATTAACTTGAGGGTAATAGGGGGTTGACCAATGATGTTGGATATGATAGGTCTTCTAAAGGTTTTTCATATATTGATTTTTGAATGAATTTCCATTTTTGGTAATGATAGTGGATGAGATACCATATCTGTACAGAATATGGAAAAGGATGAATTTGGAAATCTGAATACCAGTGATTTGGGAGAGTGGAATAGCTTCCACCCATTTAGTAAAGTATTCAGTGGTGGTGATGATGAATGTATGACCATCAGATGAGGGAGGGTATATATTACCAATTAAGCTGAAACACCATTGTGAAAAGGGCCATGGTGTAATGATAAGCTATAAATCATGTGTTGGAGCATGGATTAGATCTGCATGTTATTCACATGGTATACATTTCTTCTTGAACTCATAGATGCCATGTTCCATTGTGGGCTAGTAATATCCGGCTCTGGAAATTTTCTTTGCTAAGGCCATCCCATTAGAATGATATCTGTGGACACCACTATGCATGTCATTTAATGCAATACAATATTTTGATTTGCTGAGACATAGAAGGAGAGTGCCATCATACACTTGATGATAAAGTGTATCTCCCATAATTATGTAGTAGTAAGTGCATTGGATGAAGGATTTTCATTGGTTGTGGGTTAGGTCTGGTGTAAGGATTTTGTCATGGAGAATAGTGTAAATATCGTGATACCAAGGTGATTTAGGACCTATGATATCACACACCATCTCATTATTAGGAATATCATACTTTGGGATTAAGAGTTGCTTGACGAGGAACTCACAATCTATTCAGACTTTGGGAATGTTGATGAGGGAGCCAATTGTAGCCATAACATTTTCTACTTTGTTATGCACTCGAGGGATCTGCTCAAATTGGATGTAGGTGAAATATTTCTTGAAGTCATCCACCATGCGTTTGTAAGGTAAAAGCTTACCATCTTTTCTTTGAAACTGATCATTGACATATTTGACTATGAGTTGAGAATCACCAAAGATATGAAGATGTGTGATATTCCATTGGACAACGATTCTTAGGACATTGATTAGAGCTTCATATTCAACAATTTTGTTTGTGCATGGGAATGCTAGCCTAAATGACTTTGGAATGTAATCACCTTGAGGGGTGATGAAGAGGACACCTCCACCAACTCCATTGTGAGTATAAGAACCATCAAAATATAGTGTCCATGTATCTGCTTCTGAGACAGTAAGGACCCTTTCATTAGGAAACTTATCTACTAATGGATATGTGTCCACCAAAGGAGCATTGACCAACTGATCTACTATCACTTGTCCCTTAATTTATTTTTGGTCCACATACTCTATGTCAAACTTGGTTAGTAACATAATCCACATGGCCATACACCTAGTTGATGATGTTCTAGATAACAGATACTTGAGTGGGTCAACCTTTGATAGTAGTTTGATAGGGTGACTGAGCATATAGTGGCCCAACTTTTTTGAATTGAAGACAACTGCTAAATAGGATTTTTCCATGGGGGAGTAATTTACCTCATAACCCACGAGTGTTTGACTGATATAGTAGATGGAACATTCTTTTGAGAACTGATGTTGTGCTAGTAATGCCCCTAGTGCAACTAATGTAGTTGAGATATATAGCAAGAGTGGCTTACCTAGAATGGGAGGCATTAAGATGGGCAAATTAGCTATGTACTCCTTGATCTTGTCAAATCCTTGCTGACACTCTGGATCCCATTTGAAGGTTATTTATTTGTGCAAGAGGTGTGTGAATGATTTAAATTTATCACCCAATTGAGCTATGAAGTGTATGATAGATTGTAGCTTTCCTTGTAGACTTCTCAATTGTTTCAGATTGTGAGGCGGGGACATGCCTATTATTGCCTTGAATTTCACTAGATCTACCTCAATGCCACTTATGGATACTATGAAGTGTAGAAATTTATCAAATTTAATGCCAAACACACACGTCTTTGGATTCAGGCGTAGCTTGTAATGTTCTAGCTACTCAAATATTTTCCTGAGGATCTTGGCATGCTCTTCCCTTGTCTTGGATTTCCCTAGTAGATCATCAACATAATCTTCCATTATGATATGAATGAGGTCATGGATGATGAAATTCATCACACATTGATAAGTTTCCCCCACATTTTTGAGACCAAAGGGCATAACATTATAGCAGAAGGTTCCCAAGGGGTGGTAAAAGCAGTCTTATGTTGATCTTTAGGTGTGATTTTAATTTTATTGTAGCCATAAAAGCCATCCATGAGGGATAGAATTACTTGTCTTGTTGTAAGATCTTTCAACATGTCGATGTTAGGGAGCGGAAAATAATCCTTTGGGCAAGCATTGTTAAGATCCCAGAAATATGTACAAATTCTAATGTTCCCATTTGGTTTGGACATAGGCACCATGTTGGATATCCAATCAGAGTAGTCAATTGGTCTTATCGATCCATCCTTTAGCAGTTTTTCCAACTCTTTCTTGACAAGTATGGCAACTTGAGGATGCATTTTTTTAGAGCTTTTGTTTAACTAGCTTTGCATCTAGGTGGTGCACAACCAAAGCTAGATCCAATCCTAGCATTTATGAATAGGACCAAGAAAATTTAATGATCCCTTCCTTGAGCAAGTTGACGATGATGGGGTATTCTTCCTCTGAAAATGATTAGGCCACATAAGTGATTTTGGGCTCTTGTTTTTTTCCTAGATTAACCTCTTGTGTTTCCTCGATCAAGATTGAAGACCATTCAGATAGATGATTTCCAACAAGGGGAAGATGAACATCCCCATATTCTAGCACCTCATCAAGGTTTTCACTAGAAGATACACCCTTTATTTTTACTTTTGATGAGTCAAAAAGTGCCTCTGAGAGGTTTTCACCAGGTGACTCTTTTTTATTTTCTCTTTTTGTATTTGCAACTAGGGTGTTCCTCTTCACCCAATCCCATGAGATGTAAATAAGCATCCTCAAAAGGATATATATCCATAGGTGCACTCCCTCATAGGTCCCAATCAACTAGGTCGAGGTGATGAAGGGAAAGGATGATGGTAAAGATTAATGTGGAATCGAAGAAGGAAGGGAGATCTATGTCATCGTACAAAAGTATGATGGATTCTTCTTTAGGTATTTCATTGAGAAAATAGTTATCCGAATTGATATTATTCAAGGTGTTAAAGGATGATGCGAGACCCTTTTTTATTTTTTTTCATAGCCCAAGCCCAATTTTTTTGCTCGCACAGGTGTCTCAATGGGTTGTAATCATCCATGTTCTGTTGTGCCAAGACCTCCTTGATAATTGTATTTTTCTGCCAACTTTGAATCATGGGGATAAACCTCTTGGAAATATTCAACGAGGGGAGGTGATGACTCATGTTCCTCTCTATAGACCCATTGATTGATATCATCCTCTGTCTTATCTTGTAATGTTCCTAGGGACTAGAAAGTGGTAGAGCCAAATTTCTTAGAGATGATGGTTTTTGTCTTCACTTCTTCCTTTGGTGTTGATTGAGAAGGTTGACCATATGTGTGAGGAGATGGTGGAATTGTTTCCACATTAAGAGCTTTGCACATCTCATATTCTCCACAACTTTTATCAATGATCTAGACCTTGGTAATGGTGGATTTAGATGCAGTGGATGGACTGAATGATGTATTGGATGATGGATTGGAATATGGATTGGGAGGTTAAGCCTAAGGTCCCCCACCTCTACTCTTGGACAATATTGGGAGTGGGGAAAAAAAGCTTCTAGAGAAAGTGAGTACTTAAAAGGTTGAGGATCTACATGAATGATTACTTCAACCCCATTGTACATGAACTTTAGGCATTGATGGTAGGTGGAAGGAATGGTTTTCATGGCATGGATCCATGGTCAGCCAAGGGGAACATCATATGGTATATTCATATCAAGGACATGGCGTGTAGTGTATTACATGACTAAGCCAACCTAAATAGGAAGACAAATGATACCTTTTGAGTCCCTCTTTGCATTTTCATAAGATTTTATGGTGATGTTTTGACTATCCAAGTCATCGTGAGTATATCCTACCTCCTTTATAAACTTTAAGGTACATAGATTGAGGGTAGATTGATTAGCTACCAGAACCCTTTTCACTTTATGGCAAGCCACAATGAGCTCAATGTGCAGGGCACGATTATGGGATGATTCAATTGGTGGCATGTCATTTTGGCTTAATCCCAACTAGTATGTGGATGAAAAATGTCCTACTAAGGCTTGAAACTAGGTAGGATCTATATCGTTGCGCATGTGCATATCCTGAAGATATTTTTTGAGGATTTCTCAGTAGATTAGGGAAGACTTAAGCAAATCCAGAATGGATAATTGTATTGGGGTCTTAGCAAGATGGTCAAGAATATCATATTGTGAGCTCACAAGAGCTGGATGAGAGGAATTATAAGGCATAGGAACATATATGTGGGTGTGATGTGTAGTAGAAATGCATTGGGGGTCTTTCCCTTTTATGCAAATCATAGATACACGTGGCTCTACTTGACTAATGCATACGATAACACCATCATAATTATAGGGAATAGGTTTATAATTGTTGTTATTAGTATTGTTATTTTGGTTGTTATTAATGGACCTGAGGTTTGTATTTGAAGTACTAGGACTTTGATTGTTCTTTGGGAAGGCATTTTGATATATTTTTAATTAAGCATTGGACGACGAAGTCTGATTTGCATAAAATGCAAAATCACCTCGATCTAAAAGATCTTGGATATACGCTTTAAGTCCTTGACATTTTTTAGTGGAATGACCTTTGATCCTATGGTAATCACAATATTCATTTTCCTTATACCAAGCGGGTTTGGGTTTTGAATCATCAAAAGGCTTCGTCAAAGGATAAGTGACCAAATAATTAGCTTGCAGCAACCTCTTGAAAATATCATCTAAAGATTCTCCCAATGGAGTGAAGGTACGCTTATTATTCCCTTGATTGTACTAATTGGATTGTAGAGGAGGATGAGGTGCACCATGTGGTGTAGATATGATGTAAGAAACCGATTGTGGGTTGGGGACATAGTGTGATCTTTGTGAAGTCTTAGCTACTTGGATGTGTTTATTGTTAATGACACCAACATTGACAATTTTTTTGTTCTTATTCTAGTAGTGATATTTATCCCTAAATGACTTATCCTTATCTTGATTGAAGATCTTTATTTGGATTTTAGCAATAAGGTCCATCTTAGTGGTAGTACCCTTCTCGGTGACCTCTGCAAAGGTGGTTACAAAATGGAGGCATAAGTTATGGGCCAATTCAAGATGGGCATTCACAACAAAGATGGTTACCAAGTCCTTCTCATGGGGATTTTATTTTATTCGAATAACTAAGGATTTCCGCCTTTGTAGGTAGCTTGCAAAATTTTCTCCTTCATGTTTCTTATATTTTAGTAGATCTAGAGTGTCCAATTCCTTCTCCATATTGAAGGAGAAGTGTGCAACAAAAAATTCTAACAAGTTCATAAAGGAATAAATCAACCCTTTTGAAAGACCCATGAACCAATCTAGAGCTTGTCTCATCAAGATTTTAGGGAACAATCACAAGATATAGTTGTCATTATGTAGGACTTCTTGGCAATGTGTGTCAAATTCTTGCAAGTGGTTCCTTGGGTCACCCCTTCCCTTATATTTATCAAATGTCAGTATTTCAAAATGTTTAGGGAAAGGGATAAGTGAGATCGAATGGTTGAATGGATAAGGGAAAATATCCTCAAACTTAAAGGACTTCTTGGAGATACCCACTTGTAGGTCTCTAAGAGTGGCTTTCATCTCTTCCCACTCCTTATTGATCGGTACTGATGAGGAAGGGACTGGCTGATTGGACTAATCGTAAGGGATATTTTTCTGATGTGATGAAGATTGAAGTGAAATGAACTAATCATATGATGGTAGAGGTGGATATGAGGGGACTTGTTGGTATTGAACAATATATGTGGATTGAGGATTAGTGTAAGTTTGTTTGTATGATGATGGGGCTTGATAATATGAGGAAGAAGCACCCTAATGATATGATGGTTGCTGTTGGAAGTAATAGGGGTTGGATTGGTAGTTGTAGGAAGATTGTTTTTGAGAGGTGTATGTGGATTGTTGTGGATTGGATTTATAATTTTAACTGGTTTGTTGTTGGGAAGTATATGGAGGTTATTGTGGATTCGATTGTTGGTAATAGGGATGCTGTTGTGATTACTAGGGATTAGTGTGGGATGACCACTGTTGGGATTGTTGTGCATTAGTGAAGGATGACTATTGCTGAGATTGTTGTGGGCTATATTAATAGTAATTGGGAGTGGGATTAGATGTAATGGCTTTTGGACAATAGGTGCTTTAAGGATGATATAAATATGAGGTATTAGGGTTTCCTAGGATATTTTGGGAAGATTGTTGTGATTGCATTGGGATTTGTGAATTTTGAGGGGTTTGTTGGTAAAGTGGTGGTTGTTGGTGAGGAGGTTGAGATGAGATTTTAGGTTATTGAGGGAGGACTTGCGATTGATAGGGAGGTTGCAAGGGATTTTCCTGAGGTTGGAGTGCAGGTTGTTGTTTATGTTGTTGTGGGATTTGAGTGTGTTGTGGATTACCTTTTGGTTGATGTGGGGGTTGTAATGGATTACCCTGGGCTTTATGTAAGGGTGGTTGTTGGGTTTGTGATGGGATTGAAGTGTGAGGTGGATGTTGTCATAAGGTTTACAGTGGTAGACTACCTTGAGGTAGATACTAGGATGTAAATAGAGGTGGAGATAAGTTTGATGTGGGTGTAGGACCAAGAGGTGGAGGTGGCACAATGAAAGGGTTATAAGATTTTCCCCTAGAATTCCACAATAATTGATGCAATTTATGTGGTGGTAGAGATGGTGTGGATGGTATGGGGATTGGACATTGCGAAATGTTCATACCTTATGGATTGGAAGGACCTTGCAGCAAACCAAGACCAAGAGGATTGTTAGGATGAGGTGCAACACCCATTATTGAAATCAAGATGTGGGTGGGTAGAGGTGGATAGACCACATCATTTCTAAATACCGGTTGGTACCACGTGTCTTGTGACATGACTGTGGGGACTTTTGCAATTCATGAAATGGGATTCAGATCTTGTGGTAAAGACGGAGGTGTAATATTGAAATATTTTGATAAATCAAACTCTGGAAGTGGCTTGATACGCTTCATGATTTATGTGGAAAGAATCTTGTCCCCGTGCTCATCTAGAAGATGATTTGTCATTTGCAGATTAGTAGAATTGCTAAGGTATTCGTCATCTATGAGATTAGGTTGGTTGACCATGCTTTCTTTAGGGGTGAATTTTATAGGGACTTTGGCATTAGATTACGATGAGGATCCATTGGTGGGTTGATCCTAAGGAGGCTAAGGTTGAGTACCTTGGGGTTGTTATTGTTCCATGATTTTTTTTGCCTATGATTGGGTAATGGGCATGAAAATGAAAAATAGCTAGGTGACTAAGATGACACTAAGCCCTAAGATGCACTTAGATGATGTTCTAGATGATGACTAAAAGAATTTCCAAAATGATAGACCATTTTATTGGATGGTGGATGATTTGGATAATTTATTAGATTAGATTCGATTGGGTTGATTGATTGGATTAGATGATCAATGGGATCAGATTGATAGAATTGAATGATTGATTGAATTGAATTGATTGGATCAACTCTAAACTAAGTTCAGGGGCTTAACTTTATGATGTGTGATAATGATGTTGGATTGGATTATTTAAGGATGATCATGACACAAAATATACCTCATGATGAGAGGATATTTATAAGGCCATAAAGGGTTACTAACTTAGGATGGAAAACAATCCTAAGTAAGCATGGATGATAATGATTAGCATTAGTTTCCTAGCCCAATTGGATAAAAAGCCCCTAAAATGAAGTCTAAAGGATTTATATTGATAAAATTATGATGGATATATGATCTAAGGATGTCCTAAGATGCACCTATGCAATTGGCTTTAGGATTCAAAGAATTTTGAAAATGTAGATGGACTAAAATGATGATTATGGGTAGATGGATGCAGGTGATAAAAAATTTTGATCATAGGAATGGAATAAAAAATGATAGGATTTCATTGATTAAGATGATTAAATCTTAGTAGTTTTGTATGAGAAGCACATACACCTCTATTTATTATAGGATCACCCCTCCAGGTAACATGATTTCCTATCTAAGGTCACACAATTGCCTCTATGAGTGATGAGATTGCCCCTATTGATGATGGGATCACCTATATCTTCATATGCTAAAATAAATAGGTGGGAAAGGTACATGATATCACTTATCTATGGTTCAAGATCGCCACTCTCTTCAGATGTACGAATGCTAACAAAAACACATATTGGATCAATAGGTTCACCTATTTCTTTGGATGTATAGATGAAGGAAAAAAATGTCTATTATAGGATCATCTATCAGTTGAACATGAACACCTATGTCTTGAACTATACGAACACAATATCGCCCCTACAGACAACATGTTCTCCTATTCTAAGGGATGTATGGAGGAGGGAGACTCAGACGAAACATGGGATCACCCTTGTAGGCAACAAAATAACCTATGCAAGGAAAAAGAAAATGGGGATGACACTAACTAGACTCAGAATCACCTATGGACTTGGTAGGATCACCTATTTAGGGAATAGGAAGAAATAGGGTCACCTAACTAAGGGACCCACAAGAAATTCACCCCTGAAAAGGATGAGTTTTCCTAAAGGATGACTAGAGTGGACTCGAGACATGAAATCACCCTTGTTCAGGGTAGGATCACCTATCCACAAGACTAGTTTTCCCCTGTGAGAAGAAAACTCATCATTGAGGGTAGGGGCATTCTATAGCAAAGGATAAAAAACACAAAAAAAAACAAGCAAAGGGTTGGATTGACTCGAACTGACGAAAGGAACTTGTATAGCACAAGAAACAACTCTAGATAGAACAAGCCTAAAATTAGTGATAAGGGTTTACAAACTTTATGTAGGCCCACCACCTTGAGGGGACATCCCAAGGTTAATACTCCATGATACCAGGGTGGTTCTCTAGATCACCCTTTCTTGTGAAGGCAAATAACTAGAAATTTAGTGGCATAGGGTCATCAATAGACACCATGGGCTCATCTCCACTCTCTCACTTGAGGACTATCATAGTCCACCATAATGATTTCTATCTCAACCCAAGGGAGTACATGGTGAGTAAATTTGGGGTATGATGCATATCCCCTGCACTACACCAAGCCACGGCTAAAACATGGGTCTCTATCTAGGCTAAACAAGGCTATCTTGTGCATCCTTGATAAACCAAGAGGGTGCGTGAGGGACAACCATGAACACCAACCTATCACAAGCATGGATTGGGAGCCCCAATGAGGTACTAGAAACTTGGACCAACCCTACACGTCTTATCTAGGTATCACCTTAGCTTTGATGCTTTGTTAAACACGATGTGACTAGATTGGGGTACAACTCTCACTCTCCCCCCTTTATATACCCTACTGGTAACACATGGTTGGAATCATCCCATAGGTGATGAAATGCCAAGAAGGTCTTGCTAAAGGAAGGAAACACTAGACATGTCAATTGGTCCCCAGGCTTGCACATAGCACAAGGGGAGAGTGTACATGTACTAGAATTTCCTAGGTAGACTAGACTAGACTAGAACAAGTTGTGGTTTCTTGTCACCTAAGATCACCAAAATTTGCAAGGGGAGTAGATACTTCAACAACCCGCTCCCAAACACAACAAATAGACTAATTAACCCTTTAATTAATATACGTGTGCCTAAATTTGTATGGAAAAAAGACACATAGACAAAGCTAAAGTAGGGGTCTTTGACCAGTCGTCCTACAACAAATACGTCAGTAATTTTCATTGCTGGTATTCATTAGACATGAGAGAAAAGATGCAAAAATCATTAGTTAAAAACCACAATCACAGAAAAACAATTTAGTTGACTAGTATCCAAAACCAAAATTGAATTGAAGCATAAATAAAAAACTTTATCATTCTAGAATACCTCAGATTCACCCCTGCATAGAGTGAATTCACATTTTTTTATAGTTTTGGATTGCTTGTCTTATGAAGAGGTGCGATCATGTTCACTTATTAGATTGAGAGGTAGTTGTGCTTTTACCTCTATAACTAAAGAAAATTTTCCTCTATGTTAAGAAAGTTCACTTGTTTAGTTTCCCCTATGCATATTCATCCTTTCTACAAAAGGGTGGGAGTGCGTTCACATTTCTTTAGTTTAAGTTCGCCCTTGTGTGAAGCAAATTCACCCATCATGGGTGGATTCACATCTATGTGTAAAATCCAAACCTATAAAATCTTAAACAACAAGCAGATGTAAAATAGACCTATGATGTGGGTCCTGATGAGTCTATATTTTTGCCTAGCTAGAGGGATAGAATTTCTTGTTATTTTATGAAGTTACCACAAAATTTGATATTATATGCTAACACTTTTACTTAGTTTCTCTCAATCATAAGACATTTGAGACTAATTTCATTTCTACTAGTTTTAATGATATTTACCTATTATGTGGACCATCTATATTTATCTTGCATATGATTGATGAATTTTATTTAAGGTGGTTATGATTATGCAATGATTATGTGTACTAACATCATTATGTAGACATGATTGAAATGCTAAGTTAAGAAATGCAGCCACCAGCTGGTCAGGTTAAGGAGTCGTGCAAAGGTCAACTAAAGATGACAACGAAAGATTCCAGTGTCAACCGCATGTAACCACCTTGTACAAATCATTAATGGAATTGAGCATTGTGGGCATTACTACAGTGGTCAAGTCCATGTTTGGACATGCATGTTCGAACAAATTCCCCTGCATGCGTAACCGCTCCTTTTGCTTTCTTCTCATTTTCCCTAAATGGCATCCTCTTAGTTAGTGAGAGTTGATGGCCTTGTTTAGTTGATAAATAAGGCTCGAATCATCCTTCCTCGAGCTAGTGAGTTAGTGAGTTGATCACCAAGTTATTGTACAAGTTGATTGTTGATGGTGTTTTCTGCACAACAATAACTCAAAAAAAAAAATGATATCCTATCTCTCTTGAAAGGTAAATCTCTATCAGCAAACCTCAAGAGATAACCCTAAGGTCTCTAATGTCAGGTCTTGACAATGCAAATAAAATAACTCAAAGATAATGTGAAAATGCTGGTAATCACAAAGGGATCTTACTACAAGCAAATACTAGACTTGAATTCATTAGATCTAGCAATATGTTGATACTTCAAAACCTAAATCTAACCCAGATAATAAAAGAAATAACAAAAGATAAGGGTTTCAGAGATAATTCTAAGAATAATTCTAACCCTAAGATTAACAATCCAAAAGATGAAATGCTCGAAATGGACCAATCCCTCATAAACTGACTCCTATTCAACCTAGATAAATCTGCAATCTTACAAAAATAGTGCAATCTTCTAAGGTGTTAAATATTTTTCAAACTATGAATATTCATTCAAGACAACCCTATTATAATTGAAATGAACAAGCATTCATAATTTAAATGAACAAGAATTCATAATTGAACTAATCATGGTTTTAAGTCTAGGCTAACTTTGCAAAGAAGCTAACAATCAACTAACTACAAAAAGTATGGACTAGAGATTACTACAAACACTTCAAGCATAAAACCCTAAACATCATCAAACCATCTAACATCAAATAAAATTAAGAAATTTCAAAGATAGAATATCAAGAACCATGCCAGATAAAACTCAACACAAGAAAGACACCAAATCACAATGTCTTTGCTTGTATTAAATCATCCAAAGTGGCAACAATTCCAGTCTTTTGTTCCAACACTTGCTTGAAAAGATAAACTAAAATCTAACTATAATTCTTCCTCTTATCATGATTCGCTCCAATAAAAATGTCTAACTAACTAACTCCTTATAATTGAGGGATAATGCCAAACTTATAGAAACCCCCCAAGATATGTCGGCCCAATTAGGTTTTACAATAATAAACGGCCACACAATAGGTTGGAAAAGAGAAATTCAAAATAACATGAAATGTGCAATATGCACCAATTTCATCTATGTCGACCTGGGGTTTCCAACAAAGCTTGGTCCAATGCATGCGGAGGAAGAGGAAAAATAATGAGGAAGCACAAATTCTGATGTAGCATTGCATTAACTACTTCCCCCCTTTGTCCTTGGCATGCTCCACCTTATCATGCACCACCAAAAATACCTTGTCTAAGTTGGCAATAGGTGGCATAGGTAAAATCCTAGCTCTCCTCTCAAGGGACTTGATATCATCTATTGACTGCTTCACCACTTTATCCCAATCTACCTTACTTATTTGATATCTTTCAATAACTGCAATATAATTTTCCGCATCATCCAACTGATGTTCAGTGATAGGGCCCTCATTGACTGGAGAATACACATCTTTCCACCATTTTCTCAACTACTCTAGGCTAAGATGCTTTGGCACAAAAAAATTTCTCCCTGTCATCACTTCAAAAAAGGAAATACACCTATTGTAGATTTCAATCAAGGTGTCTTCAATCTGCCTTCCTTGTTTTTATATCTTCAAAGCCTTTTGCCTTATCTGCAAAATTTCAAACCATTCCCAAGGCTTTATGATTCTTGAGGAAGGAAGAATTCCATCATTTATCAATTTATCTTTAGTGTATTCCATGATGGTATTTGTCTTTTGCAACAAGAGATCCACATCTTCCTTATCCAATCTAAGGACCTCATTGCATCTCCTCCAGTTGAAAGGATGTCTTTGATAGCATCATCCCCATTGCTTTTCACCCCCTGTAACCAGTTGGCTGTAGCATGTGTGGTTGTTTTCATCCTTTCCAACTCTAATATTTTTTCTTGAGGTAGGAAGCGTGCAACAAATGAGGAAGAACTGATGGATTGCAAGGGTTTCATCAACTCTTGCAAATATCTCTTAAGTTTATCATTTTCTTTCTCCAACTTTGACTTAGTCTGTAACTCCTTCCTTAATCGTCCAAGGATTATAGCACTGGAGCCTTCATATTGTTTAATGTCTTGCTCCATGGAAGCATGCCCTAGGTTAATAGTCTGCACTATAATCCTTTCTAGTCACATCATCCATATCCTTGTCAAGAGCAGGAGTAGCAATGTGGACTACCTTGTTATTCGCATCATCTCTCTCAATCCTAGAAATGATTTTGGATTTCTTCTTTTTCTTTCCCTTTCCAATGTTTGCTAGTAGTTCATCCCAATTAGGAGTATCATGCACCACAATTTATTTGCTCTTCAATTCTTTATCTAACCATCCCGGAACAGTGGATTCTAATTATACTTTGTTTTTTCCTCTTCTTCCTATTGAACCTTGGGCACATTTTCCTCCATACCTGGCTCCTCGGGGATCTCCCTAACTAAATCCTCTTTTTCCTTACTGTTCTCCTCCCTCTCATGCATTGGTGAAGGAGTCCTAGCTGGCATTTCTTCCCTCAGAAGAGGTCTATCCTCTTCACCTCCTGTAGGTGAATCCTCACAAGCCACCAAAGGAGACTTCAAAACCTTATCTATTTCTGCCTCAACATTTTAGAGATAACCCTTTTGGAATTCCTCCTCTCCATGGTCTTGGGGATCTTCAACATCTTTTGGTTTGTCTGGCACATTGCCAGTCTCATGAAGAGGAGGGATGTCTTCATGCTCAATGATGGGAGTAGTCATGGGAACATTTCCTTTCAGTGCAACATCCTTGGGAGAAGGAGTCCTTGATCTCCTGGTATATACTTGTGTCTTTTCCTCTAAGCTCTCTAACTCTACCATAGGTGTGCCACCTTCTTCATTTTGCATAGAAGTTCCCTTCTCCTTTTGTGACAATGTCAAAATCCTCCTCTTTTTAGGTGAGGGGACACTGGCCTCTTCCTTTTCTCCTTCAGCTCTTTCAACCTTCTTTCTCCTTGAGACATGCTTCCTTTTCTTGGCTATAGGCTTTCTTTGTTTCTCTGCTTCTCCTACCTCCTCTGCCTAAACATCTTTAAGTTTGATCTTGAAAGGAGAGCCCACCTTGGTTTTTCCTTTGGGGTCTTGTTTAGGTGATTCTTCAGAATTAGAGTGAGATTCCAAGTCTCCCATAAGATCATAGGTGCATTACACACCCTCACTCTCCAATTCAAACATCTTGTGTTTGAGCCATAATTTGGTATACTTGATTACTAGAGTCATGAATTGTTCTAGCTCTATCTTCTCTTCCTCCAACCAATCAACCTCTCCAACTGGCTTATCCTTCATAGCCTCAAAGTTATGGCACTGAACCAAATTTCCATCCTCCTCTACCTAATCAGGAACAACCCTTATGTTGTATAACCGTACCAAGCTGATTGGTAACCTGGAGAACTACTTCTTCCTAACTTCAAACTAGTCACTGATGTTGGCCTAGTAGTCCTCTATGTCATGCTTGTGACTGTATTCTCTGCTAGCCTTCTTCTATGCTTCACCCGTTATGTCAAACCTAGACCTCTTATAATGGAAAGGAAGACCCAGGGTACTCATCTCCTCTTTAGAAGCATGGGTCAAGTTAATAGAAGGGTAGGCTTCATCACTACCCATCCTCAAAGGAAAATCACCACCAAACCCAATCTTATGCTTTTCCCTTTTCATAATTACATCAAAGTCACATATTTGTCTTGTGACCTCTAGGAGTACAACATGATCCATAGGGTACCTAGGGACTTTGTATGGAGCCCTCTGACAACCATCAATTCTTATGTATGAAAAGGTGGGGAACTAGATAAACTAAGCTCGAAACATCTTAATTAACTCCTTGGCCCTGTCTAAAATCTGAACATGCTCTGCACCTTGGAGCAACCTAGTGATGTGCATGGTGAATGCATCATTCACCATTTTGTATCTCGAGTTACCCAGGTGTAGCTATGGGTAAACTTCATAAATTACATCTTGTGCAAATAGACCTTTTGTGCTCAATCCCTTGTATGGGTGGAACCTAGCTAAAGTATAGAACATGTAAGAAGTCATTGTGAAACTCTTAGTTTGTAGGACATTACACATTTGTTCATGAATCATGGCACTTATTATGCCTGCCCAGTGGTAGTCTATACCCTGTTCCATCCTAGAAATGACATGGAACATCCAATTCTCAAAAATTCTTGCACTTTTCAACCCTACCACCCTATTGAGAAGGGTGATAACATCATAATATTCCTTCCTGAATTTATGTCTGACCAACTACTTGGGCAACTTGGACAAGTGGAACTTAGGTTTTTCCAACCAGGAATTAATGACCTGTTGGGATTTGATGGTATCTTCCTCAGAAATTCTTTTCCACAACCATGTCAAAAGCCACCACATGAGACCTGTTAGGCATGTCAAAGGTCTGGGCTATAGACACAAGATTTAGATTTGCCACAATCCTCCCTTGGGGACCAACTATCCTTTGTGTACCTTTGTCATAGTGTCATGCACATTCAAGCACTAGTTCATAACACTGCACTATATGAGGAAATACAACTACATGTGCCAATCCTAATTCCAGTGTCCTTTTGGCTAGCAAAGGAAGGTGATGTGCTGCCATCCTTGTCTTGAACTCTTCATAATCCCATAATCCAACATTTGTATCAGTGACCCGCGACCAGATGGAGGACAACTTGCTCTCTGGAATTTTTCTTTTGATATCCATATTGATTATTTTTGCCTCAAAAATGGAAGACCCCCCTACACCTAGATCCATCACTCTACCCTTGGTTCCACTTGTCATTACCTTACCTGACTTAGCCTACATTCGACAAAGAAAAACAATAAAAATAAAGATCACATGGAACACTAGTTAATTAATCACAAATGACAAATTCATCTTATATACAAGTCCCATGATAAGCCACATGCTCGAAAACCTCATAAAAATTAACCATCTCAAAGTTTGGGTTTCCAGCCCTCCCACAGAATCTAGGGTAGAGAGGAATTTCGAGAAATTCCAAACTAGGCAGATTTTAGCAAAATAAGCACAAAAGCATCCAATAATCATTTAGGCATTAACCAAGAAACAACATGATACATCTTAAAATAAGTCCAAGTCGATCATCAAATACATAATCATTAACCAAATTTCATATATTCTCCCAATTCTCCATTTTCAATAAAATCTCAGGAAAATCCACCTTAAATGGAAATCCTTGAGAATAGCAATAGTTTAGGAATTCTGAGAAAATGAAGGAAACAAGAAATTTCAGAAAAATCCTGATGGAATGATTTCCAGTGAAGCTAACACAATTATCACAATTCAAGCCCATTTTCGGGAAAATGACAAGGTGACAAACAAACCAAGGAAATCCGAAGGTAGAGGAAATCTGCGAGGCAGGTAGAAATTTGTAGCACTGCACATTTCGGGAAAACAAAGAGAAAACAAAAAGTCAGGGAATTTTGATAGATAAGGAATTCTGTGAAGACATTGAAAACCTGAATATCCATGTTTTCTCGACCTCACTCAAATTGATCGAACGATAAAAAATTTGAGGATCTCGAGCTTGAAACCAGCTCGATTTAAACCTCCCATAGATCATCTTTAAATTTGAAACTCACCCTAAGGTAAATCAAGAGGGACTGGTGATTCCCTAGGCACAAAACCCTAAAATTATGCCATGAGCGCACATGATAAGCTTGCACTCAACTCATTTTTTTGGAAAGGTTTACAAAAGGTTCTCTATGGCTCATACAAGCAAGCTATCGCATGATGAAATCGAAAGACAAGCCCATATACTCACTTGGGATCTGTGGTCAAATAGAATGGGACAATCCCAACTTCAAGATTCAATGCCCAAACACACAAGAACTCAAACCCCAAGCACACCCAAACACCAAAGAAGCACACACATTCAAAAATCAAAAGCAAGGAAATGTGAACCACATGGAGGGGCACCAAACAAAAACTAGAAATCCTAGCACCGATCACCAAACCCAACCATATTACTACTCCAAATCACAACACATACACACAAATCATGAAGTAATTCAATTTAGTCATTAACAAAGATAAAGCATCATGTACATACCATGAGGATAGAGAAATTCAAAACAACAAAAGCTGGCAAAAAATCGTAAAGTCCAAGTAGAGTGAAAATGGCTTCCGTAAAACCCAACTGCAACAAACGAGCAACAATAGTTAGGATCAAGCACTCCAGTTCAATAGAAAGCAAGTGATAAAACTTTAGTGGCACAAAACTCCCAAAAAACTAATTTAATACCTGCCGAAGAAATCATACAATCGAGCATTAATGCAGTCAACAAGACACATGAAACCAAAACCTAGGAATTCGACAAGGCAACGGACCCTCGAAAAAATCTGGTCATGACGAAATTTTGCGAAGGACCAAAATCTCCAGATGATAGTGAAAAGAAGTCGTCACTAGGTTTTCAAGGGAAAACCGAGGAATTCTGCCAAGGGTGGATTTTTCCGAGAGTAGTGAAAAACCTAGAATGTGTCCAAAACTTAAGGTCTTCAATATATATCATAGGGGAACCATCCACACAAGTAAGATAAACATCCAAGCACATGCCCAAGCAATCAAATCCTCAAAAAACAAAGGGCCAAAAGACCAAGAATGAAAAAAAAAAGAGCAAGAAAGAGGGTCCCTACTTTCAGTGGGGCGTGTGTGCAGAAAGTGCACAACAAATGGCGACTCCACTTGGGAAATGAACCTGATCATTTCAAGAACAAACTGGAATCAAGAACCTAGAATCTCTAGTTTCAACCCTTACATTAGGATACCTATGAACAAAGTTTTAGAAATCACAAGCAAGAAGACCTGTTCCTATACCAGGGTCCAAGTGTGTGTATTTGCATTCATTTCCCATTCCTTAGGTGCAACAGGAACCAGAGCAAGTCTGATCGAGCTACATAAAAGTTCTAACTTCAAAAGCAACCTAGATAGAGCCTTGTTGCCAGTCAGACATCCATAGCCTCGACGAGGTTATCACTATGACCCTCCCAAGCATAGCTCTAATGCCAGCCAGACATATGTAGCCCTGGTAGAGATACTAGGATACCCTTGATCAGGTGAAGATTTGTTTTGATTTTCATTATTTCTCTTTTCTCTCTTTCTTTTTCTTTTAAGCCTTCCTTTCACCTCGTAAGCAATGAAACTCACACTTAGGAATGAGGAACATAGTGGCATTGAAGTAGAATATAATATTTTTCACTTGGCCAAATTACACAGGAATCGTATGCAACTCCAGAATCTTTAAAATTTATGTGAAATGTGAGACCCAAATATATTCCAAAGTTCAACCAAAACAAGTGACTCTAATTCTAAGTACAAGGGACATTTAGATAAAGGAATTCCACCACTTGACTCTGAAAAAATGACTAGAGTTTGTAAAAGAAATTTCTAGAACAACCCCAGGTGAGCAACCTGTTATGCAGATGCAAAATCCCCCTAGAAAGCCAAAAACCAAAATCAAAAAACAAAGAGGAAAGCAAAAACTAGCCGAACCAAAACAAAGAAAAAAAAAAAGAAAAGAAACCTATACTACCCAAACCAAAACATCAGACAAGCAAAGAAAAACATAAAATAAACCTACTCTAACTATGTACAGGAGAGAGCTGAAAATAGCTCAAGATTGGAAGTAATGCTTCAGATATTGCCCATTGATAGGTAGCAGGATGTCCTCACCAGTGAGGTTTTTTTAGGTGAAAAGTATTATCTCCCAGAATGTTTGAAATCTGATAAGGGCCAAGCTAGAGTTTGTCAAATTTACAATGCTCTCCCTTATGGTCATGGGATTTATCCTAGTAGAGAACTATTTCAGAGATTCTAAAGGCTTTCACCTTATCTCTCCTATGAAACCATCATTTCACTACGCCCTGGTGTTTGGCAAATTTTTCTAGGGCCTCATCTCTCTTCTCTTCAAGGTGTAACAACTCAGCCAAATGGGCTTCACACTTATCCTCCTCGTCATAGTATTCATTAATGAACTCCAAGGTAGAGATCTTCAACTAGATGGGGAATATAGGTTCCAAACCATACACTAGGTGATAAGGAGAGGTTCCTATGGATGTCTTCTATCTGGTACGGTCCGCCTAGAGAGAAAATCTAAGTTGGGTGTGCCAATCCTTAGGATTCTGCTCTAGTAATTTATAGATGACTATTAAAAGGTTCTTATTGGAAGACTTAGCTAGACCATTACCCTGAGGGTAGTAATTGGATACAAATTTTATGACGATTCCATGTTCAAAAGCCCAATTAGAAAGTTTTAGTGATGCAAATGCAGGACCATTATCACAAAGTAAAGACAATGGACAACCAAAATGATTAATCATACCTGATTCAAGGAAATTGATTACCACATTAGAAGTACATTTCTTACATGCAAGAGCTTTAGTCCATCTAGTAAAATAATCAGTTATGGTTAGAATATATTAGTGGCCCACAGAAGAAGGTGGGTTAATTGGACCTATAAAGTCCATTCCCCACTATGCAAATGGTTTTACCTCTATGACCGGCTGAAGTGGAAGGGCTACATGTTTTTCCTTACTTTCTGCCATTTGACATACATGACAAGTCCTCACATGGTTGTGTGCATCCTTAAATAGGGTAGGCCAATAATAGTCTACCCTCAAGATCTGATTGGCAGTGGCTGATGCAGAACCATGGCCCATGCCCTATCTTTCATGGAATTCAATTATCACTCTGGTAGCTACTTCCTTCCCCAAACATCTTAAATACACGCCCTCATGATTTTTCTTATACATAAAAACTCCCTTTCATCATAAAAATACCAATCTTCAAGCGTAGGGCCCTCCTTTGAATTGTATTAAGGTGATCAGGACATCACTTGTTCAATATATAATAAATTATTTCATCATATTAGTCACCTAGAGATACCTCTTGGAGATGATAATGCTGAGCTATGAGGTCAGGACCTATCTCATCCATTGTCTTCATCACTCCCTACCCTCTCACTAATTTCATGGGTTGAATCTCAATGTCATATTCCTACAACATAGTTACCCATTCAACTCTTTGTTCACCTAGCTCATTTTGCATTAGCAATAGATTCACCATAGGATCTGACACTATGGGAAAAACCTTATTCCTCAAAATATAGTGTCTGAAATTTTTCACTACTCTGACCAAAGCGTAGGCCTGCTTTTCTACATTTTGATATCTCAACTCTGCATCCTTTAAAGGGGTACTCATGAAGGCTATAGGTTGCTCATCGCTTTGATCAAACTTTTGAGTTAACATTCCAACACAAGAGTGATCAAAAACAAATGAATATATGTAAAAAGGCTTAGCATAATCTGGACTCACCAACACTGGAGACTGAACAATAGCTTTCTTAATTTTTGTGAATGCCTCCTTGACTTTTGCACTTCATTCCACTTTGGCCTCTTGTTTCAGCATAGCGTTGAAGGTCTTTACTATCTCCACAAATCTAGTGATGAATTTTCTGACAAAGTTAATCTTCCCAAAGAATGACTTCATTTCCCTTTTGCTTGTAGGAGGATGAATCTTCAAGATAGCCTCTATTCATTCAGGATCAATGGCGATACCCTATTCTGAAATAATATTTCCTAGCAGTTTCCCTTCTATAACCCCAAAAATGCACTTCTTCGGGTTAAGTGAGATTCCAAACTCTTTGTACCTTTGTAATACTTTGCATAAATCTTCTATATGATTACCTCACCTCTTAGAGAAGATTGTCAAATCATCCATATAAATAATTATGTCTTTAAAACAAATATCCATTGCCCTCTGGAATGTAGCTCCAGCATTGATCGACCCAAAAGGCATTCTTCTATAGGAAAAATTTCCCCATTTCGTAATGAAGGAAGTTTTATGCCTATATTCATATTGTAACATGACTTGGTTGTATCTAGAATAACCATCCAAAAAAGACATCATCTGGGATCCATTGACAATTTGAAGTACCTCATCTAGTGAAGGAACTGGATAATTATCCTTTTCTGATGCTCTATTAAGATTCATAAATTCCACACACAGTCTGATTTCTCCATTATTTTTCCTCATAGGAACCATATTTGCAACTGAGGTTGAATGCCTCACTGGAAATATAATTCATGCTGAAAGTAGATTTTGTACTTGTTTCTGAATGATGTGTTCTAACAGAGCATTAATTGGTCTCTATCTTTGTCTAAATGGTTTGACATTTGACTTCAAGTTAATGGTGTGCGTAATGATTGAAGTATCATATGTTTTTAAGTCTTCATAACTCTAGTCTATTAAATCTCAATATGTGTATATAGCATCAATAATCCCTCTCCTTTCTTCGAGAGTACATACCTTACCAATAAGAATGTTCTTTACGTCATCCTGTGTTCCCATGTTGTATGTTTCACATTGGCTACTGAGAGATTCCCTTTTTACTTGTTGTTCCTGGTCCGTTATCTTATCCAAATCAAAAATTCATTCCAATTGCACCATACCTCTTGGGATAGTGTTGGTATTTAGGTTGATGACCCCTCCCAGGTCCATTTCTTCCTCTTGAGGCTCTATGTCATCAATTACTTGAGAAGAAAACACATCACAACTTGTAATGAAATCAAGAATATGCTATCATCTTCAAATGCCTACAAATTGGTAACGTTTTTAGGTACCAAAGGTATTGAAGTGAGCTCCACAATAAAATTCTTTAATACTGAAAGTTGCAAGGGTTGCAATGTACTAGCCACTTGTGCCAAAGAATCTGCAACTTGGTTCTCACTTTGAGGAATCAACTGGATGTTGAAAGCATCAAATCCCTCACTCTATGTCTATAATTAGTCATCCTCCTGTCATGACATGAATACTGTTTCCTAACCTGCCTGACTATCAACTCAGAATCCCCAAAAACTTGTAATATCTTAACTTTCTACCTTGATGCCATTAACAAACCATGGATTAAAGCCTCATATTTAGCCAAATTATTAGTACATTGGAATTGTAGTCTATGAGTAGAAAAAGAGCTTTTACCTTAAGGACTGATCAATTCAAACCCTGCTCCAGTACCTTGCTTAGATTTGGATCCATCGAATCTTAATGTCCAACAACCATCAGTCCCTGATCACTTCGAACCATCTTTGATTTTACTACAAATAGGAGGCTCTTCAGGAAGTATTGGAATTTTACCCTTGTCATTATTTATCTCTTCCCGTACATTCAGTCTGACAATTAGGATTGGGTTAATGCACTTTTGTACCTGCTCCACAATAGTCTGACATACATGACATTCCAACTTAGAGTGGGGGGCATCATGGAATAGACACCAATTAGGAAGCAATAATTCTTCAAAATTCATACTCCTACCCAACTGGATTTGATTCTCGATACACATCTGGATGAACTCCTGGAATTTATCCAAAAAATTGAGTTGCCTATCCTCTTGGTCATTAGTTTCATCTATTTTCTCACTCAGTGTTTCAGAATCATTGATGGACTCATCTTGCATCATAAATATTTCCTCAGACCCACCAGATTCTGACGTAGATTCTTAAAAGGGGCCCTGCAACTAAAAGACCTCTTTTGTATCTGATTATGATGCAACCAACAGATAGTTCCCCACGTTGACCTCTGATATTAATATCTCATTTGAAGTATTCTAGTACGCAGTGATTGCATACTTCATTCTGGGATCTCTTTCAATCCTAATCTGATTTGGGACTCCTTTCCATGGTAGCCACATGTGAGAATGGTCTGCAACTGTATACCCATTCAATGCCTTGGTGAAATCCCGACCCAAAATCAAACCATAGGTGTCAGGAATATCAACAACCTAAATTTTGATCACCTGTTGCACCCTTGGATCTAATGCAACCTGCATGGGGATCATGTTCAACTCTCCTACTAGACTCACCTCCATCTTGTCTAATTGAGTGACCTTATTTTGAAAAGAAAATGGGTAATACCTAAAGCTTTGCAGACAACAAAGGGCATAACATTTGTAGATGCCCCTGAATCCAACAAAAAATTATGCAAATTCTTTCTAAAGATACAAACAAAAATCAGAAAGGGAGGGGTTTCCATCTTGCCTTGGAACAGGCTCTACTGGGTGTTAGCTTGTGCAACTCGACTCTTATCTTTATCTTTCCCTCTATCCATAGGTGGGACCTGTCCCTAGCTTTTAGGTGCTTGTGAATTAAAGGATCTGACAACTGCCTCACTGGAAGTTAATCCTTGTGGTGCTGTGTTTGAATTAAAGGACCCTAATAAAGCACTCCTAATAGCATGGACTCTTAATAATTCAAAAGTAGAAAGACTTACCTTTAATTTTTTGAATTCTTCAATTACATATTCTCCCAATCGCTCCATGTTCATATCAGCATGAGCCTCCTTGTAGCCACTAGTATGTTTGTCCTTTGATACTTCAACATTGTTTCCATTTGACAAGTATTGTGTTGGTACATGAGGGTAAGATGAATTATTATTGGCCTGCAGATCTGGTGGAGTAGTGAAAGGGCCTCCAAATTGTTGACTCCTGTTAGGCCTATTTCTCAAATCATATTTCTTTATGGGTTGCTAAAACATCTGAAATTCTTGAACACCAAATTCCTCCTCATCCAAAGGGTCATTATCATTTTCATTCTCTTCATTAAACAACTAAGTAATTTCATCCTCATTTAGCACCTGCTCTGCCTCTTTATCATGGTCACTGGACTCTTCTTTTGGTTCATTCTCCTCACCTTTTGGGAATGGAGCATGGTCAAGTACCATTACTGGGGAATCATAAGGATTTGAGGGCACAATCTCCTAACTATTGCAATTGTTTTCAAATTCATATTGAAAGATGGAGGAAATAATCTAAAACTCAGGGCAATCTAATTCAAAATGTTGACTTGTCTTATGGAGCCTGCACCATGATACACACCATTGGGAGGCTTCTCTTGGGTAGGAGGCTAATCCAATGGATTTGGAATTCCTCCATTATTAGGTCCAATATTTTATGGTCTATTCTATGTAGGTGGTTGCCTTCTATCAAACCCATGTCCACCTTGTTGTCCCCTATCATAGTTCAGGCTAAAGCCTTGTCCTCTTTCAAAATTTTGATTTCTGTCAAAATTCTGCCCTCTATCAAAGTTTTGTCCTTTAGCAACATCTTTGTTCTCTCCATTATAGTTCAATTGCATGTTCTTTTATGCAGCCTAAAGTTGGTTGTTCTGATTTCTTAGATAGGTCACCTCCATATCCAATTTCTTCACCTGCTCGGTTAACTCATCCAACCGCTCTTTATCTAGACCATTGTATGGCATTAAATTCACATTACTGGGCGGGTATCCAAATGCTCCTCCAAAACCAACAACCTAATTCAAGACCTTCAAATTCTACAAATATGTAGGAAAACCAGCCTGTTGTTGTGGGTGAAGGGGTTGATTGGCTCCTTACTGAGGATAAGAGGTCATTGGTTGAGCTTGATTTATTGGAGGACTAGGGTGTGGGATCAAAGGAAATGATGGTACTAGATTCATCATTGGAGCATGATTAGTAAAAGCCTGGTTAAGATCTTGGACTTGTCCAAGGTGAGCAGTAGATCCTAAGGATGGAAAAGGTCCTAACAAATGTTGCCTCAAATCCATGCTGAACTTAACAACCTATGTATATGTAGTTAGTGGAGGATTAGTCCTCCACTTAAGGAAGGTGGATGTAAGGCTTTCAAGGGCTTCAAAGTAGACCTCTAGGGCAGTGGCATCATCTATAGCATAAGATGCTTGAAGTATAGTGTATTCCTAGTGAAACCTATTATTGAAAGACCCCATAGGCTCATTAATTTCCCCCTTAACCTCGGTAAACTGCATGTAAATCTCATTAGCATTTATGGGAATTTTAAACTTCTGCAGAAATGTAGTCTCTAGTTTTGTCCAATTATGGATAGAAGCAGCAAGTAAGTGATTATACCAATAGAAGGCCTCTTCCCCTAGGGAATAATGGGAAATATTGCATGCAACATCCTCATGGTTGATTCCTCTATCCCTCAGACAAGTCTAGAAAATCCTAATATGCTCCTTTGCAGTCCTATTGGGATCATTGGTATGGAACTTCAAGAAAAAGTGCTCAGGGTTCTTGGGCATGACATTGTAATTATTGAAGATTAAGGGAGATGGGTTATTGGCCAAAAAAGCCATCGATGGAGGTGGATGTAGTAATGGCTGATTTAGGGCCAGCTGAGGTTGTTGAATGGGAATGCCCTCAGAATTAGATGAGGATAAGGATGATGAGGATGAGGATGATGGGGATAATGGGAGTGGCTGGGTGAATGATGATTGTACCCTCGTTCTAGTCCTTCTTGACAAATTAATCTTCAATACAAGTCCCATGTTAAGAAAAATGCTCAAAAACCTCATAAAAATTAACCATCTCAAAGTTTGGGTTTCCAGGCTTGAGAGGAATTTCAGGAAATTCCCAACCAAGTGGATTTTAGTGAAATAAGCACAAAAGCATCCAATAATCATTTAAGCGAATGTAATTAACCAAGAAACAGCATGATACATCTTAAAATAAGTTCAAGTCGATCATCAAATAAATAATCATTCACCAAAGTTCATATATTCTCTTAATTCTACATTTTCAATAAAATCTTGGGAAAATCCACCTTAGATGGAAATCCACGAGAATAACAATAGTTTAGGAATTCTAGGAAAATGAAGGAACCAAGAACTTTCAGAAAAATCCCGAAGGAACAGATTCCAGTGAAACTAACACAATTCTCACAATTCAAGGCCATTTTTGAAAAAATGACAAGGCGACGAACAAACCGGAGAAATTCGAAGGTAGAGGAAATCTGTGAGGTAGGCAGAAATCTAGATCATTAATCATTTTTGGAAAAGAAAGAGAAAATAGAAAGTCGGGGAATTCTGGTAGATAAGGAATTCCGTGAAGAATTTAAAAACCTAAATATCCACATTTTCTCGACCTCACTCAAATTGATCGAACAATCACAAATTTGAGGATCTCGAGCTTGAAACTAGCTTGCTTTAAACCTACCATATATCATCTTTAAATTTGAAACTAACCCTTAGGTAAATTGAGAGGGACTTGTGATGCCTTAGGCACAAAACCCTAAAATCCTTCCATGAGCGTGTTGGATAAGCTTGGACTCAACTTGTTTGTTTGCAAAGGTTTACAGAAGGTTCGCTATGGCCCATACAAGCAAGCTACCGCATGATGAAATCAAAAGACAAGCTCATAAACTCACTTGGGATTGGTGCTCAAATAGAATGGGACAATCCCAACTTCAAGATTCAACGCCCAAACACACAGGAACTCAAACCCCAAGCACACCCAAACACCAAATAATCATGCACATTCAACAATCAAAAGCAAGGCAGTGCGAACCACATGGAGGGGCACCAAATGAAAACTAGAAATACTAGCACCAATCACCAAACCCAACCATATTACTACTTTGACTCACAACACCTATGCACAAATCATGAAGTAATTCAATTAATTCATTAAAAGAGAGAAAGCATCATGTACATACCATGAGGACAGAGAAATTCAAAACAACATAAGTTGGCAAGAAACCCTAAATTCTGAGTAGAGTGCAAATGGCTTCTTGAAAACCCAACCACAACAAACGAGCAATAACACATAGGATCAAGCACTCCAGTTCAATAGGAAGCAAGTGATAAAACTTTAGTGGCACAAAACTCCCAAAAAAATGATTTAATACATGTCATAGAAATCATACAATTGAGCATTAATGCAGTCAACAAGATAGGTCAAACCAAAACCTAGGAATTCTCCAAGGCAACAGACCCTTGGAGAAATCCGGTCATGAGGAATTTCATGAAGGACCAAAATCTCTGGATCACAGTCAAAAGAGGTCGTCACCGGGTTTTCAAGGAAACCGAGGAATTCTACTAGGAGTGGATTTTCCCAAGAGTAGTGAAAAAACCGAAATGAGTCTAAAACTTAAGGTCTTCAATATATATCATAGGGGAACCATCCACGCAAGAAAGATAAAAATCCAAGAAAATTCCCAGGCAAGAAAATCCTCAAAAACCAAATTGCCAAAAGATCAAGAACAAAAGAAAAAAGAGCAAGAAAGAGGGTCGCTACTTTCAGTGGGGCGTGTGTGCAAAAAGTGCACAACACTGATAATCAACCATACTTTTCTAATTGCATTTTCTGATGAATGAAATGAGATTCTGAGTTGAGTATATTAGTTTACATTAGTTTAGAGTATACTCATCCAAGGGGGAAACTTGGTGAGTAATCCATTCCTTTAGTTTATTTAGATTAGTGTTATTTTTTGTTCAGTACTTAGTTAAGATTCTGACATTGACTGTTCCTACAGCCACTAGAATTCTATTATATGACTATTCCTGCACCCAAAGCGGGCAAAGTAGTTTCCTATTTGATGCACAATTTTCCTTCCTATTATGGATAATTAATTTATATTTTATTGAGTGATGTTCAACATTTTCTTTGTTTCCTTTCATGCAGTTTACTTTCAGCATTAAGTCTTTCTTAGTTGTAGAATGAATATGACTACTTTGAAATTCCTAGTGCACATACTATGCTGACCCATTTCAAGTTCATGTCCTTGGGTTGAAAATTTAAATGTACCTTCATGATGGTTAAGATAGCTATTTAGGTCAGATGCCCAATCTATGAATCAGAGTTGTATTATTATAATCATTGTAGGAGGCCGACATTTTTCGTGCCATTGTCGAGGATGGTGTTAAAGTAGGGAATCCTTTGGAGTCATTGATAGTTTTTCTCTTGTATTATTTCTAGAATTTTCTCTTAGTGATAGAAGTTATGATCCACTATTTTTCCCCACCCTTTCTTTGTGTGAGTTGGTTGATACTGAGTTGATATCGCATGCATAGAAGAAGAAGAGATTCTTATGTGAGATTCCTTCCTAATAATCTTGAGCCATTTCAGCTAGTAGAGCTTCCAAATCTTCCCAGAGATGAATAAGAAGAAGAGCCACAACCCTTTGCTGATATATTCCCTAACTTGACCAGTTCTGAAGTTTCCCTTGAAGATCAAAATCCTATTGAAGAACCCTTTATTCTAGAATTTCATCAAGCAGGCATGGTTGATGCAAATGGAGATAGGCCTAATAGGAAGAACCCACCAGATTTCCCTTTTCCCATTGTTGAACAGAATGAAGTAGATAACCTCAAAAATATCCCTACTTCAGTCTTTCTTAAATTCTATGGGCTTGTTATAGAATATCCTAATATCTTCTTGTTTGAGTTTGATATACTCCACAGAAGCTATGACTATACCACTGACGCCCACAGACTCAAAATATTTCCTACTACTTTGAAAGAAGTTGCATTAAGATGGTTTATGAGCCTTGGCAGAAACACTATGTGAACTTCGGAAGATACGAAGACAAAAATTCTTGAGAAATACAAGGAATATTGCAGGAGTAGTGACATGAGAGGAGGTGACATTTTCAAAATGCAGAAAAAGGAATATGAGAGCTTAGAAGACTTCATTTCAAGTTTTTTGTTTTGTCTATAGAAATCTCCACATCATACACTTAATGAAGACTCACAAAAGTTGCTTTTCCCGAGAGGAATTAATGAAATCTGCATTGATGCCTTGGACTTGATGGAAGGAGGAGATATCACTCAAGTTCCTTGGGATGATATCAAGAAGATATCTCAGAACTATTCTAGTGTAGCTTCAAAGAAAGGAAGTTCCTACCAATCCTCTATGGGTAAGACATCTAGTAGTGGATTCTCAAGGATGAAGATTACTAATTTGTTGGAAGATTTCAAGAATGATATAATCAACAATCTAGCTACTCAGCTGGATACACTTCAAGCTAAGTAGAAACATGAGGAGGTGGAGGCAATACTGATAGAATATTGCCCTCATTGTAAACATAAGAAGAGGGATTGCAAATTCAAGGTGATAGCTAAAATTGATAGTAAATAGATTCCACCTAAGTTCAAACCAATCCACACTAAGGAAGACCAAGTCTACTTTGTTTCGCAGAAAAGGCCATGGGATTCAAGACAAGGTATGTCACCAGATCCATTATCTTTTGTTTGACCATATTTTAATTCTTATTCATCTGATAACCAGTGGAAACCACCCTCTCCATCCAACTATGGGGATACCCACCCCAATCTTGGAATAACCCACCCAATACTTTGTCCAATTATCAAAATGCCTCATCTCAGTGGTAGTAACCTCAGGGGAATTGGAAATAGTTTCAAGGACCTTGGCAACAACCTCCAGGAAACTGGTAGCAAACATCTCAATGGAGAGGTGGCCAGCAATGACCAAACCAAACCACCAATTATATGCAACCATCTTCTCAAACCCAACATCCTGCTATAATCCCCCCTCTTGATAATCCAAGTGCGAATGTACCTAAACCTACCCAGTTACTAGCCCAACCCACACCCAACCCAAATAATAAACCAAAACAACAGCCTATATATTCTACTAATCCAAATAAATTTCCTTCATATGTTGATTTTGAGTGACATCCGTTTATGTTTAGGAACAACTTTGTCAGCTCCTTCCAACCCCATTATCACTGAGCTCCCTTTGGAAGAGAAAGAGGAATATTTGACTGATCCCATTCAGCCTTGTGTAACTAACATTCTTGAACCAGCTCCAACAAAGCAGATAGCACAAGAACCACCATTCGCTCAGAGATTAGAATCTTCCAAGAAAATAGAAGACAAGGACGACACTAGTTTTGATATCCTAGATCAACTAAAGCATATATGTGTCCAAATACCTTTGTTCCGGGCCATGAAATATGTCCCTATCTAGGGTAAAGCGATAAAGGAAGCATGCCTCAAGAAACTGGGCAGGAAAAAGAAGGACCCCACTACATTCCATGTAGTAGGGCAACTTGTTGACATCATGCTTGGAAAGGTAACCATTCCTAAGTACAGTGATCCAGGTAGCCTTGTAGTTGAATTTGTCATAAATGGGATGAACATAAAGAATTCTTTGATTGAATTGGGTGCAACAATCAATGTGATGACTAAAGACATCCTACAACAACTAAATATTGCAAACATGAAATCCACTCCTACAGTCTTGTAGCTTGCTGATAGTTCCACTATCATGCCTGATGGCATAGTAGAAGACCTTGTGGTGATCCTAGACTCCTGGGAATCTCCAGCCGACTTCATGGTTCTTTCCCCTAAAGCTACACTGGGAGGATATCCACTTATTCTTGGTCGGCCATGGTTAGCAACTACAAACACATATATTGGATGTCGGTCTAGTGACATGACCATTTCAGATGGCATAGACACTAAAAATCTTGTTTTGTATCCTCCTTCTAAGCCATCCCACAATGAAGAAAAATTAGTATGGCCACATATTGGAGAAGAGGTCGAAGATGCTCGAAAGAAGTCATTTCCTACAGCTTCAAGATGAAGATGAGGTGTTATCTAGTATCATTTAGAACCAGTGTTAGAGAGAGGAAGCATCATCCACTCACATGTCTGGTTTTGTAGACATTGAACAAACACTTATGTCACTTTTGCATGATCTCCCTACCAACTCTCCCAATAGACAGACTTCCTGCAACCACTCTTCCTGCTGCCACTGTCTCTGTAGACAGACTTCTTGCAGCCACTCTTCCGACAGACAAAATTCTTGAAGCAACAAGTATGTTTCACACAATGTTGCGGCTTGAACTTAAGTTACCTTATATTAATGAAGAAACCATGATAGAACTAGTCACATAAGTATAGGTGTCTAAAGGATGATATATAAACATCAATAGTAAATTGAATGAGGGACAACAGTTGACATTGACACAATTGTTGAAAGTCCATCAAAACTAATTTTCCTGGGATTATCATGACATGAAGGGATTAGATCCAAAAATTTGCAATCATAGAATATATATCAAAGATGAGTGTACACATGTAAGGAAACCACAACGAATAATCAACCCTGCCTTGAGAGAAATTGTCAAAATAGAACTACAAAAGCTACTAGATGCAAGATTTATCTACCCTATTTTAGATAGACAGTGGGTCTCTCCATTGGTAATTGTGCCAAAAAAGGGAGGAAAATGGAAATTTTGTGTTGAATATAGGGAACTCAATGCTACCACTAAGAATGATCATTTTCCCTTTCCTTTTGTAGATAAAGTCTTGGACTCTCTTGCAGGAAAACAATACTTCTCTTTTCTTGATAGATTTAGTGGATACAATCAGATTCAAATCGTACCAAAAGACCAAGAGAAGACTACATTTACATGTCCTTGGGGCACATATGCCTATTATGTACTTCCCTTTGGGTTATGTAGTGCACCTTCCACTTTCTAGAGAGAAGTCATCAAAAAATTCTAAGATATCTCCCTTGACTGCATGGAGATCTATATGGATGATTTTAATACCTATGGTGCCACCTTTGATGAAGCATTAGATAATTTGAAGAAATTTATATAGAGATGTGAAGACCAAAATTTGTCATTAAACAGTGAAAAGTGTTTCATGATAATGCAAGAAGGTGTAGTTCTTGGCCACAACATTTCCCACATTAGAATTCAAGTTGATCCTACAAAAAATGATGTAATAAAAAATTTGCCTATACATGCAAAAAAAAGGATGTTAGGAGTTTCTTAGGTCATGCAGGTGACTATAGATGTTTCATCAAGGATTTTAGAAAAATAGAAGCCCCACTATATAGCTTTCTGACTAAAGATGTTGAGTTCATGTTGGTGTTTTTCCCAGCTAAGCCTTGAAATTCTCTAAGAGGTAGCCAACCTGTATTATAAAGAACCACAAAGGCCAGTGGCCAACTAATGAGATTCAATCAAAGACTGACATCTCCTACACTTTTGGCTCTATGAAACCAAGGTGGGTAAACCTAAGTGTGTTCATAAGAATGTTTTATGATTGGTAAGAACACTTCTTATAGATTTCAGTCCCTACACACGCAATGAGATAGTAATTATTCTGGTATTGGAAGACCAAAGAATAATAACAATTATTAATAAAGCAATAGGATTGAAGCTTTCAACATAAGATTTAAAGATTTTAATAAAGCAATAGGAATAAAGAGACAAAGTTTGATGTGTTAAATTTGTTCAGATTTAAAACCACCGTGCTTAGAAACCATCTCTGTACTCTCAAACAAGGATCCTAAAATTATTAACCAGTGTCTCACCCATTGGGTAGGAGTCATATAAAACACAATCTAGATACTTTGAACATATCAACACAATGATTTAAACCATGATATTTTCAGCTATCAAAAAACTACTACTTAAGGAATCCTGAAGACAATATCACAAATCTGCAACTAATTTTAAGCAATTTAATTAACTTATTAAGTTAAATCATAAAAATGAGATACACATTCAAATATACCATTGAATTTGAAAGAATATATCATTGATAAAATCATTCACAACCTATGACACGAAACCAAGAGAGCAACTTTTCTCATTAATTTTTCTTTATTTGCTTCAATATCTGTAATTACATAAGCATTGACTACTTGTTCTATAATATTCATATCCAAAAATTAAAACACTAGCTAATATCATTAGCAGAACCTTCAATAAAAAAAACTAACTGTACAAGAAAACTAAGCCACCAGATACCAAAAAGATGACCCTAAAAATGAACCGTGAAATATCCTTTATAGAATAGGAGAGCAACAAAGAATTAGGCTACATTGTTAATTTTCAAAATTGAATTTCATTTAGAATGAAATTCGAATTCACATTCCTCATCATTGGATAGAAAAGTGCATGATCCGAGGAATCAAAAAATGGTTACACAATAACTAGTCGGAGAAAAAAAAAAATGTGCCAGGCATGCGCACATCCACATCAACAAGATGAAACACCAAGAAAAATTAATTAGACCTACATCCTCAATATAAGCGACCGCTTCAAATTCTCACCTTAGTAAGAAGCAGAAACACCTTCTTTCCTCCAACCACATACGCACAACACTCAGTAACTTGGCAAGGTGCCACTACAGTTATTTGTTCAGCTGCAAGGACCTCTTCATTTACGTCCATGAGCTTGGTCAAGGCTGCTAGGTAACATCAGTAATCTGAGTCTGTTTTGGACCCGTTGCCACTAGAATCTAGTAAAATCAAAATAGGAGATGCGCAATGCTCAAGCCTTTTGCCAACACTTTGAGTAGCAACTTTAGGTGTTCTTGGAGTAGGTTGCTCCTTCTCAACTAGCAACCTCTTAGCTCCCACTCTAGCACTACTGCGCCCTATTGATTTTTCCATTGAAGAAATAGCTTTAGAGAACATGAGAGAATAACCACCACCTGCAAACAAAACAACTCAAAATGCAATGCTAACACTGGGTAACTTTAGCAAGCATTTATAGAGTGAATTGGTGCGAGGGATATTAATTGCTTGAATGAAATACAAGAATTTGAGTGATTAGTGGCTGACGTAGCCACCATAAGAGTATTCCAGGCTTATGAAGAAATGACGTACAACCCATCATTGTTTCTATCAGGAGGACATCGTTCACATGCTAGAGAAAATTAGGAGAAGATCCTCTGGAATAAACTACACCATTAATGAAATAAGTAACAGAGCGCAAAAATTTTCCACAAAGATGAAAAACACCCCTCTTTGAAATTGAACCACTAATGCAGAAAAAATCCACCTCAGCACCTGGGAAAGAACACAACCAATCATAACCCATGAAAATAGGAAGTCGCAACCGAACTGTAGGTCCCACTTAACCCCATCGCTTCAAGAGCCAGGCCACATGTCGCCCCTTTGTAGACCTCATAGTACTTTAGGAATATTTACTTTGATTGTGCGAGGTCTGCAAGGGACAATTATTATTAACCCCATCATTAAATCACTTCACTGATGAAAAGATGACCACTTGTCATTGTTGGCACCTCGGGAAAAGACCCCACTCCTCCATACATTCCAGATGGTGGCCACTCGTAGACCTCACACTACTTTAGTGACATCAGTAGGAAAACCTGCAAGGCTTGCAAGAAACAATCTAGATCAAAGCCCATGATTAGATGGTTAGCCAAACTTCATATAGGACATGTAGAATATTCAGGTGGGACCAGCCAGTACAACCTTCACTGGTATAGAAGTTTAAGCCCAAGTGGCAAAAAAAGACCGACAGGCTGGGTGAAAGGGGCTGGTAAGGGCATGGAGGAAAGGCTCAACCAGATCACTTAAGTGACCGGTTACCTTTGGTAGCAAGTCACCATTGAAATATAATGTAAGGGTTTCAAAATTTAACAATTTATATTACCATGGGTAATATAAAACCTTGAAACCCTTAGTCTCCCTCCCTTTGATTTTAAAAGTCCCATCAGTGGCTCCGACAGGGGATGTATGCCCCTTGTGGGCATAGCAACAATCTAGAATCTCTGGTTTCGCATACCAGATTACTAAATTACACAAGTTCCTTAATAGATATTTCACCTTACTCTATCAATTAGACTTGTGCATACAAACTTGGTGGCCCCAGGCCACCAGACAAGAGAAATCAAAGTTTACCTCTGTCAAAAAAAAAAATATCTGTCACCTGAAGTAAAGAAAATCTGCAGCATTTACTTTTTGATGCTTCAAAACTAATGGGATTATTAATATGCCTAGAAGTATCATAATGTTTACTTATACTCCTCTACACCAATTTAGTCAATGCCCTATTCCAAAACTTTAAATGCAATCTATGACCATGATAATATTTCACCTTACTCTGCCCCTGGTCATATTTCAAAGAATGTTATCTTAATTGAGCTGAGAAGTAGAAACATTCATAACTTATTTGGTCTGCAACATCACACATTCTGGCATCATTAGCAGTTTGCACATGAAACTGAAAATTTTCATATAAAACAGTGTGCATGTTATCCCCACTTCCAATTCTTAACAAAGATGATACATAACTCGAGGAATCCCCATCCTGGAATTTCCAACATAAGTTTGGTTGCCAGCCTCTGAATTTTGTTAATTTAGAATACATGCTAGCATTACAAAAGTTGGTAATACTAGCTACATCATTCTCCAGGGAATGTGCAAACACATTCATCTCAGGCCTCTCAATATACATCTTCTCTTGTACTTCTTCATTTATTCTCAAATGAAAACTCTCAAAGATAGAGTCAAATACATCAATTTCAATCTGGTCAAAGAGGAAAGAAAAATATGTGCTGGCCTCCTTGTACTCAACACCACCTATTGTATGTGTTAATTTATAAGTGAAAATTTTGGCACAAGATGGAAACTTTTCACCGACAATATTAATTTTAGAAGGAAATAACACATCCATCTCAACTTCACATAGATAGTCAGGAAAAACCATAGTACCAATATATTCATCAATATATTGGTTACCTCCAGTCATACTCTTCTAATCACACAGATCATTGTCCTCAAATTCCTCAACATTTATATAATTTTCTTGTTCCTTTACTAGTATACCTAGAGAATACTCTAAATATTTATCATCTGACAGTTGTTCCTTCATTTGGAAACAAGTACAATCATGAGGCTCCTCATTCCCATACAACTCTGGTAAGAAGAAAAACTCAGTTCCATCCTCAGTACTACAATCATTACCTCTAAAATCACAATTACTGGCTTGTAATAAAATCTCAATGAAATGAGCATTACAATCAGGATTAGGAAACACAATGGGTGTCACACAATCCTACATCATTTTTCCCCTCAAATTCCTCAACATTTATACAATTTTCTTCAAAAGAGCAAGCATTATCTTCATTTTGTGTAGATACATTCTTGGTTGATTCTGCAATCTCTATCCACTAAATGACTTGGGCCAAATTAACAGGTTTCAATTCTGCTGGTAAAGCACTTAACCCGGGTTCATAAAGTTCACAAAATAAATCAATGCATTCATAGTCATTAGGTCTATGATCTCTAGGAATTTGTATTAAGGCTTCTACAAATCTCAAGAAAAACTCATATGGTGATTCTGTCTCTTGCCTCTTCATACCATACAATTCTGGTACAAGAGAAGTTTGATCATCATCATTCAATCTAGACTGGCTTTCAACTTGGATCTCATTATCATCACACTGCAATGGTGAAGTTATAACAATTCTAAAAATACTCTTATCACAATCAGTGTTCTGAGTAGCCAACCCTGACATTATACTAGTACTAGTTAGGCTAGGGTAATCAATACTTGCAACCAGACACCCCTTCATCATTGAGTATTTCATATTGTTTTCAATTTCCATAGCCATTTGATATGCTTGGTGCAGGGTTGTAGGATCTTTATCCCTTAATATATAACCCATCCTCTTGTCACAAGCACCAAGATATACAACTATGCATTCAACCTCACTCGGTCTTATTTCTTTATGGATTTCCCTCAAAAATCTTGAGAAACTGAGATTAAAATATGGGATTAGCTCCTCTTATTTTATGTGGATTCCCATTGAACCTTTTCTTAATATGTTGGGATTGACTCATTCACCAAATTGTTCCATAAAAACTATCACCAACTGATTCCATGAGTTAACAGAATAGACAGGTAAATAGGAAAACCAATCCCTAGCATCACCCTTCAAGGATTGCACAAAAAGCTTCCTGACAACATCCTCATGACTGATTTCATAATCCCCCATTACATCTACAAAATGTTGTAAATGCTTAGAGGATGATTCTACACTTTGACCTATATATTTAGGAAAAAATTTCCTAATTTTCTTAGGAATTGGATTAGGGTAACCACTGACATCACTGAAAATACAAGGAATATACCTTTGAGTTACAAAACACCCTGAAGGGCTTAATGCAACTTGTTAACTTTGCATTTTTATTCCTGCCTTCATATATGGGAGATCACTTATACCCATTTAAAATTTCATCAACAATACATATTTATCAGACATATCATCTACCATCTCAACCATGATTCCATTAGTGACTGAAAATAATACTCCTTTCTTTTAGAGATATGATGCAACCTAAACATTGTTTCATAAATCCTTTTACATATTGCATTATTAGAAGTATGGAAAAACTAATCATTGTTCCTTTCTTGATGCTAGACATCTAGTTTGGAACCATTTTCATCCTTAATTACAAACACCCATCATTATTAGAAATAGTGAGTTGTTTAGTTTTGATGAAGTACCTGGTAATTTTTTGCAGCATATATTAATCTCTTCTCCATGACTATAAATATCAAAGATCTGGGACTATTCCTTCATTCATCAACTGGTTCTTCAGACAGAGTCACCACCTCGTCAACATAGGACTGTATTAAAAGAAATATGAAATTCCTTTTCAGAGCTTGTTAGATTTTGGGTTTTTACCCACAACAGAGTCACACCATGCCACTACTAATCTCTTTCAAAACCATAATTCCATTACCATCCAAATTTAACATTTAACTTCAATTGAAAAACATATTCTAGATAGCCTCCTCCAACCCCTATGGTTTCTCCTCCTCTCTATTTTTTGAAATTTCTCAAAAGTTCTCCCAAATAAAATCACCATTCAACGAATAACTCTAGAGATCCTGAATCCTTTGCCAATAGGATACCATAGATCATAGGATTTTCAAGTTCATTTTGAACAGCCTCTTGCTTGTAGGGTTGAAAAAATTCACTATGTAAATTGAGAACAACAAATATTTTAATATGACTCTATAACCATCTGCAACTCGTGATTCAAAACTCCCCAGCAAAGTCACCATTCTGTTGGTGTTATTTCCCACATAAGATTTTCAATTCTCTAAGAGGCAGCCAACCTCCATTATGAAGAACCACAAAGGCCAGTGGCCAACTAATGAGATTCAGTCAAAGACTGAAATCTCCTACATTTTTGGCTCTATGAAATGAAGGTGGGTAAACCTAAGTGTGTTCATAAGAATGTTTTATGATTGGTAAGAACACTTCTTCTTACATATTTCAGTCCCTACACACAAAATGAGATAGTGATTATTCTGGTATTGGTAGACCAAAGAATAATAACAATTATCAATAAAGCAACAGGACTGAAGCTTTCAACATAATATTTAAATCTCCAAAGAGACAAGGTTTGATGTGTTAAATTTATTCAGATTTAAAACCACCATGCTTAGAAACCATCTCTGTACTCTCAAATACGGATCTTAAAAAGATTAACCAGTGCCTCACCCATTGGGCAGGAGTCATATAAAACACAATCCATATACTTTGAACATATCACCACAATTATTTACACCATGAGATTTTCAACTATCAAAACACTACTACTTAAGGAATCCTGAAGACAATATCACAAATTTGCAACTCATTTTAAGCAATTTAATTAAATTATTAAGTTAAAGCATGAAAATGAGATACACATTCAAATATACCATTGAAGCTGAATGAATACATTGTTGATAAAATCATTCACAACCTATGACACGAAACCAGGAGAGCAACTGTTCTCATTAATTGTTCTTAATTTGCTTCAGTATCTGTAATTACATAAGCATTGACTGCTTGTTCTATAATATTCATATCCAAAAAATAACACACTAGCTAATATCCTTAGCAAAACCTTCAATAAACAGAACTAACTATACAAGAAAACTAAGCCATCGAATACCAAAAATCTGACCCTAACAATGAGCCGTGATATCTCCTTTATAGAACAGGAGAGCAACAAAGCACTAGGCTACATTGTTAATTTTAAAAATTGAATTTCATTTAGAATGAAATTCAAATTCACATTCCTCATCATTGGATAGAAAAGTGCATGATCCAAGGAATCAAAAAATGTTTCCACAGTAACTAGTTAGAGAGAAAAAATAAAAATGTGCCAGGCACGCACACGTCCACATCAACAAGATGAAACACCAAGAAAAATTAATTAGACCTATGGCCCTGGTATAAGCGACTGCTTCGAGTTCTCGCCTCAGTAAGAAGCGGAAACACCTTCTTTCCTCCAGCCACATCAACACAAGACTTAGCAACTTGGCAAGGTGCCACAACAAATATTGGTTTGACTACAAGGACCTCTTTGTTTATGCCCATGAGCTCGGTCAAGGCCGCCAGGTAACATCGGTAATCCGAGTCTATTTTGGGCCCATTGCCATCAAAATCTAATGAAATCATACTAGGGGATGCACAATGCTCAGGCTTTTTGCTAGCACTTTGAGTAGAAGCTTCGGGTGTTCAAGGAGCAAGTTGCTCCTTCTCAACCAGTGACCTCCTAGCTCCCACTCTAGCACTCCTGCACCCTATTGATTTTTCCATTAAAGAAATAGCTTCATAGAATAAAAGATAATAGCCACCACCTGCAAACAAAACAACTCAAAATGCAATGCTAACACTGGGTAACTTTAGCAAGCATTTATAGAGTGAATTGGTGCAAGGGATATTAATTTCTTTAATGTAATACAAGCATTTGAGCGATTAGTGGCTGACATAGACACCATAAGAGTATTCCAGGCTTATGAAGAAATGGCATACAACCCATCATTGTTTCTATCAGGAGGACATCATTCACACACTAGAGAAAATTAGGAGAAAATCCTCTAGAATAATCCGCACCATTAATGAAACAAGTAACAGAGCACAAAAATTTTCCACAGATGAACAACACCCCTCTTTGAAATTGAACCACTGATGTGGAACAGATATGGCAAATCAGACGACTCAGATCAAGTCAATGAGTAAAGACAATCCACCTCAGCACCTAGGAAAGAACACATCCAATCATAACCCATGAAAATAGGAAGTCGCAACCAGACAGTAGGTCCCACTTAACCCCGTTGCTTCAAGAGCCAGTCCATGTGTAGCCCCTTCACAGACCTCGTAGTACTTTAGGAATATTACTCTAATTGTGCAAGGTCTATGAGGGACAATTATTATTAACCCTGTCATTAAATCCCTTCACTGATGAAAAGATGGCCACTTGTCATCATTGGAACCTCGGGAAAAGACCCCACTCCTCCATACATTCCAGATGGTGGCATCTCACAGACCTCACACTACTTTAGTGACATCAGCAGGAAAACCTGCGAGGCTTGTGAGAAATGGTCTAGATAAAAGCCCGTGATCAAACGGTTAGCCAAACTGCATATAGTACACATAGAATATTTAAGTGGGATCAGATAGTACAACCTTCAATGGTATAAAACTTTAAGCCCAGGTGGCAAAAAAAGATCGACAGGCTGGGTGAAAGGGGTCGGTAAGGGCATGGAGGAAAGGCTCAATCGGATCACTTAAATGATCGGTTACCTTTGGTAGCAAGTCACCATTGAAATATAACATAAGGTTTCAAAAGTTAACAATTTATATTACCATGGGTAATATAAAACCTTGAAACCCTTAGCCTCCCTCCCTTGGATTTTAAAAGTCCCATCAAGTCTAATGGATAGAAAGTTGTGATAAAGCATTTTTTGATTTAAAGATAGCTATAACTCATGCTCCTGTACTTAAGGGACCAAGTTGGGAAATCCCTTTCCACATCCATATCGATGCATCAAATTATGCAATAGGAGTACTCCTAGGACAAAAAGTAGAAGCTATTGAAAATGCCATTTATTTTATCATTAAAAACTTGCAGGGAGTTGAATTCAATTACATAGTCACAAAGAAAGAAATGTTAGTAGTAATTTATGCCTTGAACAAATTAAGACTTTATATAACAGGTTATTATATTTTTGTACACACTGATCATGCAATCATTCGATACCTCATGAAAAAACCCCTAATCTCAGGAAGAGTATCCAGATGGTTGTTATTAATGCAAGAATTTGACATAACTATTGTAGACAAACTAGGGAAGGAAAACATGGTTGTAGATTTTATTTCAAGGCTGACCACATTAGAAGATAGTCAAGCCATAGATGAATCCTTTCCTAATGAGAATCTATTCTCCATTAGTGTGCAGACACCCTGGTATGCTGACATAACCAATTACCTTGTGAAAGGGAGAGCTCCTCCTCACTTCTCCCCAAAAGAGAGAAGAGTGTTGATTGGAAAAACATTCCCTTTTTCATGGATAGTTGGATGCCTATTTTATAGTGGACCAGATCATGTTATGAGATGGTATGTGAGGGAAGATGAGACCTATGAAATTTTTCATGTATGCTATGATGAACCTTGCAGAGGCCACTTTGTAGCTAAAAGGACAACAATGAAAATCCTGAACATAGGATACTATTGGCCTACATTACACAAAGATGCAGGAAGGTATACAATGAAATGCAATAGATGCCAAATAATGGGTAGGCCAACAAAGTCAGATGAGATGTTGCTTTGTGCACAAGTGGTAGTCACTCCATTTGACAAATGGGGTCTGGACTTTGTGGGACCCAATGATCCTCCATCCAATGGTAAGTCCTATATTCTAGTGTGCACTAATTATGCAACAAAGTGGGTAGAAGTCAAAGCCATGATGCATGCAAGAGACAAAAAAGTTGTAGAATTTCTTTATGAAGATTTTTTCACATGGTATGAAGTACCAAGAGAAATAGTAATTGATCAAGGCACTGAGTTTACATCAGCCGTTGTTACAACATTAGTTACTGAATTTAATATCAGGCACAAGAAATCCACTCCTTTCCACCCTCAAGGAAATGGACAAGTTGAGGTGAAAAACAAAGAGATTGAGGCCATCCTCACCAAAACAATTCATATTCACAAAAAGGATTGGGAAAATAGATTATCAGAAGTAGTTTGGGCTTATAAGACCACATGGAAGACAACTATAGGATTCACCCCATTTGATATGCTATATGGGAAAACATCCATGATGCCTATTGAATTTGAGCACAAGACTCTCAAAACTACTATGGAGTTTAGGATGGATATTTCCAAGGCACAAATAGAATGGATTATGCAACTAAATGAATTGGATGAGATGAGGAAATCTACATTGCACCATACTGAACTTGTGCGAAGTCAAAGAGTCAAATGGCATGACAAATTTAACAAAGAGAAGAAATTTCAGCTAGGTGACTGAGCATTACTTTATGATTCATGGTACAAGGATAATGCAGGTAAATTGCAGACAAGGTGGCTAGGGCCATATGAAGTTGCAGAGGTATTTCCCAATGGAGTTGTGCAACTCATGACCATTGAACTTGTAAAATTCAGATTACTGGTGAATGGGCACCGTCTCAAACTATATCAAAGGCCAACTTCAAAAGAAGATTTCCTACAACAGTTTACCAACACACAACGCCTGAGCATAGTTCTTGCAGGCGAAGGAAGTGGAACTAGTGTCCCTCCTTCCAACTAAATGAGATACGTACTTGTCATAATAAATATTTCTACTTTTGTAGAAATTTATTTCTTCACCCATCCACCCATCCATACCACCTTTCTCTCTCTTCCATCACTTCCTTTCAGCTCACACCATTCACCTCATCATCATTAATTGCTCAATTATTTCTCAACAACGCAAGTGATACTTCCTCCCCAATCGTTGCAATGAATTCTCTACAATTATGTTTGTACACACTCATGTACATGCACATTCATTGCATTCTTAATTATCTTTTAGAGCATTTCATTTAATCATTGTGTGATACTATGGTCATTCACATAATTTCCTTAAATCACTCGTCAAATCACTCTTTCCATCTCGTATGTGTGGACACCTGTCCAAATTTAGGTTGGGGGGAGGGGTAAGAAAGATGTAAAAATATTGCCACATGTCAATACATGATTGTCTGTGTCAGCAAAATCTTGCTGAGCTGATTCAAAATTTAAAATGAAAGACGGCTCGCATGTGTGATGTGACACTAAAATACTACCACCATTTCCTCTCATTATGATTCCTTTTATTATCATTTCTTGCTATTATAACTCTATCATAATTTTGAAATGCAAGTGGTAATTGCTAAAAACAAAGTGAAGGAAATTCATTCAACAACTCACCCAACAAGTAAACATGAAAGAATTTGGGAGTTATAGAGGTAATTTCACAGAGTGACAAGTATAGACAATGGGAGGTGGACTCATTCAGAATGAGCCCTCAACTCATGATGCTTTGTTACAGGACGCAACACGCTTAACCAAATTTTAGAATTATGGTTGGCTAGATTATTTTTTGAGGTTGGATGGTTTTGAAAAGGGTATTGCATTGGAGTTTTCTTAGACATTTTCAAATAGAAAGGCCATAGTGACAGGATTGGAGGTCATAATGATGGAAGAACGAATTGCAAAAATTTTAGGGTTGCCAACTGATGGTGAACCCTTCCCTATTTCTAAGGATGCTATGATAGCAAGAGACATATTCAAAATGCATAATGACCCTCCAATCATAATTAAAAAATAGGGTGCTAAAAGACTCTCTCTACCTGAGCCATAGAAGCAGGCAGTAGTACACATCATCAAATATATCACTTGCGAAGGTCGATTATCGAACCTGCATTCAGTGCACTTCAAATTGCTGAGCCATCTAAGGAACGAGAGAAAGATGAACGTGCCCAATGTCCTATACAACCTTCTCTCCATTATGGAAGTGGAAGCTCAAAAAGGTAGGGAAAATTTTGTATTCCACCATTGTCTCATTAAATTGTTGGTTATAAGATCTCTACTTGATAGAACCCCCAGAATGGCTTGGGATGATTTTTTGAACATTGAGCATGTTGGTGTTCCAAATAACAACACAGCTAGACTTTGAAACTCTCTAACAAGTAGCCAGCCTCTATTTTAAAGAACAACTAAGGCTAGTGGCCAACTAACAAGATTCAGTCAAAGACTGACATCTCCTACACTTCTAGCTCTACAGGACCAAGGTGGGTAAACCTAAACAATGCTCAAAATTTAACTCATTCATATACTGACATTGTTTTATAAAACAAATAACTCCCAATGCAAATACACTAAGGGAAGCATTGACTACCTTGAACTTGGCTAAATTCTTAGCAACTCAACCCTCTCTCAGCCATTGGAAAGTAGGACACACAATAACATAGTAAGATTAAAATGATTTTGCAATTAATATTGTTTCTGAGATGCACAAAACTGCATAAAAGATCAGTGCCTCTTTTGGGCCATGGAGTCAAACACATAAAATGAATTCTCCAGCAAACAGTCCCCAACCAGTGGATTTAAATTTTCTAATGCTTTGCATTAACTATTAGTGCCTTGCACCAACAATCCTTCTCTTGATATCAATCAAATTCTTCTTATTAAATCCCATCTACACACCTAAAATCACAATCACCTGCTCAAAGCATTTTAACAATTTCTTTGAAATAGAACAATGAACAGAAAAAACAATCTCATGAAACTTGAGATGATAAACTCAAAGACACTTTGTATTATTGAATTTATATGAATGAAAGTCTACAAAAATGGAGACAATCTAATGAAATTCATGAATGTGAAAGCACTTCATGATGTTAATTGCGTAAACTGGTTGTATTTACTCTTGAATTAATAAAATTACAACTTACAGACTTAAAAAATGACTTAGAAAATACAAATTTCTATCTACACAGTCCAATACAAAACTGAGAACTTTTTACAATGAGAAGAGAAGAGAAGATATAGAAGAATGGAAGAAATAGAAGAAGCCCTGATTTTGAATCTATTGCAAACACATGGCAGATCCATTCCCGTTGATCAAATTGAAAAGAATATCTTCGCTTCTTCCTCTACAGCAACAAACTTATTCCTTCCAACTGCTCATCATTGCTCAGCAACAAAAAATTAGTCCATTTGGAGAATCTCATTATTTCATCCAGCTGCTCAAAAATCTGTTCCCGTGCAAATTCTGTTTCAGCCTTTTACTCTTCATTTGCTGCAACAATACTTTTAAAACCAACTATTAAAGTTTCATAACTTTAATATTTCTGTCTTTTATTTGTTGCATTTTAATTCCCAACACATACTTGTTTATAAAATGAATAAAATGCACTTTATACAAAGTCTCACAACTCTCCCAGCAAATAAAATATTTTGCAAAGTGAATACTTACTCACTTTATAAATTTATCCCCATCTTGCATTTTACAATAAAATATGCCTGGCAAATAAATAATTTATCTGTGCCTCATTTAAATATTTCATATTTGAAATATTTTACATTTTACTTTCTTAGGCAAATTATTTTACCCCCAAATGCCTGAACATTTAAAAAGAAAACAATGGGCCCACCTCCGTTTTTAACCACAAACCATGTAACTTTTGAAAAATTAAAAATATTACCCCTCCCATGCATTCTCGCACACCTCGCACGCCTTTTGGCAATGTCATCAAAATTTGGTGAGGCCTGCGAGATCACCCTAATCTTGTGAGGTCAGTGAGGTCCGCGAGGTCTGCAAGGTTAGCGAGGTAGGCCTCAATCCTGCGAGGTCGACGAGGTTAGCCCCAATCATGTGAGGTCAGTGAGGTCTACGAGGTCCACGAGGTTAGCCCCAATCCCACGAGGTCAGCGAGGTCATGAGGTCAGCAAGATCAACCCCAAATTCATCACTTTGGCACTTTTGCAAAATGGTCAAAACAGGCCAGGTTGACTCAGGAATCAATTTGGGAAACCATTCAAACGACCTCTGGGAGACATGTCTGTCAAAACTTATCATGGGAAGTTGAAATTTGACATGCCTACTCACATATGACTACTGAGTATATTTGCAACTGGGTTTTGCACAACAGTCAACAAGCTTCAAAATACAAGCCTCCAAAGTGGGTCAGTCAGGATTGATTGTTCAGGTGCACTTCTGAAAGTGCAGAAGCAATTTTTTTGAAATAGGCATCTCAAATTTGCAAAATTTGAGAGTTCCAATAGTGGCTCCGACTGGGGATGTATGCCCCCTATGGGCATAGAAAGATTCCAGATCTTGTGGGAGAGTAGACCAAAAGCTGAGTCTGTCAAGTACCCTCAAACTGCTCCGCTATGCAACTTATTTTTTCAATTTCATCTGATGACCCCGGGTCACCAAATGAAAAAATGAGGATCATCATTTACCTCTGTCAAATACCAATCTGTTGAAAGAGATGATCTCTCTCAAATCATGCTTGCATCTATCAAACCAAAACAATATATGTGATTTTCTTATAAGCAAAAAAATGTGGTGACCACTAAAATTTACCTGATTACAAACACTGCCACTACAATCTTTTTCATTCTTCATTGCATAATCAATCACAAACTGCAAGCCTTCATCATCACATGACACATGTGTGTTACATTCAACATATGTAATATGCTCAGATTGAAAATAACATTTCGTATTATTCATCTCATAGTCATGCTCTATAAAAATACTTTCCAGCTGAACTGGAAACTGAAAAAGTTCAAACTCCTCCAAGTAGCTAACACTAGGATGTTCAACCTTATCTACAACATTTGTTTCAAATGTAAAATAGTCATAATTGGTGCCCTCAAGGATTTCATCAAATTTTTCTTTTGTTTGCTGAAGACCACATTCCAACCATGTGTGAAATGCATCATTGGAACTCTTATCAAAGAGTGGGTTATTCCTCCACCAATAGGTTTCATCATTTCTCATCTCTAGTGAAGATGGAGGCTCATCAAATAATGGATTCTCCATTATATTTATTTCTGACATAAGAGTCTCAGTCTCCTCAACATGAATATCCAAATCCTTCAAGTCATCATTGCACTCACACTCACTGCAATCACTAGAAGAGTAGGTAGAAACATTTTCAAATTCATTCCCATACTTAGATTGCTCCGTACACACATCTGGCATTTCTTCCATATCCACATAATCTGGGAGTGAAACCATGTCTTCCACATCTTGCATACTAACACTGATATAAAAAATTTCAAGTCTACATCATTCAGGCTAGTATGGCTAGCATAAGAAAAATCAGCATGATTTTCAACCTTGGTAATATTGTAATCAAGACTACATGGTTCTAACACATTGAATGATGAATTCATTATCTCATCATCACTCCTTTATTCAAACAAATTACCAAGTTCATCAGACCCATAGGACTATAGATGGACCCTCTCTGTGATCTCATCGCTAGAACAACTAGTAGTTTCATTACATGGTGTGATATGCCAAGCATCTAAAACTGTTTCCATCTTTGTTTCACATAAACATTCATGAGAAGTAAAAGCATAAATAGGTTCATCACCTTCTTCATCATTCCAATGGAATTCATAGTCAGTAGAAGAGTAATCAATTTGACCTTCATCAAAATCCTCATCACAGGACGAGTTATCATTTCATAAACCATGCTTAGATTCCTCATAGTAGGTTCTTGAACTTTCATCTTCAATGTCTTGTTCACAAACTTGAAAAGGAATGTCATCAACATTTGTATCATCTTCACAAACCAAAATAGGACATGGAAAGATGTCTTATACCTCTTTCATTTCTTCATCGCACATGATATTGCAAGAAAAAAATTCATGCATATTCATTTGTTCATCATACCATGCATCTTCCTCTTCATTTCTGCTGCAAGGATCTACACATGTGCTTATTGTAAGCTGATTAAAATTAGTGTCCTCAATCATACAATAGATGTCTTCACTTTCTGATACACTCTTTTGTGTAGATTGTAAACTGATTATAGTTATTGGAGCAACAACATCATTACCCTCTTGACAAACACTTTTATGAACTGCTCCACGAGTTCTATTTTCCTGAGGTGTGTTAGGATGATCAACACTCAGAGCCCTATATCCTTTCAGCATTGAGTATCTTAAATTGTTCTCAATGTCTATAGCCATTTGATATGCTTGGTGTAGGGTTGTAGGCTCTTTATCCCTCAACAGATAACTCGTCCTTTTATCAAATGCTCCCAAGTATACGACCAAGCATTCAACATCATTTGGCCTTATTTTCTCTGGGATCTCTCTAATAATCATTGAAAACTTGAGATTAAAACATGGGACTAATTCATCTTTCTCTTTCTCCATGTTCATGAACTTTTTACTTATCAGAATAGGGTTAATCCTTTCTCCAAATTGTTCCATGAACACTGCTTTGAGCTCTTCCCATGAATGAACAGAAGAGGCCAGTAAATAAGAGAACCACTCTCTTGCATCTACTCTCAAAGACTGAACAAATAGTCTCATGATCAAATCTTCGTGATCCATCTCATAATCATCTATCAAATATATAAACTCTTGGAGATGTCTGTTTGCTGATTCTGACTTATCACCAATGAACCTTGGTAACTTATTCTTGACTTTAGCTAGTATTTCATTTGGATAACCACTAAGGTTACTAAAATTGATAGCTCTATATCTTCCAGTTCTGAAACCTTTTTGACAATCTGGCTAGGACTGATCACAAACCATAGTTCCATCTGGAACCATGCAAGGATGCATGTATTGAGGTATCTTGGTATGCCTTTTCATATTTTACATATCAACTCTACAATTGGTCATTCGTTTTCCCTATTTCTACTTTTCACAACAATCTTAGAATACCATAATGCATGATTCAATATGCATTTACACATAAGATCTATTTAGTGGGCAAATTTAAAACAAACATACTTCTCCAACAAGATACATAGGTTACAAATTACAACTCAGAAGTATGCAAACTAAATATTACTGTTCTTTCCCTCTTTTAGTGCTAAACACTCAATAGGGAACCAAATTTTTGTCTAAGATGTATAAGCATGGTTTTCATATACAAATTTCTTGAAAACCAAGAATGAGGAATACATGGAAACTTTTGCAGCTGCTACAAATTGTCTTCCTAACTGGAAATGTTTGTAGATCCAGAACTTTCCTTAAATTTTAATAGGTTCAATCAACAGAGTCGCCACCTCTTTTCACAGAGGACTGAACTTCAAATAGTATGAAATTCTTGCACATATAATTTTTTCTCTAAGTTCATTTCCACCAGTAGAGCACCACATATTACAAAACTGTTCAGGTTCACTGCAACAAATTCTTCTCCAGGGCTGAAATCCTTCTTCTCTTGAACAAATTCAGAATGACAAATAATAGTATGACTCTATAACTGTCTGCAACTAGAGATTTAGAACCTTCCCCAGTAGAATAGCCATTTTGTTGGTGTTTAAAATAACAATCCAGCTAGACTTTGAAACTCTCTAAGAGGTAGCCAACCTCTATTTTAAAGAACAACTAAGGCTAGTGGCCAATTGATAAGATTCAGTCAAAGACTGACATCTCCTACACTTCTGGCTCTGCAAGACCAAGGTGGGTAAACCTAAACAATGCTCAAAACTTAACTCATTCATATACTGACATTGTTTTATAAAATAGATAACTCCCAATGCAAATACACTAAGGGAAGCATTGACTACCTTGAACTTGGCTAAATTCTTAGCAACTCAACCCTCTCTCAGCCATTAGAAAGCAAGACACACAATAACACAGTAAGATTATTATTATTTTGCAATTAATATTATTTTTGAGATGCACACAACTACATAAAAGATCAATGCCTCTTCTGGGCCATGAAGTCAAACAGATAAAATGAATTCTCTAGCAAATAGTCCCCAACCAACGGATTTCAATTTGCTAATGCTTTGCATTAACTGTTAGTTCCTTGCACTAGCAATCCTTCTCTTGATATCAATTAGACTCTTCTTATTAAATCCCATCTGCACACCTAAAATCACAATCACTTGCTCAAAGCATTTTAACGATTTCTTTGAAACAGAACAATGAACAGACAAAACAATTTCATGAAACTTGAGATGATAAACTCAAAGACACTTTCTATTATTGAATTTATATGACTAAAAGTGTACAAAAATGGAGAAAATATGATGAAATTCATGAATGTGAAAGCACTTCATGATGTTAATTGCATAAACTGGCTGTATTTACTCTTGAATTCATAAAATTACAGCTTACAGACTCAAACAATGACTCAAAAAATACAAATTTCTATCTACACAGTCCAATACAAAACTCAGAACCTTTTACAATGAGAAGAGAAGAGAAGATATAGAAGAATGGAGGAAATAGAAGAAGCCCTAATTTTGAATCTATTACAGACACATGGCAGCTCCATTCCCATTGATCAAATTGAAAAGAATGTCTTCCCTTCTTCCTCTGCAGCAGCAAACTTATTCCTTCCAACTGCTCATCATTGCTCAGCAATTGAAAATCAGCCCATGTGGAGAATCTCATTATTTCATCCAGCTGCTCAAAAATCTCTTCCTGTGCAAATTTTGTTTCAGCCTTTTACTCTTCATTTGCTGCAACAATACTTTGAAAACCAACTATTAAAGTTTCATAACTTTAATATTTCTGTCTTTTATTTACTGCAGTTTAATTCCAAGCACATACTTGTTTATAAAATGAATAAAATTCACTTTATACAAAGTCTCACAACTCTCCTAGCAAATAGAATATTTTGCAAAGTGAATACTTACTCACTTTATAAATTTATCCCCATCTTGCATTTTACAATAAAATATGCCTGACAAATAAACAATTTATCTGTGCCTCATTTAAATATTTCAGATTTGAAATATTTTACATTTTACTTTCTTGGGAAAATTATTTTACCCCCAAATGCTTGATCATTTAAAAAGAAAACAGTGGGCCCACCTCCATTTTTTACTACACACCATGTAACTTTTGAAAAATTAAAAATATTGCCCCTCCCTTGCATTCTCGTGCACCTCACACTCCTTTTGGCAATGTCATCAAAATTTGGTGAGGCATACGAGATCACCCTAATCTCGTGAGGTCAACGAGGTCCGCGAGGTCCATGAGGTTGCATTCTCGCCAACCTCGCACCTTTTTTATGGCATCACCAAAAATCCTGCAAGGTTAGCAAGGTTGCGAGGTCTGCAAGGTCAGCCCCAATCCTGCGAGGTCCACGAGGTCAGCCCCAATCCCACAAGGTCAGTGAGGTTGTGAGGTTAGTGAGGTCAGCCCCAAATTCATTTTTTTGGCACTTTTGCAAAATGGTCAAAATAGGCCAGGTTGACTCAGGAATCAATCTGGGAAACCATTCAAACGACCTCTGGGAGACATGTCTATCAAAACTTATCATGGGAAGCTGAAATTTGACATGCCTACTCACATATGACTACTGAGTATTTCTGCAACTAGGTTTTGGATGACAATCAATAGGCTTCAAAATACAAGCCTCTAAAGTGGGTCAGTCAGGACTGATTGTTCAGGTGCACTTCTGAAAGTGTAGAAGCAAAATTTTTGAAATAGGCATCTCAAATTTGCAAAATTTGAGAGTGCCAATAGAGTAGTATAGGCTTGAGCAACCTCAGCCTAGGGTTTCACCTCAGCCACATAGGTCTAGTAGAAGATTGAGCATGAATGAAGGCACCCCTGATGCTTCGTCCTCTGGTGCTGGTGTGGATTCCCCCATTGAAGAAAAGACTATAAATGTCAGTTCATCTAATAATGAGAATGAAAAAGAAAATTCTTCATCAAATTCTGATGATGATGATGTTCCGCTAAAAAGTGTAATAAAAAAAGGAGCACAAAAGAGGGAGGAAAAAGAAAGGAAAATAAAAACACAACCTGCACAAAAAGAGGAGTAAAGCCCTAAGAAAAGGAAGGCTAGCATTGTTCATCCTGCAACCAAAGAGAAAGGAAAAATCCCTCTTAAGAAATTGAAGTCAGTCGATCCTGAGCTTGGTGGGACATCATGTGACAACACAAACACTCCAAGGGAGCAAGAGAATATACATGAAGAAGATGTGTTCAAAAAGAAAACAAAAATGACCCTGGTAGATCTTGATGCCATTGCAAAAGAAGTTGAGACTCAAGAGCATAAAGAGGGTTAGGTTTTCTTGCAACAAGACCAAGAGTGGGAGTTCCTACATCAAAGTCAAGAAATAGATCAGGAGTTTCTATAGCCACCACTAGAATAAGAACAAGAGGCCCTACAACGTAACAAGGAAAGAGAAATCATAACTCAATATCCTGAATCGGTGGGACATCCTTAATCTATGTAGATAGTTATCTATGGGAAGAAACCATCTACAAAAACACTGGTAGGAATCCATAACCCTCTTGATTATAAATTTATGGAAGGAAATACAAAGAAGAGAGGATGAATGGAAGGAGGAGAAGAAACTGTTGAAAAAAGAAATCCAAGTGAGGGATAACATGATCAAAGAAAAAAGTGAAGACGTTGTCTTCCTGAAGGAAAGGGTAAGCGACATTGCAACTCTAGTACCACAAATCTTGGAATTCAAAACCCCTCCAAGGGTTTTTTCTTTCCACTTGAAGGAGAAATACCTTTCCTTTAGAATGCCAAGAATCATCTCAGGTTTGAACCCCTCCATTGATACTCCTGAATTTTTCGATGCCTACATAATTGTTTCCCCTGAAATGAAAAATTTGTTATGTGAATTTTATTTACACAACTTTGCTATCCCCAAATACCAAGACTGGAACCCACTGCCTTATGTTGGAGACATACAATTGAGAGAATTTATGTCTTGGGTAAAAAATGAAATCATTTGGGGTGCACAATACAATGCTTACAAGAAGAAAGAATCCAATATTCCCCTAGCCAGTAGGGTTGAATCGAAGAACCCCACAGAAATTTATACAGATTGGAATAGATTTCTCTTTAGACCAAGCTATGGTAATAGAAATCTACCTTGGATTGAATTTTTTTTATTGTGAGTATGAAATAAAAACTATGAAAAAAGAAGATACTATGAGGGGATGTCTATCCCAGAGATGAAACCTATTGACTGATGAGCTAAAATAAGTTGAGCCACATTCTATCCACAACTATGTTGCTGTACTAAAGAGAATTGAAAGATAAATCCAGCTTGGGAGAACCAAGGGGCGTGAATGGCTTCCCTTGATTTTTCAGCCGCCTACCCTCCTATGGCCTGTGCCTAATTTCAGATTCTATAGGAATGACATTGCAGAGGAACAATAGTGATGGAGCAGACTTGATAAATTGGGGGGATTTTACTGGAATCTTGATTCACCCATGACTAACACCGACATTGAACAACTATTAGTTTCAAACTTTAGGGCCTTAACAAGGTAGAAGCATAACTCTTCCCCTACTGGAGGACTAGAAAAATGTTAGGTTGGGGGTCCTGATGAGTCTAGATTTTGGCCTAGCTAGGGGGATAGAATCTCTTGTTATTTTCTGAAGTTACCACAAACTTTGATATTATATGCTAACACTTTTACTTAGTTTCTCTCAGTCATAAGATATTTGGGACTAATTTCATTTTTGTTGGTTTTAATGATATTTACCTATTATGTCGACCATCTATATTTATCTTGCATGTGATTGATGAATGTTCTTTAAGGTGGTTATGATTATGGAATTATTATGTATACTGACATCATTCTGCAGACATCATTGAAATGCTAAGTTAAGAAATGCAACCACCATTCAGTCAGGTTGAGGAGTCACGTGATGGTCAACTGACGACAATGGCGGAAGATTCCCTTGTTAGCCGCATGTAACTTCCTTGTACCAATATTTAATAGCATTGAGCATTGTAGGAGTTACTATAGTGGTCAAGTCCATGTTTGGGCATGCATTTCCAAATGAATTCCCCTACATGTGTAACCGCTCCTTCTGCTTTCTTCTCATTTTCCCTAAATGGAATTGTCTTAATTAGTGGGAGTTGATGGCCCTATTTAGTTGATAAATAAGGCTCGAATCCTCCTACCTCAAGCTAGCGAGCTAGTGAGTCAATCGCCAAGTTATTGTACAAGTTAATAATCAACCATACTTTTGTAATTGCATTTTCTAATGAATGAAATGAGATTCTGAGTTTACATTATTTTAGAGGATACTCATCCAAGGGGGGCCACTTTGTGAGTAATCCATTCCTTTAGTTTAGTTAGATTAGTGTTAGTTTATCTTCAATACTTAGTTAAGATTCTGACATTGATTGTTCATGTAGCCACTAGAATTCCATTATGTGACTATTCTTGTAGCCAAAACGGGTAGAGTATTTTCTTGTTTGATGCACAGCTTTCCTTCTTGTTATGCATAATCAGTTTAGATTTTATTGACTGATGTTCAAAAAATTTTTTGTTTCCTTTCATGTAGTTTACTTTTAGCATTAAGTCTTTCTTAGTTGTAGAACAAATATGACTACTTCAAAATTCCTAGTGCACATATTGTGCTGACCTATTTCAAGTTCATGTCCCTGGGTTGACAATTTAAATGTACCTTCATGGTGGTTAAGATAGATATTTAGGTCAAATGTCCAATCTATGAATCATGGTTGTAAGGGCTTAGTTATTAAAATCATTGTTGGAGGCCAACAGGTCCCATCAAGCATGCTAGAAATGTGTGCAAGTGATTTTTCATGCTCTAAGATGAAAAACTAAATGAAATTCAACAAGGAAAAAAAACAAAACAAACACTCAAGATTAGGCCTAGTTGAATTCAGACAAAGAAAAAGAAAATGGAACTTTTTACCTTGTTCAAATTGATGGTTTGGCTGGTCCTTGTTGATGCTCTATTGTGTGCTCATTTGTTGACAAAATGACATGTAACCTAGTGCAAAATGAAGCTAATGGGATGAGGATTGCAATGGTGGATATGGGTATTGGATGGGATGCAATAAGGAGGCTCAAATGGTATAAAAATTGATAAGTTTTGGTTTGAATGCTTGAATTCTTGAAAGTGTTGAGTGATGGCCAAATGAGGGAAATTCCACTACTTTTAGGGGAAATGCCTCTAAATGAATGGAGGTCCAGGATTGATCCATGGTGGAAGAGATCAAGGACTAGGGTGAGTTGAGAACTCACAAGCCCTCACAAGCTAACATGTGGCAAGTGACATGGAAGGAAAGGGGTGAGATGGAGATTATGTGGAGGTACCATGATGTATCTTGGGAATGGACAAAATCTCCTCATAAAGGAGGTCCTTTTCCACATGTTCCTCGAGAGGACATGTGAGAAATTAAAAATTCCTCATAAATTTTCATGGGATGGGAGAAGGAATTTAAAATTTTTTAAAATGCATTGGGGGAATAAATGTGAATTAAAAATTTACATAGGGAAGGGGATGCCTTCTCCAAAAGGAGAAATCATTTAATGACGGTTGACTAAGGAAACATGCCATAAATGGCATGAAGATTAGGTTAGATTAATTAGGTAATTAAGGTTGTGCAAATGTGGGATTAGGTAGGCTAATGAAGGGTAAGAGGCAAGTGGGAGGTTATGGAGGAGGTGAAACTAATGATAATTAGGGGTGTGCACATCCTAATCACAAATTAATTAGATTGGTTTGGATTAAAGAGGATTATGGAGGATGTCACATGAGGAGAGATAAAAGGGGTGAATTAAAAATTGATTTAATTCACATGGGCTAATGATTGAATGAAATAAATTGGTCTATTTATTTAATTTAGAGATGAATACGGTAAGGTATTTGATTGATTAATTAAATACCTTGGGGGACATTACACTGAAGTGAAATTTTAACCAAATAATAAATTAGTTGATTAATATGGATTAAGGATGTGGGATAAAGGAATATGATGGTGAATTTGACCATATGGAAGTGGTCAAATTTAGGTTTCTACAAAATATTTTCAATATACTCATTTTCTTTTATCAACTTGTCCTTCAGATCATCTATTTCTTCTAAATATCCAACAAAGATCACTTTTAGAGGAAAATATTTCTTATACGAAAATTTTGGGACCTTACTCAAGCTATTAGGCTTCTTTCGAGGAACCAAGTTCTCCTACCAATTATTGAACATCCAAAATACTAAGAGGGGGGTGAATCAATATTCCATAAAACCATAGTAAAATCCATCTAATCATTATCACAAATCTAACTGAATCAGCAAGAGGGAACATAAAAAATTCAATGCAACCATACACATGAACACTATTTTTTTTATGTGGAAAACCTAAAATGGGAAAAAACACAGCGAGGAATAACTCACAATATACTATATCCAAATACAAAATATTATAGGGTTCACTTCAACAACTCACTTTCCTTAAAAATATTCACTTCCTGAGTACAAAATATGGCTAACCACCAAGATACAAAGATAGTGGCTCACTGCCAAAAGGTTGAACTGATGAAATACACCTTCAATGTGTAGGGTATAGTTCTAATGAATCTCATAATATGAAGTGTTACCTCACATAGAAATCACTCAAAAAATATACACCGATCCTCAATTGATAAAACATCTAGGCTCAAAGCTTTATTCCACACACTTTCATACACACACCACTCTTCATGCTTCTCTTTCTCATTCCTCAGAACATCTTGTAACTTAGATTTTTCAGAATTGTGGATGCTAAAGCTGCACAAGATTAAACATCAATTCTAATCTAAATAAAACAACAAAGAATGATAAGTAAGAATGATTAGTCTAAACTAATAAAACTAGAATGATCTCACCGAATATGCAAATACTTCCTCGATTTATCTCAATTGCCCTTCTCCATTTTGTTGTTTTGTTATTCTTACCCTCAGATATTTGTGTGTTTGAATGCAAGCATAACTTCATCAAGTGTCTCAGCAAAATATCGAAGATTGTTTCTTCTCAAAAGTGTATAATGATTTCAAGAGATGAGGAATAATGATTGTGATAGGCCATTTTATAGATTTTGTGTTTTTGAACGATCGGCTCAAATTGAAAGAGAGATCAACGGATGAGACTGATTAATGCCATGCGATGTGAGTTCTGTCTTAGATAGAATGTGAGTTAGAACATGAGTCAAGAAAGACTAAAAATAGAACAAGATCTTAATCTTCAGTTAAGAATCTTCGAAAATAGAAGAAATAGACTTTGAATGTCAAAGACAAAGTCAGAACTCGAAGATGAGGAATTTGAATGCATAATTAAATTAATTAATTAAATAAAAGATATTTAATTAATAAATGCATACATGCATATGAGTTAGAAATAGTTAATCGACTAGTTGTGATGAAGAGTTTTTCTCGTAGAGATAAACTGGTGTTGAATTCAGAGATAACTTGAAGAACTAAAAATAGGTCTCGAGTCAGAAGGTGAGTGAATGACTAGATAACTGATTGATAGAGGAATGTGACATAAATAATTAAATATGAATTAAATGTTAATTTAATTCAACATTCAAAAATAAATGATTTAATTAAATAAATAAAGATAATTTATTTAATTTAACTTTCAAAAAGGGTGGAATTGAATAATTAAATAATAAATATTTAATTATAGTTGAAAAAGGGGGTTAAATGAATAATTAAATAAAGATATTTAATTATAGTTGACGTATGATAAAAGAGGGGGTAATTAAATAATAAATTATTTAATTATGAAAGAGGATTTAATAAGTTAGCGACATAATTAAATAAATGTGATTTATTTAATTAATCAAGTTGAATAAAGGTTATTAATGAATTAATGAATTAATTAAAAAGGGGTATTTAATTAATAGAGTAAATATGTGTTAGAAAGGTTAATTAAATAATTAACATTATTTAATCAAGACCATGGATAAATATAAAAATATGTCGAATGTGTACTCGTAGGCCTAGACCAATTTTCGGTGTCTACAGTTTGCCCCTCTTTGATACAATGTTGGTACGACATTGTGTCAAAGAAAATATGCCCCAGTCATGCCTTAGCATGAAATGGGTTAGGGTATGCCTTAGTGAAAGGGAGAATGACGAGGAGGTAGTGGTATGCCCCCTCAAGAGGATAGGCGGGTTTGAAGAATAGGAGTGTGCTCTCGAAATGGATAGATAATGGTGGTGAAGATGTAGAAAAGAAGAAATGTTAGCATGGATGATTGCAGAATGTTAGTAAAAAACAATTAAGGTTGATTGATTGAGAAAAAGACATAATCTTCGATATATTACCAAATACGCTATACTTTCTTGTTATCATCATTGGGTGGGAGATGACACAAATGGATAGTACACACTATGATATGAGATAGACCATAGTGTACAAAGTTATCCACCTGTGAAAAATAGATAGTCATAGACAAGGAGTGTCCTAACTCAGACTAAGGACAAGATGCCCCAGTTGTTTGGTCAAGATAAACCACAGACAGTAAACAAATAAAAGATGGGTCATGAGACATCATTGCTCCTCTAAATCCTTGATAGGACATCCTTGAGGAAACTAGTAACATGACTCAAAAACCAATGTTAAAAGGATAGTTGACAGACAATAGCCAAAGAAAAAGAGTCCTGAGACGTCATTGCTTCTCTAAATCCTTCAAAGGACATCCTTGAGAAAGCTAGTAACAAAATCTGGCACAAATCGATAAAAGGATAAGAAAAAATAAGATATAAAGTCATGAAGCCAAATAAATGTATTCGCCAAAACTTGATCTTGTGGGATTGTTTGATGTTGATGTTTGACATAGCGTAATGTGAGAGAATGACACATACCGCATAAGATGTTGAGTCTAGTTTCGACTTGGCGACTTTTATATAAGGCATGAAAAAGCTTGGTTTCAGTAAGACACATGTCGTATAAGATGTTAGGAGTCTGATGACGTTAAGGTGACAAGCCACATGAGACTATGACAATTTGATGACGTCTGTTGACAAGAAAGACATATCTTGCTAAGACATGGGTTGATCGCCTTGACAATGTGTTTGATATTGACTTGACGACTATTGAGACATTTTGCCTTGTTGTTGCATGACTCATTTTTATTCTTTGACTGAGCAACTGTGTGTGTGTAGATAGTGTATGGCATGAGATGTTACTTTAAACTATGATATGTAATGTGTGTGATAGTGATTGTGAATGAACCCTATTTGACTGACCTAGTGTGGTCTCGGGAGCTCATCAATTGATTAGCCTTGCCTATGTTGTACACGCAGAGACCTCGTAGTTCAACATGACTAATGACTTTGTATATACAAAGCGTCATGATTTAAATGTGTGATACATGACAAACCTAGACCGATAGACTTAATGCCTTGGGGACACATCAATTTATGGCCTTGCCTACGTCCCAGTCGTAGAGGCAACGTAGGTCGACTATGTCTACAACTGACTTAACATGACCGATTTGACATGATTGACTAGACATGACTGACATGACATGATTGAATTGACATGATTGAATTGAAATGATTGAATTGGCATGATTGACTTGACATGATTGACTTGACATGATTGATTGTTCTTTAAAAGATATCGGTGCTTCCATGTCAATGTAGAAATTGTCCTTATGGTCATTATCATGGAGTCTAGTGAATTTAGCTATAGCTTGATCATTTGAAAATATGTCCATGCTAGAAGACTCTTGTTCTAGTGGTAGTTCATCTATGTGTCCCATGGAGGCAAGTGTCTCACTTTTGGAAGTGGAAATACTTTAAGTTTGGATGGAATCATCTTCAAGTGTTTCATCATGAATGGCATAGAGGTCAAGGATTGGATTGTTTTGGACTTCTGGATCAATGGTAGGGTCTTGGTCAAAGATGGGGTTGTCCTGGATGACATGGTTGTGGATGGACTCTTGACCAAGGATAGGTGTATTTGGAATGGCATGATTTTCTAGGAGAAATTCTTGAATAGACCTAAAGATAGGGTCATGGGATGGACTTCGTTGATCTTGACATGAAGGTGAAGCCATGATGTCATGCTTTGGAATTTCTTTTTGACATGTATCCTCAAGTGTAGGCAATGGGATGTGATTTTGGAGACCATGGATAAATGCATTCTCATGACTAAATGTAGGTTGGGATGGAGTGAGTAGGAATGGATTAGTGGATGATGGACTAGGATGGGATGTGGAGGCTTGGAATGGGTTGAGGGATGATGGGGTAGGATAAGGTGTGGATGCATCTCCAGGATATGACGTGGATGGAGGACAAGGATATGACATGGATGGAGGACTAGGATATGATGTGAATGGAGGATTAGGATGAGATGAAGGACTAGAATAGGACATGGATAAAGGATTAGGAGAAGATGAAGGACTAGGATATGATGTGGAGACTTGGACTGGATTGATGGATGGTTGATTTCCCTTGTCAAGGTTAGGGTGGGTATGACTAATGAAAGTTTGTTGTGACTTAGTGTCATGAATGGTGTTAGGGGAATGTTGATAATGAGGGTGGATGGATGGAAGACTAGAGTTTATGGGTTGTTGATAAGATGGATATGTGGGTAGTTGACCATAGGTTGAGGTTGATTGGCATTTGGATTGGATAGATTTTCTTTTGAAGTCTATGGCTTGTTGGTATTGACCCATACAAAGTAATTGGTATTCAACTTGACTAGCAAGAATATCAAGTTCAACGAAAGACATGGTGATGGATGGTAATGCAAATGATATGGAATTATGTCTCTAAATGATATGATTTCTAGTCTATGTTTTTTTTTGGATTTTCTGAATATGACGAATGTTACAACAATGACGTATACTAGAATGACATGCTCTACGATGTACAATATGCAAAATGTTGAGAAGAATAAGACGATAAATGAGTGTAAGACGGGTATAACCTACCACCTATGGAATAAATGCATGCAAGGATTTGTGTTTAACCAAGGAACCTGATTATAGGACAAGGACATGACAAGGTGAATATCCCAAACTAGACTATTGAGCTGGAAAGATTCACAAAAGGACTAAAGTGACTAGGTTCAATGATTGTGACAAACCGGAACATGAATGTATCCAATGATGAGGAAAGTTACCTATTCAATGATATGCAGTTTCCTAGGACGTATCTATATGCATGCAACTTAGGATGACTATGACTAAGACGTACATGACACCTAATGATGCAAGGTTTTTGAGTGAAAAATTCCAGTTTCTATCCAAGGTTGATCTTAAGAAACAAAAAATAAAATGACAGTTATGCTTCAGACTCAGTTTATGGTTTTGAAGTTTTCTATTGACAGGCAAATGCAGTTCACCTAATAGTTACGGTTCAGATTTTGATAGATGTGGCTTTTGATAGTGCATGCAGTGTTTCTGACAGTTGCAGTTTGCATGCACACATGCGACTCAAAATATGACAGTTCGGTTAGTAATATGCAGACTACAAATTGAAAATTTTGACAGATAGATGCGGTGTTTCCCCTATCAGATGTGACTCACTATGACACATGCAGCGATTAAACTGACAAATGAGACTCTGGTTTCTGAAAATTGAAATTTTTCTGAAAGTTAATTGATTGACTTTGTTTGTTTGATCAATATTTTGACAAATATAGCAAAGAGAAAACACAAAAATCAATGTATCTTCTATTGTTGTATTGTAAGGACTGTTAAGACTCGAAAACATGTACAACCTAGGCTTTTAGGATAGTATTTGCTGAATTCTTACTTGGATTTCTCCTACTACGCACATTCAAGGCAGATGACTAGTAGCTTGACCCCACTGGCTCCCCTCCATGACACTCACTTATACGGGGCAGCCAAGCTATTGTACCCATGAAACTCCCATGGCATACATGTCACCTCAACACAAGAACCATAAATTTGTAAGACAACTTCACAGGTTATGCACTTGTTGCGCTAACAAATAGATAGGATTTTGGTAACTCTACAACAAGGTGTTTAATAAGGGCATTCCATTCATGGGACACTATCCAACGTCAACAAGAGTCCATTTCTGTCCATCTCATCGAAATAGTGCACGTGATTCTTGGGCTTTCCCCAAGAATCCACTTTTATATACTGGCTGGAAGTTGCTTGGCTTTAGCGTGCTACCAGTCTGAGTTGTCTTGGGGTGAGTACTTTTTCCCACCAAGACAAGCCCAAGTTTTAGAGTCAGCAACCATTTCTCTTACACCCAGGATCACATGACTGCGCAAGGGGAGAGGATACTTTGGTGTACTGAATCGTAAGGGTTTACAGATATGTGCAAAGCACCAAACAAAGAGGACAGTGGTTCTTTTTAATCCAAACGGAAATTTTCTATCTATCAAATAGAAAATTCATTTTAATCCCACATGACGATTATCTATCTACCAAGCAAAATCTTTCTTAAATAAATAAATCAACACAAAGGCATTAAGTCCTGCATGCAAATTTATCAGTAGTTCATTGTTCTTCAACTTTCGTCCTGCAGAAAATTGTATTTGGTTTTAATTGTCTTCAAAGAGTCATCCTGCAAACACTATGTTATTCCTTTAGACTTTATGTAGCTCCAATTTTTTTTTTTCCACTTGATCCAATGTGTGCTTTGAAGTGTTTTGTTTTTTTCTACACATGCACAAACCGAACAAAGCCAAAACCCTAATAGCTAGTCAAGACAAATCTGATTTTTGTAAATATTTTTGATAGTAAAATTAAATTTACATAGAACAAACCAATACTAATATTCCAAGAGCTTTCCAAAAATGTAAATAAATCTGAAAAATTGTCTGTTTTGCACCTGAAATTATTTTTTTATGAAAAATCATAAAACAATTATTAAAAATTTAAACTAGATCCAAAAAATCTGATTTTTTCACAGTGCCTGACCTAATTCCAAATTTGCATAAAAAAATTCGTGAATAGATCTGCAATTTTGTGTGAGACTCAAACAAATATTTGTGAAACCTTAATTTTCAAAGATCTATTGTTTGAATAAAAAAATTTATCCAAATTTAAAACCTCAAGAACAAACCCTTATTCAAATTTAAATCTTTTTCCATAAATGTAAACATATCAAAACAATTCGACAAATTTCTCTCAAAATTGAAATTTTATGAAAAATAACAAAAAAATTATAAAAAATTCAAAACATCACCAAAAAATCTGATTCTTTTCGTGAAAGCTCTTGATATTGTCGTCTACTTGCAAACAAACTTTCATGAAAAAATATGTATCCTTTCAAAAGTTATGGTCGAATATGTCAGGTTCACCAAATGTAACTCAGATTTTTTCGGAATTGTGGATGCTAAAGCTGCACAAGATTAAACATGAATTCTAATCTAAATAAAACAACAAAGAATGATAAGTAAGCATGATTAATCTAAACTAATAAAACTAGAATGATCTCACCGAATATGCAAATACTTCCTCGATTTATCTCAATTGCCCTTCTCCATTTTGTTGTTTTGTTATTCTTGCCCTCAGATATTTGTGTGTTTGAATGCAAGCATAACTTCATTGAGTGTCTTAGCAAACTATCAAAGATTGTTTCTTCTCAAAAGTGTATAATGATTTCGAGAGAGGAGGAATAATGATTATGATAGGCCATTTTATAGATTTTGTGTTTTCGAACGATCGGTTTAGATTGAAAGAGAGATCAACGGATGAGATTGATGAATGCCATGCGATGTGAGTTTTGTCTTAGATAGAACGTGAGTTAGAACATGAGTCAGGGAAGACTAAAAATAGAACAAGATCTTAATCTTCAGTTAAGAATCTTCGAAAATAGAAGAAATAGACTTTGAATGTCAAAGATAAAGTTAGAACTCGAAGATGAGGAATTTGAATGCATAATTATATTAATTAATTAAATAAAAGATATTTAATTAATAAATGCATACATGCATATGAGTTAGAAATAGTTAATTGACTAGTTGTGATGAAGAGTTTTCTTGTAGAGATAAAATGGTGTTGAATTCAAAGATAACTTGAAGAACTAAAAATAGATCTCGAGTCAGAAGGTGAGTGAATGACTAGATAACCGATTGATAGAAGAATGTGACATAAATAATTAAATATGAATTAAATGTTAATTTAATTCAACATTCGAAAATAAATGATTTAATTAAATAAATAAAGATAATTTATTTAATTTAACTTTCGAGAAGGGTGGAATTGAATAATTAAATAATAAATATTTAATTATAGTTAAAAAAGGGGGTTAAATGAATAATTAAATAAAGATATTTAATTATGGTTGACGTATGATAAAAGGGGGGGTAATTAAATAATAAATTATTTAATTATGAAAGAGGATTTAATAAGTTGGCGACATAATTAAATAAATGTGATTTATTTAATTAATCAAGTTGAATAAAGGTTATTAATGAATTAATGAATTAATTAAAAAGGGGTATTTAATTAATAGAGTAAATATGTGTTAGAAAGGTTAATTAAATAATTAACATTATTTAATCAAGACCATGGATAAATATAAAATTATGTCGAATGTGTACTCGTAGGCCTAGACCAATTTTCGGTGTCTACACATCTTATATATACAAGTATATCTTATTCATCAATTAGGCCAACCTAATTAGATGAAAATAAAATTATCCAAACTTTTTTTGTTGACACCATGTATAAATTAAACATTTAATCCATGTAGTACATTATACCAAGTCAGCTAACATCTATAATGCATTGCATACACTAAGTCATCCAAGACTAGAACACAATTCTCCAAACCAACACATAAATCTCAAGGAAAACACCTTCTAGACCTTAGAACACATTAATTTCTCATCATATCACCAACATAGAAATTTTCACCTTAATAAAATCTAGAGTCTCCCACACAATATGCCATGCACAGAACAACAGTAGAATACAAAGTGGAACTCTATCAGAGATAACTTTCTGCTCACAAAAAGAACATCTCAAGATCTAGGATACAACAATTTGAATGTCATGATAACATGGTTAAGATATTAGAGTCATATCAAATCTTGTAGTGAATTTCAAACTCAAATACCAACACAATGATCCATCACAAAAGAGTATTAGAAAGAAAGAACAAATTTTGGTAGACCAAGTAAACTTCCCATATAGTCATCACCATGTTGACATCAATGAAAACATAAGGAAAACAAACATAAACCATCCATACTTCATGCTCATACTGTAAGGCTCCATAATCCCAACATTGAGTACCAATTTCATGAGAATTTATATGATTTAACTTTCAATTCTAGAGAAAAGTGTATTGTTTCCACCTCAACTTTCATTCCCAAGATTTGATCTCTAGGTAACTATGCTCCGTAGATTTCTCATGACCTTCTACAAATACATCGCTCTCCTTCAAATTCTGCACTTCTATCTTCAATTTTCAATTTATATTTTACATTTTCTCTTGTCTTTAGGCTATAGATACTCCCATTTTCCTTACCAGTGTTCGTCTTCAGACTGGTTTTCTCATATGAGTTACGAGCCAATGGCTCAAAAAAGTATTTTTATTGAGGAATTCTTCCACCAAATCTTTTTTGTGTATGGTCCTTGGGGAAAATTTCATGTGTGTTGGGTTGTATTACAGAGTGAATTCAGACCCATCTTCGTAGTTCATGGCTTCTCTCCTAGATCTCAATCTTTCTATAGCTGAATTTTTTTCTACTGTGGTAATGATAGTGTGTCCAAACTACCTTGGAAATATGGACACTATTCTAGTCATTACTCAACCCACTATGGGAATACCAATGACTGAAGACATTCCCCAGTTCCTACACCAAAAGGGAGATAGTTCCTCTCCTATCTTTTCTCATTGAACCGCACACTCCTAACCTAGATGACCACAAATACAATGCCTACCTAGGGTATGTGTTCTCTAGGATGAAGCACAACAAATTAATTGACTAGAATGCCAACTTCTCCAACAAAATTTTCTGAACATCCATCCCCTTTCTTCTTGTTTTCCCTTTTCGATACCAACTTACAATGATAATTTTGTATTTTCATGTATATATGATGATATTACTATGAAATATAATCAATTTTTTTCTTTTCTCTATTCATGCATGTATTTATTTTAAATGGTTTTATATTTTCTAGTTTTCAGTAGAATGTTTTCATAATTCAATTATCATGTGTTTTAGATTAAGAAGAATTCACTAATTCTTCGACCAAAACTAGAAAATAGGAAAAAAATACTAAAGCAAACTAATCTAACTAACAAAAATCTACCCTAATCAAATAGTTTACCCTAATTAAGCAAGTTACCCTAATTTATATCACTAACTTTATAATCTTAGCAGGTTTGTCTTTAAATTCACTCAAATAACTTTCAGATAACCTATTGTAACTATGAATTACTCAAAATTTTATGTCTTTAATGAATGAAAATTCAAAGGTGTAACTACCCACAATTTTGCTAAAATGTATGCAAACAACATGATTATTGGTCGATTGCACACACCTTTTCCATTTTCTCAAACCTATACCTTCATCCAGCCATTTTTCATGGCATTCTAATTTTTTTTCTTTGTTCCAAAAATAGTTGCATTTACTCCTCGATTACCTTTCCCTTTAGGAATTCATTGGAAATATGTCTTGTCTTCAACCTTAACACCACTATTTATTTCATTAGACCAAACTTCAATACAATTTGCAAAATTATTAGAAAGAGGGAAAGTAAAAGATTGACACTCTTTCATTTGTATAAAATCAAAGGTTTCCTCCCTTCTAAGTCATGGATTCAGAATTATGGGTAAAAATCATGCATCTCTCGCCTATTTCACCCATTATTTCTTCTAACTATCATCCACGTGTGTGAATAATGATAACTTACTTGTTTCAAATTCACACTTAAAGAATGATATTCATAAATTCTCATGAATTTTCTTATTTTCCTATAAAACTTTTTTGGAATTTCCACATAATGATCACTATTAGAAAATTCATTTGATCTAACGGTTAAACTACTAAAAATTCTATCTCCACTAGGGTTATGCATTTTCTTAGAATTCAAACACCTATCCAACAATGAATCCCTCCTTTTCACACTTAAGGATTCCTCCATTAATAGAATCACCTTATGAATATCCAAACTTACCCTAGTCAAGAAAATATTACAATCAATTTCACTATGGTCAATTGTATCATGAATTATGCATTCTGTAACCTGAAAAAAGTGAACAAACTCAAGGGTGAAAGCCTTTGGTTAAGGATTTTCTAGAGCTTTTCCATCTCTTTTTCACTCAATTATAAGCTTGCTTAGACTCTCAACTCACAAGAAAACCTTGAATGCATCATCAAGACAACAATATGGGCTTAAGAACACAAAGGTCCCTCCCTCTAGCACTACTTCTATTGGCATAGGTGTTGTACATGCACACTAATAGGTAGATAAATTCTCACAGAGTACCACAAGAACCTACCTTTCTTGAAAGATCCACCAAGAAAACCTAAATCTAAGGTAATCTCATCTCAATTCCAAGGCTTGGGAATGTTAGGTCTTGATGCACTGGGCTCACTCAGGGCTCATTGTTATATTTTTGTTAAACACAAGTGGCCTACAGTTGTTAAAAATTAGCTACTATTCAAAATATTGAAACATAATATAAGTTTGATCATTCACATGACACTCAATAACTTCATGAAATCAAAGAATTTACAATAATATTTCATGCATTTCAAATTACTTGCATACATTCAAGTAGATTTAAAATAAAGCACTCAACAACTTCATGGAATCGAAATATTTACAATAAAACTCAATTTATTCATCAATTTTGGATTTTTTTTTGAAAATATAAAACATCTATTGTAAAACTAAAAAAAATAAATAGAAATGTAAAATTTCTCCCAGGTATTATCCACACATGCCTTGAGAAATAACTAAATAAAAAAAACCATTCTATACTTCACTAGATTTTTTCGCAGATAGGCATAAAATGATGCAAGAGTTTAAAGAAAAGAGGATCATTTGCCACCAAATAGTGTTAGTATGCACCCTTATACGGTGCAACACATAGCCTTTTTCGATAGGAACAAATAATCAACTACGTATGATTTCATATCAGGAAACAAATTTTTATTGGCTTTGATATTAGTTAACTTCAAATGAAATATACAAGTTTTTAATCTAGAATGGAACAAAAAATAGGAAAAAGAATAAAACTTGATTGTTTTTTGATTCTTTGGAATCCACAAATTCTGAACTTAACTAAAATAATACAAATCTCGACCCCTTATAAGAACAAGACACTCAATAAATTCAATCAACATATAAGAGAGAATCCAAGGAATTAATTGTAGCAAAGCATGTGGCATGTGATAGTTGTGAAGAGAACTTCTGAGTAAGCCAACAACTTTGATCTTCTTTGACACTTGAAACTTTAGACTTATGTCTTTGAAATTCAATCAAGATATCAAACTAGATTTAGCGGGTATGTCAAATAAATGTAGGAAATTCATCTACCGAATATTCAGAGTAATCAGGTGGACCCAGAAATTATAATCCACTTTCCACTTATGTTCCTATATTTAGGTTTGAGCTTCAGGTAAAAACACCTAGAAGTATATCACCTCAAAGCAAAACACTCTCCTTCATCACATGCATAATACCCAGGTTCCCAACTATAAGTGTTTCTTCTCCATACACTTTGTACTTTCATGAGCTTTCAAAGTATATGACCAAACCTGGTAACATTGTTGGATTTGCTCACAATCCAAATTTTCTTGACTGTCCATACTGAAAGTTTTTCCAACAACCTATTTCTCTTGTATAGAAAATTCCATATATCATTCCCTTTTTAAAATATTAATAAAATTTTTCATTAGCATAAAACCATCATTACCATTAATCCTTTTGAAACAATTCATAAATAACACACTTTAATGCATTATCATGTAATTATCACTTTAGGTGGGCTACTGGACATTTTAGGCATTCGAGAAAAACCAAATATTAAATTTAAACACTTTGAGACCGACTCACCATTTACCTAGGTACCTAATTCCTGGTATATTCTACACTTTACTAGAACACATCTTGACTTGGCTTCCAACCTTTTCTTCATTTTACTAGAATAAAACTTGACCTAGCTTTCAATTTTTTTTGGTATTTTCACATCCCCAGTTTTTTAAACTCCCAACTGTAGTAACTTTCCAAACCTCTCTTACCAACTCCAATTACTTGGATTCCTGACACTAAATATACTTAACACCTGATACATTTTAAACATGAATCATTTTCAATATTTTTTAGTTTTACATTATTTCATGGTGACCATCAACCAACCAGTGCCTGCATTAAGCATTAATCTTCAACTTGGGTCACTAGGCCTTATATTCTTGGGGCATGTTGTGAGACCACACAACAAGTTCCAAATCAAATATTATGTTTGTTACAACCAAGAGGCCAACGATATGTTTGATCCTCAAATCCCAATAGACTAGAAGAAAATATTGGACTTACTTCAATAAGGATTTTTTACCCCTTTGGTAGGTTGTAAGGGGTGATCTCGAGGCCCGATCCTCGAAAACCCTATTTTTCCTTAGACACTTTTCAACAAGTTTTTGTTTCATATTCTAAGTTATTTATTAGTTCATATAGCTTGGTTTAAAGATGTGCTACCTCCTTCAGGATATTTATTATGGATTTATTTTAGCACATGGTGTTTTTATATGTAGGAGATATGCCACAAAAGGATCTCATCTAAATGAAGTACTAATACAAATAATACCACCTACCATTAAAGATATTATCTCCCTACACTAAGATTGGTGACACTGACCTTGTTCATGTGGACATTGATGAGTTTAAAATAAGGATCTATGATGAAGAAACCTAAACATGTACTGCCATTGCACTAGCTAATCCAAGACTAGTGGAGGCAATAGCCTTCCTAGTGACTGTTCAATCTCCTGAGCTAGTTCTAATATGTGGCCATTATTACAACCACATACATATAAGGATAATGAGATCAACAGTAGAAGTGGTGCTAGATGTGAGATAAAAAAATTATTGAAAATGTGTTTAGGATACCTACCTATCCCCAATATGGGTCTATAGATATGAAGAAGGTAATTGAATATTTTGAGAACCATGAGGCAACTAGCCTCAACCTTATCAACAATCAAATGTTGCTTAAATCTAGGAAGATGGCCCCAAAAATGGCCAAGATGCAACACAAGTGTGAATTTTGAGAAGACACCAAGGACCTGATTTTATTGTTGAGCAGGGTGTTTGGGGACCCTCATAGGGATTTCTACCCATGGGTGGTTAAGTTGATCTTTACCATCAATGATAGAAAGTGCATGCAGATTGATTAGGCCACCATGATCAGTGACACCATACATGAACAATTCAAGATTGTCTTGCAAACAACCAAGTTCTATATGACTTCATACTTGGTGTACGTATTGGATTCTCAAGCTATTTCCCCTAGCTAAATAGAGTAGACTCCTTCTAGTTTGGGGTGGTAACAATTTATAATAATTATCCTTAGTTGAAGTTGGAGGATAGTTACACCAATTTTTATGTTGTCACTAATATCTTTTTGTATGCAATAATAAGAAGGTTGGAGGGATATTTCTTTAGGATAATTTCCATTAAAGCCATAAAAAGGCTCAAAATCTAGGGGAATTGGTGTATCCAATTCAAAACCTTCATGTACATGAGAGTGCTAGCTTCCATAAGACTCCATTGAAGCTTCCAAGATACCCATCAGACAAAATGGTCATGTTGGAGGTTTGCAAAAATGTAAATGAGATCCATCAATTGATAGCTTGGAAGCACACATTTGGATATTCCTTTCCAATAAATATGGGAGTGTATTCATGTGCCAGCATGCAAAATTCCAAGAGTGTAGAGGTAGAGTTGACAAGATACTCCCTTAAAATGTATAGTAATGGCAAAGGTAGATTTAACCCAATTGTAAAGATTAGCAAGATAATAAGCTCCATCTTTATCCATGAGCCTAAAATTAAAGACCATTGGGAAAATTTTGAGGATGAATTCCAAGTAACAATGAAAGATTATATCAGTTGATAGTAAATTTAATTAATTCTTCCATAGAGGCCTGAGTATTGAAAGAGGTAAATGAAAATGGGAAGGAATTGGACCCCATTTATAGTGGGAAAAATATTTAGAACCAACCAATATTCAATGAAAATTGTTCAATAGATGTAGATTATGGCATTGAGGCGAGGGTAGAAAATGCCATATCTCACTTTCTCAAATGTTTTAAGTCCTCCTTCTCCAATGATGGAGCTATCAAAACCTACAAAATCAATAAAGAAAGAAAAAGAAGGTGAGGGATCCTCCACTGCAATACCAGAGATAAAGGAGGCTTCACCTCCCAAGGCTATAGGAAAGAAGAGGAAGGAGAAATAATGAAAAGACACCGGTTATGGTGAGGAGGATGTCAAGGAAGAAGATACTCTTGTCAAGAGAAAAAGGACAAGAGCAACAATTCAAGAAAGGGCTTTGCAAAGCGAAGTCCAAAAAAATTATTCTTCTTTCCCTCCACATGAATCCCCTTGACCTTCACCTCCTCCTTCTCTAATATTATCAAAAAATCCTCCTCCATCTCCTCCTCCATCTCTACCTCCACTTCCACCTTATCCTCCACAAGAAATTCCCCCTCCTCCTACCCACAAAGATGAACAACTTATTCAAGAGGAGGAAGCAACCAATAATTTTTTTATAAAAGAGTTAGAGTTGGAGGAAGGTGAAATATAAAGATAAATTCATGTTGTCGGTGCAGTAAGAAAAGAACATAAACAATCAAGAGGTGGAAAAAATCAAAGAATCTCAAGATGAATATTTTTGAGGAGAGAAGAAAATAAGATTTGAAATGTAACAAAGGGAGACTAAAAAAGCTGACTTAGAAGGATCCCATATCATAGAAATCATCCCCTCTCCCTCTAGAGAAGTATCCTCTACTATACCAATTTGGATGAATCACACTATGAATGGAGACAAAGGACATATGTGGAAGGGAGTTTAGAAAAGAGCCTCAACATATTTTTATAAGCCTTCTAGTCTCTACTAAAGTGAAGAAAAAGGGATTGAATAATATCTATAGTCACCTTGGACAAGCATAGAAATAGAACTACTAAAGTATATGTCCCTCTGGTAGATAAACTAGAATAAAAAATGAGGCTCAAGGACTACTAGATAAGACAAGTTGATCTGGGTGTGCAGAAAAGGGAAGGAGAGAAAAAATCTCTCCATATGTTTTTTTTTTCTATCCTAAAAAGGATGCAAATGATTAGAATACCAAAGAATAACTTAAAGCTCAATTGGCCAATTTTATGGCCTACATCACAAATTTAATTGGACCAATGGATTTAACTGCTCCTAATTCTACACTGCAAGATGCATTAAAGCGAGAGGTCAAACATTTTGACCTTGAAGGATGTATTCCAATAGTGAAGCAATGGAAATCTATTTTTTTCTTAGCTAATACAGTGCTAAGGAAAGCAATAAATTTCTATCACTACATTAGTGATGAAGATAGTCTAGCCCAACAAATTGAAGTGGGAATAGAGAATGAACTATTGGTTTGGGAGAATTACATCCCAATTTTGCAAAAAATAAAGGCTACACCTACAAAGAGTCTAATTAAAGAAGAAGATGATAAAGATAAGCTGCCTAAATGGTTAAGGGCTACAAAACTAAGAGTAAAGATCTTGAATAAGTGAAATTCCAAATTAAACAAGAACATAGGTATACCTGAGCAAGCTATGACCAAGATTCACCAATTTATAGAAGACATGGATTGTATATTCTGGGAAACAATATTTTTGGTAAAGGCTCCAAGTAAAATGCTGGAAGAACTAAATAAGTTGATGTAGGGTCAAGTTATCCAAGTGGTAATTGATAAAATGATGAATAAAAAGACAAATCTTCACTCCTTCTAGGAAGAATTAACAACCTTTGTGAGTCTATATGAACAAATGGAGAACTCATAATTAAATCAAAGAATAATACTTTAGTACCACTAGGCTCCACCAATGAAGAAGATGAATGAAGTCATCTCTACATTAATTGATAGATGCTCTAGTTGAAAAAAGACTGAGTTCACAATTTTATTTTATTTGGAATAGGTGTTGTAATAAACCAATGCCTAGGCTATAATATTTAAAATAGCGTTGGATTTTATTTTAGTTTCAGTTATATTTTTAGCTTATTTAATTTAAAGTTTAGTTGGGTAGGAACTAAAACTAAGGCATCCAATTAACTTTTAGTTGTATTTTTAGTTAAACTCAATAAGTTTTGGGGCATTGAAGTTAGTTTTAATGTGTTTTTTTGTTTAGATCCATAACTATAGGAACTTAAGGTCCTATATTTTTTTTTTATGTTGGATAATTTAAAATATTCAATTTGATATATTATTGCATAATAAACTTATACATTCTCATCATGTGTTTTCTACTGACTTTGTGAAGATCATATTTCTTGATAAATCAAAGGATTATGCCTATTTTGCATGTCTCAACCTGGTGTATTGATAATGGTATGACTATTTTATCTTATGTAAGTTGAAAAAACTAATGGAAGCTTGTAAGTTTTTTATTAGATAAGCAGGGAAAGGGACCTGATCCCATGTATACAACCAAAATATAAAAGGAACCGAAACAAGGTGGGAAATAGCACCACCAACCAACATAGAAAACAGCAACCAGTATGGGACATAGGCCATCATTCAACATCATAACCATAGACCAACCATTATTAATAAAAAACAAGAGGTTTCTACTAGAATACTTAAATCTATGCAAGCCATTGATCAAATCAACCATATACTAGGTAGTCCTAAACCATAACAAGGCTATTATAAAATAGTAGTCTGAAATTTGGAAGCAAAAAGACAAAAACAGGATAGAAATCATTAAAACAACAACAAAAAGCCATTACTTAGCTTTTTTTTAGTAGGTAACATTATTCACCAATGAGGAAGATGTACACCCTCCAATTAGGTCCCTCAAACTCGTCCAACATATTCAAAACATTAGGCTTCCCCTCTTTCATCAACTTCCTAAAATTTTAAGTTTGTCCTAAAACAACGCCCATCATCAACCTATTAGTTAGAACTTCATTAGTGTAACCAAGGCTTTCTCCATATTTTCCACTTGAACCTACAAAAGTTTAGTCTACTCATAAAACCAATGCTTGAGTCCTCGGTATTAGTCTCATTGCTCATATTCCCTACATCCTGGACCGTCAAATTATCATTATTTTGATCCTCTTCTATCTTAGCTTTCTCCTCTTCATCCTCTTCCTTATCATCATCCAATCCCTCTTCCCCCATATCATATGTAGAATCCTTGAAATCCATACTTTTAGAATTTTCTTCCTCTTGGGCTTCAAAATCCTCAATTTCCAAGTCTTCCTCTTCACACACAATGATTTTTTGTTTACCTTTCTTTTCCTTAGAAGTAGCTTTAGCCAGGTGGGTATACCTTCTACCACCAGTTCCTCCACTTCATTTATCCTACATGTTCTCTTTCAAATCCTCATTTTGCACACCCTCCTCACTTATAGTAATGACATCATTAGGGTTGATGTCTTTTAAACTTCTTCACCTTGGGGAAGTCCAGGAGAAGAGAGTATTTTCTCTTCTCCTGGGTAACCTTCATGAGCTTAGTTTCAAATATAACTTTACCAACAATTTTTTGAGTCATACGGGTTGAGGGATTCATGACATTGGCAACAAGGGAAGGGATCTTTTTAGGAATTATCACCCTCCTATCAACAACTAAGGGAGGTGGACATGGATTAGGAGCCTCAATAGGGATTTCATCAACAAGGGGGTTTCTCATTATCACCATCAAAGTAGTTAGGGTTATCATTTCTAGCTTGAAAAGGGTCACCATGAGGGTTAAGTGCAAGAGTGTACTTATACAGGGCTATTATCAAACCTTGGTGCAAAGGAGGACTAGCACCCTTCTCAATATTCAATTGTAGAGAAGACAATAAATAGAAGGGTAAATTGATTCTCTATCCATGCCTTATGTGATTGAGTAAAGGGAAATGATATGCATGTATCGACATTTACCCGTCTTCTAAAGTAAAACACCTCATGACAAATAGACTGACCAAAGCATAGGGAGGTGGAAGTTCTAACCTAGCATACGTATTTTGAAAATATTTTAGGTTCTCCTAGTCATGCATAAAATTATCCACAAACTTCTGATACTCATCCCCACTCTTCTTAGCCATTTTAATTCCTTGATTTTGTAAGCTAGTAGCCTCCACTAAGAAGCTCGTCGTAACCTCAAACTTAACCACTCTAGTGGAAGAACTTCCTTTCCTCCATGAATTGGTGAACTTGGTAGTGAGATTCTCATTGTAACCCTTTAGAGATCCGAAAAATGGAACTATGCCCACATTTTCGAAAAGCCTCCATAGGTCCACATTTTGCTATAGTTCCTGGAAATTAGGAGGCTCGGTGTGCTTCCTAAACCCACCCATTTTAACACTTTGCAAATTCTTAGACTGCTTCAAGCTCTTCCTCATAACCACCCACTTCTTCGACTCTTTTCCCTCGTTGTAGAAAACACTTACTCAAAATAACACAATGAGCCCATAAAAAATGAGAGATCAAGAAGTTTCTTTTAGGGAAAGCCAACAACACAATTCTTAGTACAACGATCTCATCATTTTTATTACAAGGAATTAACATCTCAACTAATTTCATTCTTTGTAAATCTTTACAAATACATGGAGGGATGACATTAGGCATATCAATACAATTCGAATTGACATCCCTTTGCAACTTACAAATCTCCATGTGATCCTTTATTTCCTCAGGAAGGAAAAAAATATTAATTTTACCTCCAAATGATATCATCACATGCAACATTGTACCCTCAATAACATCATTAATCTGCAAGCCCTTAAACACTTTAGGTCTCCCATGCTTCCCACGTAGCTTCAACACTTCATCTTTGTAAATTGTAATCATTTAATTTATTTTTATTTAATATCATATATCTTAAAGACTTCGACATGTTATTATTTATCCAATGGGTCCACCCCATACACCTCAACACCTCATTGGCTTCACAATCAGCAGATTTGTTGCCTTCTCTATAGAAATGTTGCACCTTGTAGTTGGTGAAATAACTCTTCAGGGCCAGACACTTGTCAATTATATTTTTTAGCTCCCATGGTGGTGTAGCCACTCCATTCAAAATATCCATAATGAGCTTAGAATCCCCTTCCATAATAACATTTTTAAAACCATACTCCTTAATGGTCATGAATCCCCCTAAAGCAGCCATAGCCTCAACTTTGTTATTTGAACAAACACCCATATTAACATCGAAGCTCACTATGCATTCTCCTTTGTGATTTCTGAGCAAACTCCCTACTCCTATTATTCTTGGGTTGCCTTTGGAGCACCCATCAATGGTACACTTTATCCAATATCTATGAGGAGGACTCCACATAGTAGCCATTCTGGTTATCATCTTGGTCTAGTTGATCTTAGTAAGATCCTTCCTTATAACCTAATTCTTCTTTATACTCATCTCTTTATAGTTAGGAAATTTTTTGGAGACTGTATCTTTCGGCCTCCATATTTTCCTTTATATGAGTTTTTATTTCCATGCTAACCTCCCAGCTACTTCTCTCCACTTCCCTGAATATCCTGTTATTTCTTTCCTTCCATATTCCCCAAGTAACAAAGGGGGAACTTGGTTTTAGAGGTTAAGAATAACATTATGGGAAAAAAGAAAATAAGACCATCTTTCTATAAACAACTTCATAGAGTGAGGAAAAACCCAGTCAGTGGACACCAATGGCAGGAAGAAGGAACACACCTCTCTAGAGAATTGTCAATGAAAGAATATGTGCATAATTGACTCCTCATCCTACTTGTAGAGGGAGCATCTATTAACCAATTGGAATCCCCTTCTTACCAGGTTGTTAATTGTAATATATTTTCCATGAGAAACAACCTACCAAAAATAGTTTATTTTAGGAACCAAGTTCTTTAACCACACCTTATCCCAAAGATGATCTCTAATGTCAACAAAATTATTAACTAGTTCGTCATAGGCCTTTTTAATCAAGAAACAACCTAAAGAGCTACCCTTCCAAAGCCATTCATCTTCCCTTTCTTTATCAAACCACTTAGCCTCCCTGATTAGATTTTATGGCCTTAGAAGGGTCAGATCCCAATTGATCTATCTCTGACCTCTTAGATTATCCCTCCTTAATATAATTTTGAGCTCCTTCTATTTAGGTTCATCCATCTACTAGTTAACATAGTCTGAAACATTTTTTCCATAAATTCAAGTTAATCTTTGTTTGAGAGGATTTGGTTCATTAATTGAAGAAAAGGTAGAAGTCTCAATCCATGGGTCCTTCCAAAAGTCAATATTTTTACCATTCCCAATTCTCTTTCTAATCCCCAATTTCAACACATTTTTTATTTTAACAAGGTGATTCCATAAAGTAGAACCACTAGGCAGGGGTAAAAGCACAAACTTGTGTCACACTTTTGGCCAAATAAATAGTTTCATGTGAACTAATTTTGACTGGACATGTTTTGGCTGAAACCACGTGGCATATACGTGGCACACATGGTTTTAGCCGAATAGGTTTTGGTCAAAACAAAAAAAAAATTCCCTTTTAACTTTCAAATCGACTTCCAATTTGGCTTATTATATGTGCGGGGTTTCTATTGGAAGGGTTTCGGCTGAGACTGTCTAATTGGCATCCTAGTTGGCAACTGAGGTGATCCCATAATAGTAGTTTACAATTTGTGGGCAAACTGGACACCAAACTATTATTTTAAACTAAATCTTCACTTTTGGGCTCCTATAGCGATTAGACCGTGAGGAATTTGAAGACGATGAAAACTAGTGATTTGTGACATTTTTTTTATAGATTCTAAATATATTTTTTTCATTTGTTTTGGAATCAAATTGCACTTATTTTTCCATCTCCTTCAAAAACTAGTTTAAAAAAAAAACAACATTTTTAAGGAGTGACGCTCACTGTATACAACATAATTTTTTTTGTATGAAAGATAAAATTCTAACTTTTTCGAATTTCGATTTGTAAATACAATGTATAACACTTTAATTTGGTTTTATCGTGTTTTATTGAATATTTTTTCCTTAATCAAGTTTTGAAGTCAAACCAATTACAATTCAGACATAGGCGGACCGTATACAACATAACTTTTTCTGTATGTATCAAAATTAATTATTTTTTTTACTAGATCAAGGACATCAATACCTAGCACAAACATATTTTTTAGAGTTTTATTTTGATAATCTGCTATTTTTCCACATGTGCAAAATAAAGAGCTTGATTTTCGGTGAAAAAATTATGTTTAATCAAACTAAAAAAACAAATATATAATAAAACCAAAACATATTCAAATTATATTTGTTGGATAGCTCATTTTGAGGACTACCATCATATAATTGGGTCTATGAATTTTCCTCCATTTTCATCCTCAACCCAAGCTTCAAAGGGAGATTTTTGGTGCGAGGAGGGGAGAATGGGGGAAAAGGGGTGTTCTAGCGAACCCTTGGGGGTTCATTCGAACCCCCTTTCCACAAGATTGTTTTTTGCTTATTGTTTCGGGAAATGTGAGACTCGAAATTAAATGGGTTCGATCAAAGGAGGGTTCTATTGAACCCCATTTGGGTTCACTTGAACTAGAAGTTCGTTTGAACCCCCACAAACCAATTTTTTTTGCATGGGGTCAATTTTTGCAAATTTTCCTTCATCACTCGAATTGTAAATCACTTTTGTGGGTTCACCCAGTACAAAAATTACCTTATCTCACTTCAAGCTGACAATATGTTCATTTAAATGTTGAAACAAGCATGGTTCCATATTAATAAAGATGATGCTGATGAAGACCTAGAAAAAAATTATATTTACTGCTATATGCAAAGGCCTCCAAAGCTAGGTGGTGTATCCCTAATTGACTTGGTCCACTTATATACACATTCAAAGCAACACAAAAAGGCCAAATGGAAACCAAGACAACAACCTGCAATTGTCCTTGTGTACCCGTTGTTCCAAACTCTTCTAATTGAAGATACATAAATATTTGAGACATTTTGTTTGGACTGAACTTATGTTATACAAAACTTTCCAAAATATACAGATAGATATAGGTCTTTCCAAACAAGAGATCATACAAAATTAGAAAGTTTTAAAAGCAACTAGTTATGGGTGATCCCAGAATGTTGGTTTACAATTTTTGGGAGATTCTAATTTTTGTTGAAATTAAATATTTTTAGAAAATATAATGATTTAATCCTTAAAAAGTTCCATTTTAAGGATTCCAATTGGAAAGGGTTTGATCAAACCACCTTAGATAAAACCCCCTTGGATAGAACCCCACTAGTATTAAACCACACCTATAACAAAGTCTCCTTTACACCTATCAAAATGCTAATAAAAATCCACTTTTGATTTACCTTTTGGGGGATCAAAGAAATTCATTTAAAATTTATTTTTTGTCACTATGTAGTCCTTATTATAATCTTCCCAAAAAGTATAATTTTAAATAAATTTAATTTAATTTATTATATTTATTTTTTATTTCTTGTGAATGTAAGTTTTTCACCGAAAATCAAGCTATCTGTTATGCACATGTGGAAAATAGCAGATTATCAAATTTCTTTTTTGAAAAATATCAGTGCACTAGATATTGAAATCCTTGATCCAACAAAAAGAATAAATTGAATTTTGGTACATACAAAAAAAGTTATGTTGTATATAGTTTGCCTATGTCTGAATTGTAATTGGTTTGAATTCAAAACTTGATTAAGGAAAAAATATTCAATAAAACACTATGAAACCAAATGAAAGCACTAGATATTGTAGTTACAAATCTAAATTTGAAAAAAAATAAAATTTTGTCCTTCATGGAAAAAATTTATGTTGTATACAGTGAGCATCACTCCTTAAAAATGGTATTTACCAAAAAAAACAAGTTTTTGAAGGAGATGGAAAAGAAGGACGATTTGATTCCAATTTTTTTTTTTTAAATATATTTAGAATCTACAAAAAAAATGTCACAAATCACTAGTTTGCATCATCTTCAAATTCGTCATAGTTTAGCCACTATAGGTGTCTGAAAGTGAAGATTTAGTTAGAAAAAATCAGTTCAGTGTCCAGTTTGGCCAAAAATTGTGAACCAGTATGGTGGGATCACCCTTATCATCCTTGGCATGTTACTATAATTCCACTTGCATCCATGATTGAAGAAGAACATGGAAGTGATACTGATGATTTGAACCATTTACCTTCTATGGATGAATATGAATGGGAAGTTTTCTCTCGGCTTGGTGCAACTACTAAATTCAATATAAATCAGCTCCAATTGTTGGGTATACAAGACTTTGATATGAACCATTCATAGAATACAAACCATGTGCCTGAACAACTTCATAATATTGCTTTGTAGTTCATCCCATTAGTCAGAGCATAGTGTGAGCAAGCTACGATACAGTTTTTGCCTGTAAATACATCATCCCATCAGCTTTCACCAAAAAAACAATTGTCTCTTCAAATCATCTAGTCCCATCACATGGAACCTTCCCCTAAAGGTCCTTTTTGCATGATCATTCAAGGGACAACTGGCACTGGAAAATCCCTTTTGATAAATTGTATTAGACAACAAATAAACACGTCTACTACTAGATCCAATAGCTCATTCCTCACACTGGCCCCCACAGGTGTTGTTGCATACAACATATGTGCCTCCATAATCCATACAACCCTCTGAATTACCATAAAGGATATGAATCCTTTGCAAGGTTAGACATTGACAATATTCCAGGAATAATTTAAATATATTCAATACATTTTGATAGATGAAATGAGTTATCTAGGCCCGAAGTTGTTTCTGAAAATAGATAGCCAATTGCGCCAAACATTCCCCAATAAGCAAAGGGATCCTTTTAGCGGTGTTTCTATCATCCTTGTTGGTGATCTTTCCTAGTTTCCACCTGTCATGGATACCCCTATTTATGCTTCATGCTCATCGGTTGTAGCCTTATGGTATACTTTCACAGTCTTGGTCACATTGGACACTATTTTTTTCCAAAAAGGAGATAGCCCTTCCCAACAAAAGTTTCAGGCAATCCTTCTCCATATATGAAATGGTGAGGCTCTCCACGATGATTGGGAAGAGCTTATGAAACAAAAAAATAAAATTTTCTCATCCTCACAAATGACTTAGTCGTATTCCACAAAAAAAAATTGATCAAACAGTTAAACCTACCCATAGCCATTAGCATTGCTCGAGTAGAATAACAACAAACATCGGATCATGGAGATGATGACCAAATTCTCCTAGAACTACTACTTTGTGCTGGTGAATAGGTGATGCTAACAAAACATTTGTAGATTCAAGCTAACCTAGGCAATGGATCCCTTGGTCTTGTTACAACTATTGTGTACAATGCACATTGTAAACCACCGGATCCACCTGACTATGTTGTTGTTTGCTTCCAAAATTGCACTGGCCCACCATGGGACCTAGAAAACCCAAGAGATATCCCCATCCCATCTATAACTCGGAGTAGTCGAACATAAATTCCACTCATCATGGCATGGGGAATCACAATACATAAAGCAAAATACTTAACATTAGATAGAGAAATGATAAACATAGGTAGAAAAGAGAGGCAAGGGTTGACTTTTACATCTATCTCTTATGTTAAATCAATTGAAAGACTTTGAATTGATCCAATGTTCTCATTTGAGAGATACTCTAGACTTAGCAACAACAAATACATTGTTTGATGTCACAATAAAGGGATGTGTTTGGAAAAACTCTAGCCCCTACCAAATTCTTTTTCCCCCAGCTCATCCTTTGGCTTATAAAAATGGCTCTAGAACAATTATTCTTGCATTTGGTGCAGATTGTATACCATCCTCTTTTCAAGGATTTATAAGTTAAAATTTACAGAAGCATACCATGTAATAATCCATGCAAAATGGGTATAGTGCCAAAGATGGATAGAGATACTAGGCAACAATAAGTAGAGGACAAAACTTGTACAAGCCAATGCCATGTTTTGATCATTCCATTCTATTAAAGTATATATTCAACTATTCCACAAACTTTTTTAGCAATATTCTGTTGTATTTCACTGATAGATTTTAAATTATGCACCTATGCTTTGTTTTCCATTTTATGTGCTTATATACTCTATGTTTTATATTTTCTTTGCCTATATATACCCTGAGTTTTGACATTTTTTCTTCATGATTTTCTACGACATATTCTTATGTCTTCTTGTTAGCTTTTCTATTAGCTTTATTCAATTCAAATAGCTGCAAATGTTGATCTACAAAATTTTGTTTTTCATCATTTCACTATTTCACTCTTCTTATATATTGCATTCAAAAATATATAGTCTTGTCTACATTGCTTTTTTTTCTTGTATATGGTAAAACTTCATGCTATTTGTGACGGGTTGCTTGAGCCTTTTTACAACAACGATGGATCTTGTTGACTGTGTGGTTGGGCAATCATGAAACTAGTTTCCTTGTTCAACAAAAATAGAATGGTGGCTTTTTCCTCTCATGGGGCTTGAAACATCTTGGCATTGTTGCTTGATGCCATGGAAGGGAGTACATGTAATATTCATTCCTCTAATATGAGGATGTCTATTGTTTTTATTCCATTGTGAAATGATGCACCTTGGTGTTAGTTTCCTAGTAGGCTACTGAACAAGGCTACCATCCACCTCCATTATATAGTAGATTGCAGAGCCTCCCAACTACTCCAGTCTGTAATCTATAGTGTTTCATCTTTTACTCTTTGTGTAAGTCATTTTTCAATGCACTTTTTTTGTTCCATACGCATCTAACCATAGACATATTTTAATATATTCAAATAAAGTGTTGCTTGCAGTAATATCATGTTGGGGTCAATGCAAACATAGATGAAGAATGAGATATGAAGCCCATGTGTCAGACAATTGGCACCTGAAATATAAACATAAATGTAAGCATAAACAAGGTTTGTTTTATAGATTTACAAACCTATATTTGTTGCTATATATAAAAATTCATGCACGAATTCTTACATGCACTTCACTACAATAAATATAGTCTATTGTACACAATACATTTGTCCATGTTCGTATAGTTTCCTTTCCAGCCAATCTAAAAAAATATCTAGATGCACTGAGAAATTCTAGCCACGTCTACTCTGATGGAAACCCCAGTGGAAACTTCAAACAAATAGCCAATAGGTAAATGCCAATTGTTACATAGATTTCTTGTTTTGTATTACTATGCTTCATGATATTCTCTTTCTCGCTTCTCTTTGAAGCTGCCTATAACAAGGTCTTTATTGTTGTAGTTTACTTGTTCTATTCTTCATCAAACATAATATTGGCATGTACCTTTTGACTGGTTTCTATTTTTCTTTGACCCATGTATGCTCCCTAGCCTCTAGCTATTGTTCGATGTTATCTTTGTTCATCGTTAAAGCTATATGCATTTTGAATAGCAGAAGCTTTGTACAAGAAAGTCTCCATATCTATGGTTTACAACTTCTACTCTCCATTCGTTAAAATTTCATTTAAAATATGTTTTAGATGATCTTCCATTTTAGAGATTCTAAAAATAGTTGTTACAAAAATACTTGAGAATCATAGGTAAATGATAGATGGTCCAAAAACCCACATCAAATACAACCTTAAGAGAGGTAGAAAAACATACAAATTCTAGAAAAGAAAAAAAAAGGAAAATGTTTCCCATTGATATCCCATTTACGTGTGATTCTAAAGTGTCAAATTCTAATTCATCTTGCAACTATTACACAGACTACTTGTCTTCTACCAATATATTTCATGATACTACTTTTCCCTCAACTGTTTCAAGCTCCTTATAACAAATTGTTAATTGTCATGGTAATTTTGTTTGGATGGAACATGTTATATGTGTTCTATCAATATGTTCCATGATATTTATTTCCCCTCATCTATTTGAAGTCCCCCATGAAAAATTGTTCTTCATGGTACTCTTCTTTCTAGATCCCCATAACAAACTGTTCATTCTCGTCGTTTGCCTCTTCTATGCTGCATATTTTAAAATTCTATTTGATGTGGCTTTTCTCTATAATATTTAGCACCAAATAAGTGTCATTCTAGTATTTTTTATATAAGTGGAAAGACACTTAGTAATCATAGGAAAATCATAGATGGTCAGAAACCCACATTAAATAGACTATCACACCATGGAGAATAGAACATGTGACCTACAATAATGAACAAATTGTTATAGGAAAGTGGATATTAATACAACACAAGCAATCTATGTAACAGTCAACTCTTCAATTCAAAATTTAAGCTACATAATTTGACATTGAATATTATAGACAAAATAGAGGAATTGTAAAAGAACTATTAGAGAAACACTTAAGAATCCTAGGTAAATGGCACATGATCGAAAACTCACATTAAACATATTAATACAAGATAACCAGTTTATGTAAGAGTTGAGTTTTCATTTGAAAATTTGAGCTACGTTCTTTGGCAATCAACCCACATTAAATAGAAGTGGTAAATCCAATGGGCTGTAATACCCTATACAAAATGGCTATAACACCACATACATAATTGAAAATTCCAGGTGCATTACTTCCAACTAAATATTATAGGCAAATAGAGATTGTAAAAGAGCTATTAGAATAACACTTAATAGCCACTAAACTATTTTTATCTCCAAAATGTTTATGCTTTCATACTAACCCTAGCTACATATATATATATATATATATATATATATATATATATATATATATATATATCTATATATATATAGATAAATAGATAGATATGAAATTACTCCTATGTTAATCTGCAATTGCTCCTATGTTAATGGGTATAATGCCAAAGGTGCACAGAGATAACTACAAACAATAAACAAAGGGCAAAAAAATTAAGGAAAGAAGATATAACTATAATTTCTCCATCCATATAGAGGCATAATCTCTTTCAAGTCTCGAAAATGGGTATAACGTCAAAGATAAAAACATAACAAGGATTAATAAAGAGAGAGTGAAAGACATGAACAATAAATTAATCACTCTAACACCTCTTATACAATTTATCGACTTGTCTTCAATACTTATTACCAAAGAACGTAGCTTGAATCAGTATCAATATGTCTCATGATATTCTTTTTTCCTCATCTATTTCAACTGGAGAGCCATCCACAAAGCTTCATTCCACACACTATAAAGACTCTTTAATGACTAAAAAGGTCCATATAGATGCACAAAGATAACTAAAAAAATAAACCAAGGGTGAAAAAATTACAACAATCTCTTGTTTTAACTACAATTTGTCCATCCAAAATAGATAGATAATTTGTTTCAAGTCTACAAAATGGGTGTAATGCCAAAGATGGAAACATATAACAAGAAGACATGAACAATAAATTAATCATCTATGCAAAATACCTATGCAAAATGAATTTATCTGCATTCCATGCCTAATATGTGTATGCAAAAATATGTTTGTGAAACATGCACACATATAACAACCAATAGCTAGAAAGGCAAATAATGTAGTCATGTACAAAATGAGAATCAAGCCAAAGGTGATGTTTTTTACTATAGTCTTCTCTGGAACGAAGACCGCAATGGGTCTTTCAACAATCTAACTTAATCAATATATTTTATTGCACATTTCGGAGCACATCTATGTTCAAACCCTACAATGAGAATTCAACCAAAAATGATATATGTGCATGTATATATATGTGTATATATGTATATGTATATGTATATGTATATGTATGTATATGTATATGTATGTATATGTATATGTATATGTATATGTATGTGTATGTATGTATATGTATATGTATATGTAGATGTCTAGCCTCTTTTACTGTAGATATATATGATTTCCTTTATAATGTTGCACAAATACAATAGGCATCCAAAAAAAATAGTGCACTCTACATTGTTTATTTCAAATTGTTTAATTTTCCAACTCAATCCAATGATGCTCATGCTTCTTAAACACTATCAACAATACATGTAAGTATAGAAATTTTCCATTATCAATAAATAGATTTAGTGAACCAATTGTAAATATTATTGATTATTTCTAGTTTTAGATTGTTTATATTGATTTTACCCATATAATTACTAATTTTTTATGGTTCCTTCCTAATTTTTCTTGCTTGTCCACTGACATACCCCTCTCTTCTATTTGCAGGTACTAGGCTAAATCATCCAAAAGCATCCCAAAATCACGATGCTTATTTTTTACAAAGTTATTGCACCAAAAAAAACACTTCAATATGACAAATCATATATGAAAATACTAGACTTTGCTCAACTTTGATATTGTGACATGTATAATGGAACTCCACAAAAATTTTCATGAACATTTCATACTTTTCTTGCTCGAGGGTTTGGCTAGAGTCCTCGGGGCTCCATGAGGCCAATATGGTAGGGTGGATAACAAGCATGGGTTTTTTGTTTTGGCTTTTAACGCAATATATATTTGTTCTTACAAAGATTACTAACAATTAATGTAGTTTGAGATTAGAATTGAGAATCCATATATTGTTTCTTTTATAATTTACCTATTTGTTTATAATCTTTACTACCAAATAATGTAGTTTGAATTTAGAATTGAGAAGCCAATTCTCACATACATTCTTTGCCTTGTATCACTATGTGTCATTATATATTTTTTACCTCATTTGTTTCAGGCTCCCTATAACAAAGTGTTTATTTTCGTGGTTTAGCTATTGTTAATTCTCAAAATTTTGTAAACTACTAGAAACTACGATCATGGCATTGATTTGTGCCTTGGCTTCAAAAAAACATAGTTTATAATAACATGTTTCTTATGTCATGGGAAGTGGTAGGTAAGCACTTGAAACTTTTGTCATGTCACCTCAAATCAAAGCAAATCTTTTATTCAATTATTCTAACAATCCAAAAGAAATTGTGTTGCATCATCACACTCTTCTTTTCGTGAGGTTTGTTTATTTCTTTCTGATAGAAGATGGTGTCACTAAGTCTTCAATCGCACTATAAATTAATTCATTAAAAATTGATATTTTTATTCCCAATTTCCTTGTAATTGACTACTTTTGAATCTTTTATACTTCTCTCCATTTTATTTTACTACTACTAACCCAAAAAATACATGCATACTAAAACATTAATTTACAAAAATATGCATTAGATAGTAATTATATAAAGTATCCAATATTAAACATTTATCTTTCTTCAAAAATAGGCGATACCCAAAGTTATCAACTACCTTTGTTAAACAATAATTTTTTAATGCAATATTAGTAATTAAAGCCATGGGTAATAACTCTTTAAAAAAAATTCCTTGTATTTGTATGCATATGTATCTTAACATAATTAAATAATAATGAATTAATCGATTGAATGACCTAGATAAAAAGCTAAAATATACATGTGCATCTAGGGCTAATAAATATAAAACTAAAATAGAGATAAAATTATCTCATACCTTAAATTTTGGCGCGAAACTATTGTTGTGAGGAAAAAAAATTATTTAAAAAATTTAAATTTAATTTATATTTTTCAATTACCATTTAAAAAAAATAAATTTATTAACAAATTGTATTTGTTGAAAATTAATTTACTATATTCCTAACATTTTTAAGTAAAATCAAATTTTAATAACTATTGTAACTAAATTTATTAAATATTACATATTAGTAAAACAAAAGTTATTGATCATTAGTTGTTTAAAATTAAAATTAATGGATAGATTGTAACTAATTAGATTCATTCAAAATGGCCTACAATTTTATTTTACATTTTCATCAGTCAATTTTCAACTAGTAGTTTTTAATATGGAGATGCACAAATCAATTTCTCCTATTTGTCCGAAAGGTTCATAATCTCTCACCCATAGCCAATGAGATATGAATTAAGCTCATGTTACTTCCTATTGACTAATTAACCAGCTTTCCTTTCCTCGACTCAATCAAATAACTGTAAATATTGTCGATTTTTCGTATTTCAAATTCCACTCCACACAAAAAAGTTTCCTGTTTTTTGCCTACTAAATAACCTTTTGCGATGCACCCCTATCGACTAATTGTTGCGTGCTTGTGCATATGACTGCTAGTTTAAAATATGAGGGAGGGCAGCAATCAGCATTTGTCCTCCATTGCTTTGAAGTTTTACAGCTTCAGGTTGCAATTTAGGGGAAGTTTTCAAGCGTATAGCTTTACAGCTGTCTTGAACACGACGGTTGAGGTTTCGGCCTTATGATGTATCAGGTAAAGGTATTTATCAGTATGTGGGTGTCCGCTGCCGAATAAATTGCTTTTCTGTGGGAATTTTGAGGAGCAAAACACAATGAATTCTTGTTGTCCATAAGATCTAGCAGCTTGTGGGGCCTAGGATGAACATTAGTTTCAATGCACACAAGCCCCAGTCCCACCGTAGGTGGGGATGCCCATACAATGAATTTAAAAGTAGTCTGCTGTTAGCCAGTGGCCAACTCTGTCCACACAGGATGGTGGTTTACTTTGTCGCCAGCTGTGATGTTAGAAGACCACTTTGGATAGCTTATATCTTCATGGGCTTTTGTGATTAAACATAAATCTGCCCTCTGCCACAGAACACCATTGGTGGACGTTCATCTATCTATTTTCAGGTTTCTTTTTCTGGATAGAGCGAAGAACTAAAACATGGCAGTTGGTGTTGTGGATTTTTTGAAGGAGAAGAATATGCTAGTGATCGGTGGCACAGGCTTTCTAGGCAAAGGTATCGTAAAGGTCTTCTGAAAGATTTTCCTTTTTTTGGGAGGAATTTTGTTATTGTCTCTTATCCGTTGGCTGTGTTTTTTACAGTTTTTATAGAGAAAATTCTCCGAGTGCAGCCTGAAGTTGGACAGATCTTTGTTCTAGTCAGGGCAAAAGATTTGCAATCTGCCCAGGCCAAGATCCAAAAAGAGGTAATGATAAAAACATTCCAAAAGCAGCCATTATGTTATTTGGAGGCTAACGTGCTTATGTACGCAGATGATATGCTCAGAGTTGTTCAGGCTTTTACAAGATCGCTACAAAGGAGAGTATGAGAAATTCATGGCAGAGAAACTTATTCCAGTGGTGGGAGATGTGTCAATAGACGATGATCTGGGGATTCAAGGAGATCAGAGAGATGAAGTTTGTTCCAAGGTTGATATAGCTGTCAACCTTGCAGCCACCACAAAGTTCTATGAGAGGTTTGCTATATTCTTTTTCCATGTATTTGCCATACAGGGAAGTGGAATTGACCTAAAATTGCACTCAATAAATATATAGCCATTATGAACAGCTATCATGTATAAATTGTTTGGATAGAGTAATTCAATTTGAATAATTGTACGTGTTAGAGCTTTTTGTAAAGTTCAGTACATGTACATTAATAGATCCAATCTAGATAGGTAATTCTACCTAAAAATTGTTTGTATATGAAATTTATTAGCTTTAAAAAAAACTACTTTTATGAGAACATCTAATCAGATATGGTGCTAAATAGTGTTCATTCCCTTGATTTGGTAATGCAGGTACGATGTCTCCATGGGCGTAAACGTCGTTGGGGTTATTAACACTATAAATTTCTGTAGAAAATGCACAAATCTGCTAATCCTGATTCACGTCTCAACGGGTATAACCTCGTCGTCTTGATTATATCTTGTTTTATTTATCGATGATTGAACTGACTTTTGGCTTCCAATACATATGACTAAACAACACCATTGAGAGAAACGCTGTGAATGTTTCTGTTTCAGCGTATGTAAATGTGGGAAGGACGGGTATAATCGCTGAGGAAACTGTGAAAATTGGAGCAGATGGGCTTACATTCGGGGCAGATGATATAAAATCAGAAGTCGATTTGATAGCAAAGACTCTGGAGGAGACGAGAAGTGTTCCTCGTGCTGAAGGTACCAAGGCAGAGAGCAAGCGAATGAAAGAGCTCGGGGAAGAGAGGTAAACAGGGAGTTGGGTGAATAACTCTGATTTATAATGGGTGAATGAATAAGTTTTTGAAGTAGTGAGATATGATGGGTGTGAACAGAGCAAGAAAATTTGGGTGGCCAAATGTTTACGTTTTCACAAAAGCCATTGGAGAGATGATGGCGAATCAGATGAGAGGTGAGATGCCAATTGTTATTCTTCGCCCCTCCATCATTGAAAGCACTTTAGCTGAACCATTCCCGGGATGGATCGAAGGCAACAGGTAATAAGTATTAGGACAAGAAAGTTTAAATAGGTAGCACGTTCTTTGTTCTAAAATTTTAAATAGCATTCCTTTCAAGATAACAAATTTAAATATTCATATGATTAGGCTTCAGATCTATTAAAATCTTCCCTCAAAACATATTTTGATGCAATGTTTAATCATGCAAGCTGACACATGTCTGCTTGTGGGAAAGAATGCTAGATCCCCTCTTTACTGGATATGGGAAAGGACGAATAAAAACATTTGTTGCAGAAAAGAACTTAATAATTGATGTGGTGAGTAAATATTGCTATTTTTTTATTCAATATCAAATAGTTTAACTCTTAGATCTGAAATCTAGATAAAGTATAATGTTTATTATGATTAAATTATTTCATACATAAATAGAATGTAATGTAATTTATTAATTACTTTAAAAAAATTGTATATGATAAATTTAAATATTTAAGTTTTTTAATTGTAGGTTCCCGTGGATATGGTGGCAAATTGTATGATCATTTCTATATACAAACATGTTAAAGAATCTGATCTTTTTATATATCAAGTGGCTACTTCTGTTGAAAATCCATTGTTCTATGATGTTGGTGTTATTGCTGCTTACAAATACTTTTTGTCACACCCATGCACAACTAAGAAGGGCAAGATTGTGAAAGTGAAAAGACCTTTTGTGCTAAGGAGTATGCAAAGTTTTCAACAATATATGAAACTGCATTACAAGATCCCAATCCAGGTAAATATATAATTATAAAATATAGTATTAAATTTTTTGCACAAAACCAAAGCAGTAGAATAATTCCATTCTAATTTCATTCTTTTTAATTCAAATCAGATGCTTTATTGTGTGAACTTGCTTCTATGTGGCCTTCAAAGACAACAATATAATCAACTACTTCATAAGTATAATATGGTTATGAAGTTAGCAACACTATACCAACCTTTTATTTTCTTTCAAGGAAAGTGAGTATTTTGTCTATTTTTTTTGTTAATATATTTTACATCTTTCCTTTTTAATATTACATGGTTTAGTTATATATTTAATAGATTTTTATGCTTCATTTATTTATAAAAAATGATAAATTTAATTTTGATTGTTGAATTTCTTAATATTTAAGAATTATTTTTTTGCATGTGCAAATTATATAATTTACATTGTATCTCAATTGGCAGGTTTAACAACTCGAACACTAATTGCTTGTGGGAGGAATTATCCAAAGAAGACCAACAAAGGTTTAAGTTTGATGTTAAGTGTATAGATTGGACCAATTATTTCTTCAATATTCATCTCCCAGGATTGCTTAAATATGTTCCTAATTGACAAATCATTGGCTTAGAAAAAGAGAAGTCCTCAAAAATCTAATGCACTTAAGGTCCTTAGTTGAGCTTCTCTAAGTTATCCTTATTATCTTTTCATTTATTACACTATTCACTTTTTATTTTATATTTTATTTTTTGGGATGTGCTAGTACACTCCTACATTGTATTTGTTTTAATCTTATAAATCAATTTTTAGTTTTTATATATTAATATATGACTTTATTTAAATTAATTTTGTATTCTCTTCTACAACAATGATTCAAAACTTCTTTGTAACCAATTTAAGAATGGTAATAAAATTTTTTTATCTTATTTTATGGGATTAACTAGCAATTAATAATACATAAAAGTTAAAATAATATCTTATCATATTATAAATAGGAAAGTGCATGGAAGTGGTATACAAAAAGGAGGTCAAAATTGGCCACATTTTTTCATTTGAAATTGGATGAGTAATTTGAGATAAATGCACCCAAAATTTGAAGATATAACAAGAATAAGATTATAGTACTCTACATATAATTTCTAAACTACGAAAGTTTTAAAAAAAATATTAAGTTGATGAAACGTTACATGCACACAAAAGTGTTCCTATTTTTTACTAAAATATTACATAATGTCTAGTGTGTGGCCCCCTTTTTTTTGTTGCATTTAGTATTTTTTAAAAATTGATTGACAAAAATATTGTTAAGAGTGAGTACTAGAAGTTGTATATTTTTTGTAATTTTTATTAAAATAGTTTTGTGTTTTTTCAAAGTGGATGCATCCTGAAATTACACATTGAGCGTGCATGCCACATAACTTACACAAAAATTATAATAAAATATTGAAAAATTTAATGTGTAAAGAATGAAGTGCAAAACAATCCTTTTTTTTTTTTTCAAATTTCGATAAGCAAATCAAAAGTTGTAAAGAAAAATCATACATATGTATCTAAAGAATATAGAAACATTACTAAAAGGAATTAAAAATATTTATATTAATGTATTTCAACTATAAAAAAATAAATTATATGGTTAGAAAGCTAAGAAAACATATAAAATTTTGATGGTAATTTTATTAAATATCATTATACAATGTGTAAAGCTAATGATGTGCAAATTGAGAAAATCCATTAAAGGTAAAAAAACATGTGAAATGTAGGAAAATTAATAGTCCAAGTCTTTAGCTTTGTTATCCAAACCTATTCCAAAGAAAAAAGGGACAATTTTTTCTTGACTAAAAAATGTAAGCACATTTTGTGAATTTTGATACGTAAAATGTAAGCACATTTCATGTTCCATAAAACACGATTCTCTCTCCTTTTGTAACTATATTTCTCCTTCTTTATCTCTTCCTTTCTATCTATTTATCTATCTTTTCCGCGCTCTCTATCACTATTTCTCCCCCTCTTATCTCTTTCTTTTCTATCTTCCCCCCTCTCTCTCTCTCTATATATAAATCACCCTCTCTATATATCTTCATCCTCTCTCTTTATTTATATTTATCCCTGCCCCTCTTTATCTTTCCCTCTATATCACTCTCACTCCCTCTATTTCTCTATCTATCACCCTTTATCTCTTTTTATATATCACTATCTTTGTATGCCTATCCCTTTCTATCTCTCCCCATATCATCCTTTTATATATATCTCTCACTATATCTTTATGCATCCCTCTCTCCTTTTGTACTCTACCTCTCTTTCTCCATCTCTCTTTACCCCCTCTTTCTTTATCTCCCTCCATCCCCCTTTATCTCCCTCTCCATCCCTCTCCCTTTATTCCTCCCTATCTTTATATTCATCTCTCTCTTCCTCCCCCTCTCCATATCCTATCTATTTTTATCCCTCTCTTACCATTTATTTAGGTTTCTCTCCCTCATACTTTTTATCTCTCCATATCTCTCCCTCTCCCTCTTCCACTCCCACTCCCTCTCCCTCTCTATAGGTCTCTATATCTCTATCTCTCTATCCCCCTCTTCTTGGTGTAAATAAGTATTTTACCTATCTAGGTCCTATTTGCATGTTAATTTCATTTAGGTCCTAGGAAGGAATCTTTTTTTATAGTGTTAGCTATCACTAGATCTTATCTTATCTTATCTTTTGATATTTAATACTTGTTTCCTAAATCATTTAATATTTTTTGAGGTAGTTGTCTCATTATCAAGGATTAAGACACATGCCAAGATCTTGTCTAATCCTATCTCATACTTTCTCTTTATAATAAATATATCATTTTTACATCCTAGATAGTTCAGTTTAGTTGAGCTAGTCCAATATGTCACTATAATCTTGAGTATTGCGTATTGGTCATTGTTGAACTCCAGGACTATTGAGAGGGGGGGTGAATCAGTATTCTTTTAAACCTTTCAAAAATTTAATCATACAATCCATATCACATATCCAATTGTAGGAAATGAATGAAAGCATGAAACATCCAACATCACATAATGCATGAACACTAGGATTTTTATGTGGAAAACCCAAAATGGGAAAAACCATGGTAAGCATTAGCTCACAATATATTATAACTAGTTATAGCATATTTATAGAATTTTTCACTATAGGTGGACTCACTGTCCAAGTGGAATCACTATCCATTGAGAGAAAGATATATAGAATAAATTTTGTGGCTCACAACCTAGATTGAACTATTACAATTGCATCTATCATATGCATGAAATACAGTTCCAATGAAGCTCAATAGATGAAGTTTACACACATCAATTTATTTTGATCTAACACGTTGCTTTCCTTTGCATTCTCATCACTCTAATATTTTGCTCAACATTCACAACTTAAATTTTTAATGTATTCACATCATTCACATCACTTTCACATAGAATGCATGTTGGAACACTAAAAAATGATCTAACTTATATATCCACTTCAAGCATAACATCAATTAGGTTGGCCTAATTATATGTAACATACAAAATATATAATATGACTTGTCAACTCAAATCCTTCCACACGCGCCTCACACCAAGATTCAATCCTTCAAAAAAAATTAAATAGGTCGACATGGACCTATAATAGCTCCCACATAATTCCAAAATACTTACTTAACCTTTGCATACCTTCAAACCTTTTAGGTTGGCACCATAGAAGACTGAATACAAAAATTATTGAATGGTATCCCATATTCAGACACACATACCAAAAAAATCTATTCCATATAGAATTCACACTCTATTGGCATCTGCCAACATCTCCTTAAATCTACAAAAAAAAAATCCTATCCATGGAGAAGTTTAGACTCTCGAACTCATACACATTGTATAGGACATGATTGTAATTGTTGGGCCAAACTTCTATCATTCATAACTTTCAAACCAAAAGCCAAAACTAGATGGAATTATAGAATTATATTCTTCTACTAGCCAAAAATATTATGCTATAATCACAAAGTGAAAAGTTAATTTGCAGACTAGCGCATACCTAAAAATTGGATGCTCTATACCCAAAAACACTAGTAAAAATATAGTCATTTTTCGTTCCAGATGATTTCATTGGATCAAACCTTTTTATAAAATTATCTTCCACAAACATCCCAAAACATGTTAGAACCAACCAAAATTATCTACACCATGATCTCCATATCAAGATACAATATTGACATGATAATGAAAATAATACAACATATAATAGTATACATTGTACTTATCCCTCATGCTCATATTTCCAACAACTGCATCAATGAAAAAATCCTCATTCTTCTAACAATATCCCCATTTTTCATTGATGGAAACATGCCAAAAATTTCCAAAATATTATCCCCCTTTGACATCAAGGAAAAGATGTATGCAACAAATTTTCTAACATATATCAGATCTCCCTCTAAGAAATATATGTGTATGTGCAAACTGAAATATTGAATTAACTCCCCCTAAGTCATGTGTCAAAGTAAAAACCAAAAAATTGTACAAGAAACCATTCTATATACTCTGCATGTGTACAAAGAATCTAAAGTAGAAAAATAGAAATACATAAATAATAGAAATGTTGTCAACTGAAGGAGGTTGACTCTTGAATTTTTTGCACATTAGTTTGTCGATCCTATTTTACTTCTTCCCATGTCTTCTTGGTTGCCCCAAGAAATCTGCATTATGTTTCAAATTCTATTAGTATCTCTTCTCCTTCTTCTAGAGTGCTAGGTACCAAATTCATCTATGTAGCTTTGTTAGCACTCAAAAGGGCACTTGAAATAGATATGAATTTGGAATTCACCAAGTCCCTTAGCTCCCCAAACTACAAAATGATGTTATCCTTTTGGGCTTGCAACTGGAAGAATCCCTTATGAAAATATTTAATGGCAGTCCTTGTATATCCAACTAGGTCAAGTGCTAGATCATAGGTGCTAGAGGCATTATTGACCCGAGACTCAATGGAGTCTATCTCACTCTTGATGCTTTGTGTGGCTTTGGGCCACTTCATGCAATATTGGAATAGAGCCTTTGCCTCGTTCACAAAAAACTTGTGCATTATTTAAATTTTAGTGAACTTTTTTTATGTGCAAGAGCACACATTTCAATGATTTTCATAATCTTCTTACCATTTATTCTCTTTTCAAATTTATTTTCTACTTGAATTCTAAGACCAAATGCATATTCTTTGAAAGTATCAATTGACAACTTCAAATTTTCCATACCAAAAAGTGAAGTGTCAATAATCACATTGGGTATAGCCTCTTGGAATTCATTCATAGCTTCTTCCATCATCTCTCCACTCTTTTGATGTGTTTCTATGATCTCATTCTGGGTATATGCATGGAATACATCTCTCAACTGAAGCTTGTGGAGTGGGGAGATCTTATCAGGTGGATGTATTTATCTGAATCGCTTGAAAAATATACCTTTGTTCTCCAAAAACCCTAAATTTTTATATGTATTTTTAATGCACTTTTAATCTAGTACATAGAAAAAACTTGAATCTAAGATGAACAATGTCGTAATTATTCCATAAAAAAATAAATTCACTATTCAAGTGTGCCTGATAGATCATATCTTACCTTTGGAGTTTCCAATATTGCTTCATTGATCAAAATTACTAATCATCCATAGTTATTTTTTTCTTGGTTTTGCATGATACTTTAATAACTTAGCATTTGTTGCTACAACTAGGTTTGAATACATGAGTATGGTTTTGTACTTCATAAATTCCTCAAATGTATGAATTCCATTATTTCTAGACATATATGTTTGCAACCAAGTTCCAACAATAACAACTGATCCTATAGGATATGAGAACCCATCATCATTTATCACAAGTTGTGTTATCTTTTGTTTCCTTAGAAATATTGTTCCAACCAATTGTCTGATTTATCTTCATTCCCATATGGTGCAACAATTTCATAAACATGTCCTAGTTGTAAGGTCTAAAATATGGTCATAGTCAAATGAAATTTTGATTTCACTGAGTAAATATGAACAAGATTTATATAAAGGGGTTAGATATTATGGAATCCATGTATCTACCCACTCAATTAACTCACAATTATCCCACTCATATTTAATACAACTCTAACAAAAATAAGCCAAATATTGTGTTCAAATAGTCCATGTACTTGCATCTGAGCTTCAAATTCAATGCCTCTTTCATAATTCCTTGATTGTCTAACAATCCAATATCTCTCTCACTATCCCTTCATCAACAAACTAGAAGAACCTACATATTTGTAAATATAGTGCTCCTCCTTGTGACAGTATATAGTTACACCACTCAACAACTAAACTTGCATCACTAAATGTAGCACCACCTCTAATCTTTAGTTTTTCTTTAAGTAGAGATCTCTTTACACATGCACCTGCTCCATCATACTCCCTTTTTCCATTCCCAACTTCAAAAAACACTAAAAATATGAGGTATACCCCCTTTGCATGCATTCTACTCAACCAATAAAACATACAAGAATTCTTGAATTGATTGGTGCAATTATCTGACCAAATGAGATGTTGAACCATTGTACAATATTTTTCTTGTAAGAACTCAATTTTTTTTAAAAACAATATTATATACATACTCTAATGAATGATATCAATCATCACTCATTTAAAAATGGTACTCCTTGAATATATTCCTATTTTCTTATGTAATATCAGGGGCATGTCTATATGTGATGTGAACAAAAATATAAATTTGAATTGAAATGTAATATTTACATTGGAATTCATTATGTGTTTGCAATATGTATTTTTATGAAAAATCAACTACAAAGTTAATAGTTCTAGTCAAGAAATAATCCTTACACATCCTGAAATGTTGATCTAACTATCTAGACCCATGGTTGTGTCTTGCATACTTGTAAAAAACATTATTCTTAAAATATGAAATAAAATCAGCAACATTTACTTCTCTTGTAACCAACTCGCATCTCTTTTTCTCAACTGTTTCCTTTCCAAAATCATGCCTGTTGCCCTCATGAATACTTGATATAAAATTTCATAACCTGGTATATTGCAAGAAAAAAATCATTTAAACAATCATTTTTATAGAAAATTCAACCACCATCTCTAGCACATAAAAATAAATCTTATAAGTCCCTAAATGACCTTGGTAGTTGCATTGCACCATACTCATGTAGCATTTCATCAGTATACAAATTAGAATGAATATTGCATAATAGTTCATGATATATAGAAAAATCCACATGGTATTTGCAACAACATGTATTAAAAATATTAGGAGGCACAAAATAAAATGGCTTACAATATTCAAATTCCCTTGTGATATTTTCAAATTTGTATGTGTTTCAAAAAAATAGTTTGTACAATGTTGTTTGGCTATGTTCTAAGAAATGTTTAGGATGTAGTGTGCTTCCTTGATCACCAATTCTTAATTTCAAAATATATTTTATATTTGGTGATACTCTAGAGTTAGAGTTCCAACATTGTTGAATTTAATACTTTCTGGTATTAGTTAGCTTCTTATCAACTCATGGAAGTCTGCCACTAAAAGCCCAAGTATCATTTTGAAGAGGACTATCTAGTCTTGATCTTATTGATAGTTCTTTTGACAATGTTTTATGATTTAACCTTAATTCAACACATGTTTGCCTCAATAATCGAGCCTTTCTTAATTTATTTATTACTAAAGATGTTATTACTCTACAAGTAGCTCTTTTATCTTTTTCCTTACTAGTCTTTCCAATAGAATTGAGTGCATTCAAAATATTTTTAACAATAATGTTTTTTTGATCAAACTTTGTGTTTACATGAATCTTTAATTTATTTATTAATGGTCTAATTTTTGATGACTTTAGAAATTGTACAAAAAATTGATACTATTTGGTTGATTTCTTATTGGAAAAGTATTAATTTAAAAATTGGGTAGCCCACAACCAAATATTTCATGATCACCTTTTTCCTTCAATTTTATTTATTTTGTTCTCATCTATTTCAACTAACCATTTTGGGGTTCTTGAATTTTTTATAATTTTATTGGACTCATTGAAAAAAAATGGATTTAGGATTTCATTATCTTCTTCACAAAGGTTCTATCTTCTTATGTAATTTGGAGATTCATTGACTTTCATTATTTCATGTATTTTATCAATTTCATCAATTCTATGAACAAGTGGATTATGGACTATGTTTTCAATTTCATGGGGTTCATATTCACATTCATGAAGAAAAATCTTGAGGTATTTCTTCTTAATTACTCTTATTAATAGATGTTTCATTACACTTTGCAATATTTTTCAATTTCATGTTCAAAATTTTTATTTTCTATTTCATGCTCAAGATTTTTAATTTCATGTTCAACATTTTCATTTTTAATTTCATTTTCAACATTTTCAATTTCAATTTCATGTTAAATTTTTCTAAATTCAATATCATAGTCACTTTCAATGTCATTTAAAGGTAAATAAGAGCCTTCTCCTTGAAGAGTATTTGATAAACCTTTTCTTTCCACCCTCTTCCTTGATCTATATTTTTCCGTACTTGCTTTGATTTCCTCCACTTGAAATTTCTTCTTTCTTTTGGTTCTACGATGACTACTACTTCCCATGTTATACAAACAAAAGTAAGTACCTGGATGATTGATAGGATAAAATTTTATGTAAAAGAGTGTAGAAAAATTAAAATGTTTTCCATTTTGGAAAGAAATCATGACATTCCTTGCACCAAAGACCATGTGGGGACCACTAGAACACCCAAAATAGAAATTGGGTTGTTCATTCCACTAAAAAAAAATGAATATTTTTTATATTAAACAAAAAATGAATTTATAGAAATAAAATATAATACATATAAATTATAATATTATATATTATATTATAATATTTATATAATGTAATATTATATTATAATTATGTAATAAATATTATATATTATATATTACATTAATATTAAAATAATATAGAGAGAGATGGAGGTAGGGAGGGAGAGGTAGAGAGAGGGGTAGGTAGAGAGGGAATGAGGGAGGGAGCGGGGGATAAAGGGAGAGGTATGTAGATAGAGGTAAGGTGCAAGGAATAAAGAGAGGTAGGGTAAGAGAGAGAGAGAGAGAGAGCAAGGTAGGGTGGGAGAGGTAGAGATAGAGGTTGTTTGTGAGAGAGAGGATGGGAAAGGTATAGAGAGGGTGAGAGAGAGATGGAATGATGGATGTAGGAAAAGGTAGGGTGAGAGGGATAGAGGGAAATAGCAAGATAGGGAGAGGTAGGTAGAGAGAGGCAAGGTGAAAGGAATGGATAGAGGTTGTGTGTTTGAGAGAGAGATGGGGGAGGGAGAGGTAGGGAGAGAGAGAGGGAAGGAGGGAAGGAGGGAGAAAGGGAGTGGTAGGTGGAGAGAGAGTTACGGTTGGATGGATGGAGGGAGAGGGGATATAGAGAGATAATAAGAGAGGGAAGGAGGAAGATGGGGATAGGTAGATATAGAGAGGTAATGTGGAAGGAATATAGGGAGAGGGAGATAGAGAGAGAGCAAGAGAGAGGAAGGGTGGGAGAGTTAGAGGGGGAGAGAGTGAGAGGGAAGGAGGGAGTTAGGGAGAGGTAGGGTGGGAGGGATAGACGCTGGGATATAAAGAGGGAATGAGGGAGACATGGAAAGGTAGAGGTAAGGTGAAAGGAATAGAGGGAGGTAGGTAGAGAGAGAGTTAGGGTGGTAGAGGTAGGGTGGGAGAGGTAGATAGAGATAGGTTATATGTGAAAGAGAGGGGGAGGGAAATGTATGGAGACAGAGGGAAGGATAAAGGAAGGGGTAGGTGGAGAGAGAGGTAGGCTTGGAGGGATGGAGGGAGAGGGAATATAAAGAGAATAGGAGAGGGAAACAAGTAGATAGAGAGAGGTAAGGTGGAAGGAATAGAGGGATATGTAGGTATAGAGAGAGTGAGAGAGAGACAAACGTAGGGTGGGAGAGGTAAAGGGAGGGAGAGAGAGGGAAGGAGGAATATAGGGAGAGGTAGGGTGGGTGGGGTAGAGGGTGAGAGAGAAATAGGGGAGGGAGATAAGGAGAGGTGTGTAGAGAGAGGTAGGTAGAGAGAGTTAGTGAGATAGAGGTAGGGTGGGAGAGGTAGAGATAGAGGTTGTGTGTGTGTGTGTGTGAGAGAGAGAGAGAGAGAGAGAGATGGTTATTTTTATGAGAGAGAGATAGAGTGCGGGAGAGGTAGGTATAAATAGATAGAGAGTTAGGGTGGGATATGTAGAGGGGGGGATAGAGATGGAAGGAGGGAGATAGTCTATAATGTGGGAGAGATAGAGGGAGAGAGAAAGATGGAATGAGGGAGATATGGAGAGGTAGGTAGAGAGAGGTAATATGCAAGGAATATAGAGAGTAGGTATAGAGAGAGGTAGGGTGGGAGAGGTAGAGAGAGGGGGAGGGGAAGGGGGAGGTAGGGGAGAGAGAGAGGGAAGGAAGGATGGATAAAGGGATAAAGATATGGGTAGGTGGAGAGAGATGTATTGTTGGAGGGATGGAGGGAGATAAAATACAAAGAGAAGAGAGGGAAGGAGGGACATAAAGAGAGGTAGATAGAGAGAGTTAAGGTGGAATTAATAGAGGGAGAGGTAGGTAGAGAGAGTGGGAGAGATAGAGGGATGGAGATAGAGAGGGAAAAAGAGATAGAGGTGTTGAGGGTGGTGTTAGCACATCCAATGTGCTAAGTAATAATGAAAATTTTCTCCTTTTGAAAATAAAAAATACTCCAATTTTCCTTTATATTCAAGTCTTGATCATGTGGGATAGAAATGTGATCATTGTTAATGTGTTTCAACAAGGAACCTAGGTTGTTAAATTTTCTAAAAATAATGTTACTAACATGCAATTGAAAATAATAGATCTGATATTTAGGAAATAAATTGCATATTCATATTTATAGCAGATTTATATCAATTAGATTCTCTTTTCAATGATTTCATATTGATTCTAAAATTAAAAAAATATTTAAGGTAAGAGAGAATTAACTAAATTCTCAAGTAAATGGACAATGCCAAAAATTGTTTCATTAATAAATTTTGAAAGTTTAAATGACATGTCACAAACCATTATTAAATAAAATAGCCACTCACATTTATTGATAAAAATGATGCAATATTCAAGGGAAAACATAACCAAACATAAGATTTTCAGATTTTAGTTGATCAAAATGTCATTAAATATACATAGATTTGAGGCAAAATCTTACTCAATTCCAAGATAATATACAAGATTCCATTAATTTGTTTAACTTAGATAAGATAAAAAAAATCGTGCCATTACCAATACACAAGATTAATATGAATGAAATATAGGCCTAATATTGTGATTTATCAAAAAATGTGATCTTCACAAAGTTAGTAGGAAACCCACATTAAGAATGTATAGGTTTATTGTGCAATAATACATCAAAATTGTCCATATTTTGAAATGATCCAACATTAAAAATATATAGGACATTGAGTTCCTATAATTGTGGATCTAGAAAAAAGAAAACTAAAACTAACTTCAACACCCTAGAATTAATTGATTTTAACATAAAATATAGCTAAAAGCTAACTAGGCACCTTAGTTTCAGTTCCTACCTAACTAAACTCTAAACTAAAGAAGCTAAAAATCTAACTAAAATCCAACGCTAGTTTGAACATTACAGCCCGAGCATTGGTTTATTACAACACATTCAAAATAAAACAAATTTGGGAACTAGGTCTTTTATCAACTAGAGAATCTGCTAGTGAATGCAAAGATCACTTAGTTCATCTTCTCCATTGGTGGGCCCCAATGCTACTGAAGTTTTATTATCTGATTGAATGATGAGTTATTCATTTGTTCCTATAGACTAACAAAGTCTGCTATCTCTTCCTAGAAGGAGTGAAGCTTTGTCTTTTTATTAATTATTTTGTCCATTTTCACTTGGTTAACTTGACCTTGTATCAACTTCTTTAGTTCTTCCACCATTTTATTGAGAGCCTTTATGAAATTGGTGTTTCCTATAATGTGCAGTCGATTCTTCTATGAATTGGTGAATCCTCATCAAATTTTTCTCATCCAAACCTCTATTCTTATTTAATTTGGACTTACACTTATTTAGGACACTTATTTAGGATCTTGACTCTTAGTTGTGCAGCCCTTAACCATTTAGGAAACTTATCCTGATCTACTTCTTTGATCATTGAGGCCTTGACCAGGTTCTCTATAGGTGTAACCTTTGTTTTCTATAAAATTGGGATCAATCCTCCCAAACTAAAATCTCTTTGTCTATACCCACTTAAATTTGTTGGGCTAGACTATCCTCATCACTAATGCAGTGATAATAATTTATTGCTTTGTTTAGCTCACTCTATTGTGGGTGACTCCACAATATTGGTTTACAATTTCTAGCTAAATTGGACATTGAATTGAATTTTTTTAACTAAATCGTCACTTTCAGGCACCTATAGTTGCTAAACCATGAGGAATTTGAAGATGATGCAAACTAGTGATTTGTGACATTTTTTCTGTAGATTATATATATATATATATATATATATATATATTTTAATTAGATTGCATTTATTTTTCCATCTCCTTCGAAAACTATTTTTTATCAGTCAACACCATTTTTAAGGAGTGATGCTCACCATAAACAACATAATTATTTTTCTATGAAGGATAAAATTCTAGTTTTCTCGAATTTAGCTTTGTATCTATGATATCTAACAAGTGCATTTGGTTTCATAGTGTTTTATTGAATATTTTTTCATAATCAAGTTTTGAATTCAAACCAATTACAATTCAAACATAGATAGACTGTAAACAACATAATTTTTTTTGTATGTATCGAAATTCAATTTTTTTTATTGGATCAAGGACATCAATACCTATCTTGAATATATTTTTCAAAAAATAAATGATAATCTACTATTTTTCCACATGTGTAGAATAGAGAGCTTGATTTTTGGTGAAAAAACTATGTTTAATTAAACTAAAAAAATAAATACATAATAAAATGAAAATATATTAAAATTATATTTGATGGATAGTGTGTTCTGAGGACTACCATTGTCCAATTGGGTTTGTGAAGTTTCCTCCATTTTCATCCTCAACTCGAGCTTCAAAATAATTTTTTTTAATAATTATTTTGTAAGGAGAGGAGAAGGGGAAAAAAGGGGGATTTGATCAAACCCCCCTTGACCTTTCAAGTGAAGGGGAGTTCACTCGAACGGGGGTTCGAGTGTACCCCCCTTTATTCAAAGTTTCCCTTTGTTTCCATTCTAGAAAACATGCAAAAAGTGGGTCCCATCGTTAAAGAGGGTTCGCTCGAAGGGGGGTTCGAACAAACCCCTTTTGGGTTAGAGCGAATAGCCCCTTCGTGTGAACCCCCCAAAACCCAAAATTTTCTTCATGGGGTAATTTTTTACAATTTCCTTCCTCAATAGAATTGTAAACTAATTTGGTGGTATCACCCTTAGCTTAGGATAAAACATTATATTTCCATTACTTTTCTACCAAAATAATTCCTTCAAGGTTAGAATATCCGACCTCTCCCTTTAATGAAGCTTGTGGAGTAGAATCAAGAGTTGTTGTATCCACTGATCCCTTTTGAATTTGTGATGTAGGCCATCAACTAGGCCACTTGAGATTTAAGCTCTTCTTTGGTATTCTCATCCTTATGTATCCTTTTCAAGATAGAAAAAATAGACATATAGAGAGATTTCTACTCTCCTTCGCTTGTTTGTACACCCACATCAACTTGTCTAATGTGGTAGTCTTCAAGCCTCATTTTTATTCTAGTTTTTCTACTAGAGGGATGACTATTCTAGTAATTCTATTTTTGTGCTCATCCATGGTGACTATAGATATTTTTTGGCCTCTTTTTATTCTCTTTAATTGAGATTGGAAGGCTTCTAATAGTATGTTGAGGCTCTTTTATGAGCTACCTTCCACATATTTCCTCTATATCTCCTTTGGATAGTGTGATTCAACTAAATAGGTAGAGTAGAGGACACTTCCCCTAGGGGAGAGGGGATGATTTCTATGTTATGGAATCCTTCTGAGTCATATTTCTCAATATCCCTTTATTCTATTTCAACTCTTATTTCCTCCTCTCCTTGGATCTATTCATCTTGAGCTTCTTTTAATTGGTCCACCTCTTTCTCCACATGTTCTTATACTATGACACCAGCAATAGGAATTTTGTATATTTTTTCTTCATCTAGCACTACCTATTTTATCATTACTTTATTGGGTGCTTCCTCCTCTTGAACAGGTGGTTCGTCTTTGCGAATAGAAGGAGGGGTAAGGTCATGTGGAAGAGAATATGGAAGTGGAGCTAGAGGAGGTGAATATGTATTAGGAGGTCGAGAGGGTGGATGAGATGGAGTTGGAGATGGAGGTGGATATGGAGGAGGAGATGGAGGGCGATTGTGTGGTGACATTGGAGAAGGAGGAGGTGAAGGTAGAGGGGATTCATATGGAGGGGGAGAAGAAGATTTTTTTTGGGCCTTCCTTTCTTGAATTGTTGCTCTGGTCCTTTTTCTCCTAACTAGAGTCTCTTCTTCCTCAACATCCTCATCACTCAAACTAATGCATATATTAATTATTTTTCCTACCTCTTCTTTCCTATAAGCTTGGGAGGTGAAGCCTTCTTTGTCATGGATACTAAGTTTGATGATACTTCACCTACTTTTTCTCTCTTTATTGATTTTGTAGGTTTTGGAAGCTCCATTATTGGAGAAGGAGACTTAAGCCATTTGAAAGAGAAAGTTATGACATTTTCTACCCTCACCTTGATGTAATCATCTAACAATCTTCATTGAAGATTGGTTAGTTGTAAATATTCTCCCCACTATAAATGGGGTCTAAGACCTTCCCATTTTATTTTACCTCTCTATATACTTGGGCCTTTATGCAAGACTTAATCAAAATTACTATCAATCAACAGTAATCTTCCATTCTTAATTGAAATTCCTCCTCACAATTTTATCAACGGTCTTCAACTCTAGGCTCATGGATAAAGAAGGAGCCTATTACCTTGCTAATCTTACTAGTTGGGTCAAATCTACCTTTGGAACTATTAATGAAAATTATATTCACACACAAACAATGTAGATAAATCCTCACAAGTACATCGCTGGTACCTATCTTTACTTGAAAGATTGCATCGGGACAACCTAAATCTTAGGCTAACTTAGCTTAATCCCAACGCCCACTTATGTTAGGTATTGACTATAATAGGTTCACATCAAGGTTCATTGTGATAATATTGTTGATCATGGAGGGGTAAATATTTTTTCAATCTTTGAAAGGAATTAAGAGGATAAGCAAAAGATAATCTCAGTCCAGTCATTTAACAATTTCATGAAATCAACAAATTTGCAATAAAATTTCATGAACTTAAAATAACTTACATTTATCAAAGTAGATTTAGCTTTAAGCATTCAACATTATAATGGAATCAAAATATTTACAATAAAACTCCATGCATTCATCTCCTTTTTTTGAACATTTTTTGAAATTTAAACATCTATTCTAAAATAAAGAATAAAAAATGACTGCAAAAGTAAAATTTCTCCCAGGTGTTATCCATGCATGCCTCAAGAAATAACAAAACTAGAGAAAACCATTCCATACATCACTAGATTGCTTCACATCTAGGCACAAAATGATGTGATATTTTAAAGGAAAGGGGGATCATTTGCCAATAAATAGTGTCAATATGCACCCTTAAACAATGCAACACATAGACTTGTCCAATAGCAACAAAAAATCAACTATGTAATATTTCATATTAGGAAATAGCTTTCAAATTGGCATTGATATTGATTAACTTCCCATGAAGCATACAATTTTTTAATTTGGAATGGAATAGAAAATAGGAAAAAGAGAAAAACTTGAAAAAAAATTGGGTTCTCTGATATCCACAAATTCTAAACTTAACTTAAAATGAAACATCTCTCAACCTTTTATAGAAACAAGATAGTTGGTATATTCAATTGACACATATGAGAGGGAATCCAAGGGATGAATCACAACAAGAGACATGGAAAATGATAACTAACAAGAGAATATTTGAATAAGTCAATGGATGTTAACCTCCTTTAGCACTTTAAAATCTTTTGGGACATCCATCTTTGATATAATCGGGACATTAACTTGGATCTAAGAAGATTTGACAAAAAAAATGTAGGAACATCCCATATATTTAGAATGATTAGGTGGACATTTGTTCCTACATTTAGGTTTGAATTCAGGCTTGAAACTCACAAAAACAAGTCAGACTGGAGGTTGGTGCATTCTTTCATTGCATTTATAATACCAAGATTCTAGGTATTATAGCATCATATACTTCTCCTTCACATGAACTTCCAGAGTGTGTCACCCAATCTAGCTATGCCACTACTCACGATTCAAATATTCCTAACCATCTATACTTGAATACTGTCTTGCAATTTGTTTCTCCTGCATATATAAATTTTTTATATTAATCCCTTTTTAAAAATTCATAAAACTCTCATGAAAATAAAAATCATCATTAATAAATCATCATTCTAAACACAAATCATAAATATCACAATTATTCCTTTTAGGTGGGTTATCGAACATTTGGAACGTCCCAGGAAAAAATAAACAATTAACCTTTTAACATGCATTGTTACCCGATACCTGGTACTCGACAACTTCAACTTTTACTAGAACACAAATCTTGGATCCCAGTTTCTACCAGAACCTTCACATTTCTCAGACTTTCACTTTTAGACCAAAACAACATACCAAACCCTGCATTAACATTTCAACCACTCATGTCTTTTGATACTAAGTACCCAGTACCTAGTACATCTTAGTACACGAATTACTTCAAGACTTCCTTTTAGCACTGAATTTTGGTAATCCATTTACCAACAAGCACTTTCCATAAGCGTTAATTTTTCACTTGGGCCCCCAAGCCTTACAATCTTGGGGCATGTTGTGAGACCACACAACAACTTGCAACCAATAAAACCAAATTTAAAAGAAATATGGGATCAAATTACCTGCTACAAATTATAACTTATACATATTTTCTAGAAATAACTCCTTACCTTTACCTGAATTTTGGCATAATAATTATTAAATTTGTTCAGAAAGTATAAGTTTGTGCTTTGATTAATTCCAGTCTCTAAAACTTGGTGAAAAAATTAGTTCATTAACATTGAACTACATAATTTAGTAATCCTCCAAAGCCAACCTTGGATAGAGCCTTGTTGCCAGTCAAACATCCATAGCCCCAACAAGGTTATCTTTGTAATTCACCCAAACATAGCTCTACTACCATTCAAGCATCCATAGCCCCGGTAGAGATATTTGGATAGCCTAAAGAGTTGAATTTTCTCTTTTGGTATTTCTTTTGACATTCAATTTTTTATTTTTTTGATATTTATTTGTAAGCTCATTTTCTTCAACTTGTAGGAAATGAAGCTCGCTATTAGGTTGAAAATTACAATGATAACAAAGGTTACTTTTTTATTTTTCATTCATTGTAAATCCCTTCATCATTTCACCAATTCCCAAAAACTTATTTAATTATTCCATGTATGTGCAACTTTCCAGCTAAATTTTACCATCCTTATGTCAAATTTCAACTAACTGTAACTTTCTATCTCTCCAAAACAATATGCGTAAGTTAAAATTTAGCAGCAAGTAATATAATCACTACATCAATTCTAAATTTAGAAATAATGGTTACCACCCTTCCATTTTAATTTTTATGGAAACTACTAGGATAAACTTGGCTAGCACTTTTGATTTGATAGTGTTGCACTAAAATTAATGCATCAGAGTTGTCATGATTACACTTAAGTCCAACCATCATAATCTACATTTATTTTGCACGCCTTAACACACACACATATTAATTCCTTCAATTTCTCCACATGCAGACGTGTGCCACCTCACTAGCTTAATTTTCTCTTCTTCAATGCACACATGGACATCTTCATGATTAATGTAGCCTGATAAAATACACTAAAATGACCACCATTAAATTTTGAAATCTTCAATTTTATTGATTTATGATCTTTGTACTAGAAAACTTCAAATAAAAGGCCACCAATACTATGAGAATTTATTTGATTTAAAATTTAATTATTGAGAAAAGTGTCATGTTTCCACCTCCTTAATTTTCTCTTCTTCAATGCACACATGGACATCTTCATGATTAATGCAGCTTGATAGAATACATTGAAATGACCACCATTAAATTTTGAAATCTTCAATTTTATTGATTTGTGATCTTTGTACTAGAAAAATTCAAATAAAAGGCCACCAATACTATGAGAATTTATTTGATTTAAAATTTAATTATCGAGAAAAGTGTCATGTTGCCACCTCAACTTGTATTTCCCAATATTTCTATCCAGGCAACTATGTACCACATATTTCTCATGGATTTCTATAAATTCCGCACTTCTCCTTCGAATTCTTCACTTCTTCTTTCCTTCTTCAATTTTATATCTTTTTACTCTACTTGTGCATTCTTGATTCCAAGCAATGGATACTCCCAACTACCTAACTTGCATTCGCCACTAGAACAACTTCCTTGGTCGAATCATGACCCAAAGGCTTGGAAATATTTTCTTTCTCAACTCTGGCCACCAAATCAAACTTTTTCCTATTCCTCGGGGAGGCTTCTGTGAATTCCAGAGCATACTAACAGCTGAATTCAGGTTTCGCTTCATGGTTTATGGCTTCGCTTCTAGATCTTTTCCTTTGTGTTGTTGAAGTTTGTGATGCTTCGAAGATGATAGTGCGACCCAACTTTTTAGGGAATTTGGACTAGGTCCTTTCAGTTGTTCACCTAGCCATTGGAATTACCTATGATAATGATATTCCATTATTCCTAGAATGAGGAGAATTAGTTTTGGAACACAACTATTTACTGAGAGAGGGGAGGTGAATGAGTAGATCTAAACCTTAGCACTCAAAACCTTTGTGTAGACTAAATATATGATAAAAATATATAACTACATACATAAAATAGCTCTAAACACTTTCAGAAGATTGATTCCTTTAGATCTTTATGTAGATTCACTAAACATGTAGAGAGATAAACATGCACACATAAAACATCACATAACATGAGATATACGTGGAAAAAATAAGATGGGAAAAACCATAGTGACAAAAGCTGCTTGAGTCTAATGCTCAAATATAATGTTACAAATAAATATTTTGTTATAATGTTTAAGGGCACCAACACTAAGGAAGTGCCAAATCCAAGGAGACACTAATCCCCTAATTTGAGCACCATCTATGTTATCTGATGGCACCAACCACTTAGATCTACAAAAACAAATATCAACAATTGATTATAGTTCAATGTTGCAACTTACTTTGCAACTGCACAATACATTGCTGTACTTTCTAAAACCCACACTTTGTTGTTGATGCTGCAATCCCAGGAACACATCCTCTATCCTCTTCTCTTCACTTATATCTTCTTCCCTTCTCTTCTCCACTCTTTACTCACTGCACTTTTCTTTGATCTTTTCTCTATACTCTCCTCTACACTTAGAACATTCATTGTTCTACTTTCTGCACTACACTCTACACCATTAATGTCAACCAAAATAAGATATATTTTTTTGGTTTCTACTCACACAAAAATAATGCATTATTTGTCTACAACTATACTTTCCTCTCTCTTCCTCTCTATCTAGGTTGTATACTCAACAAGGCATTACCCTGTTCTACACTCTTTTGCACATCAATTTATTCTTTTTGTTCTCTCCTTTCTTGTAGACTCAACACAACAGACTTGTAGACCCTATAGAATTACAAATTTTTGATTGAATTCTCCTTTTTCTTTACTCCACCAACCTACAATCATTTTTTGAGAGGTGCACCACCACCCAAATAATCTAGAACCTAAAATTAGGGTTTCATTCATTCACAATCTTGTGTAGAAAGCTACCACTTATCGAGCTAATCAATCATCTACTGTATTCAATTCATTCACCATATTTCTAAATGCTTGACTTGTTAGGTTCATATCCACCTATGCACTAATGTCATTGTACATTCCTTCTAATCACCAACATGAATGTAGTTGGGGCAGTTACTCCATTTTTTGTTCCATAAATACATTCATCCATCCTTTGATTCAAATGAATTTCATCCTTTGTTTGTTGACATCTGAAATCATGCCATTCACATGTACATACTCATTGAAATCACACCTTAAAACCTTTGCACTATCATTTAAATCAACACTATGCAAACTAGGGTTTAGCATTTAAATACAACCATCAGATTTACTCTCCCTTAAATCTTTATCGTCGATCTTTGCTACTAGGTCATCATGTAATGTTGCATTTCTATGACGAAGAGACTCATTGTTATGTCCAATCGATATTGATTAATCTCCTTAATGAAGAGCCTTTGTGACATCACTTTTCCAATCATTTTTCATCCACATGTCATCCATTTCAATTCCACACAATTCACACCAGAATCATCATTCTTCATCACCTGTTTGCACATGTCACTATTTACCCTTATCACCTCTCAATCAGGTCCCACTTTATTGGCATGTTGAAGGGACTTAAAAATGAGTCCTATCATAAAAGAGTGGTCTCATCGATATTCACTATCTTCTTGATGTACCTTTTACCCACATGTAACCACCTTATTGAACCTCAAATTCATGCTACAAGTCTTCTACCTTTTCGTCCTTCCCACATGTCACAATATCACAAGTCAAAACAAGCTTCTAATGGAATTACGTCTCCATTTTTGGCAACTTTCCATTTTCTCTCTTTTGGGAGTTGGGAGTCGCTAATCTTCCTTACCTTATGGTTGAAGTGCATTTTCAAGTTCAACAAACAAGTTGGAGCCCTAATGCCTGATGCTTCTTTTTCTCCTATCAAAATTTAGCCATCAACCTCACCCTTTACCATTTACCTCCTATCACAGACCATAACTCATATCCATAAAACTCCAAAGTGTTAAACACTAAATTTGCATTGAGCTTGTTGGATATTGGTGTTTGTGCATACCACTTACCACTTACCAAAATTTATGGTAGGGCATAAGCCTTCCTACCAACCGACCAACACTAAATATTTTTTAGTGGTTAGAGGTTGCTCTTCCTCTTTACTACATACCTTCCAAATAGTTAAGGCATAAGCCTTAAAACAAACTCACAAGTTATCAAAACCATTTCGGGGTTTAGAGGTTGGGGTTCCTCCATGCCTTCTTCCATAAACATAATGTTAAGGCGTAATCCTTAACCCTGATTTATGATTCTCCATACCTTGTAGACTTAACAAGTAAAGCTTATGGTGAAACAATTAAGTTTGATTACCAAAAACCTTCAAATATTCTAAGTCTTTTTCAAGGGAATTCGATAAGTGATAATCTTGACAACCGATGCTTGATTCCCAACACATTCATCATACTATAAGCCTTAAGTTTCAATTATGAAGCCCGATCAAACTTAGCTAAAAAATGACTCTCTTCTCTACTTAGCAAGCAATATTAGCAAGCCTGAGGCTTGAGGCCTGAAACTTTAGAAATTCTTCAATACTTGCACAAATTCTTTAAAAAACCTTCCTAATTTAGTCCATTGACATCAACCAACACCACATGCTTCCAGAATCAGGTCCATTTCTCTCACAATGTTCTTTGAGTTCTATGTCATTCAGGCACACAACTAATATATCATCATGCCAACATCTCCCTTGCATGATCAATTCCATCTTGCCTCTAACAATCCTTTGACATAAATGACACTTTTACATTAATACCATTATCTTTTATAGGATCGGTTCCATCTCACTTCTAATCCCTCTTTTGACAATGATAAATATATGCCAACAATCTCCCCCTTTGTCATTGATGGAAAAGGTAAATGCTCAACCTATAGCTAATGGTCTGATACGAATGATGGATAATCATATGATTTCACATCTCCTTTGATCATCTTTATGGGCATTACATAATTTTATCCCATGTTCAATTTCTTGAGAATTTGCACAACTTTCTCCCCCTTTGACATCAATGGCAAAGGGTCACACTCCTGAATGTATTTTCTCAAGTCACCATGCTACTGCAAACTTTACTTCTCCTTAGCAATGGAAAAAGGGACATTTTCTCCCCCTTCGACTAATACCAACTGATACCAATTTATTCTCTCATACCAATTGCTACACTCTACCTTTAACCACAATGAAAAAACCATATGCTCCAACCATTTTTACCAATTAACAATATTTGATGTCAGTTGAAGTGCCATTTCATGCTCTGAACCAATCAAGTCTGATACTACTCATAAATGTTTGCACTTAATTCTCTATACCAATTGATATTCTAGAATGCACTATAGAAAATATAACATTGATTTGATACAAATAACAACTCCCCCTTAGACCTTGCTCCACTCTTTACTTCCTGCATACTTGAGCAATTGCTTAACTTTGGGCTCTGTTAGGTTTCAAAAGTGCAAGTTTTGGACCTTAAGAGGATTTCAGTCTCTTAGTACACTCTTGGCTAATGAATGAGGCAAGTAAGGTTGCTTACCTCCCACTCTTTAGGCTTTGCTAAACCTAGGTTGGTGTACCTGAGTGATGTGGCAGATTTTGAAGGCGGTGATATCTAATCTAAACAATCTACTCATAGTGGCACATGGGAGTAAAGTAGATGTAAGTTTTAACTGATGCTTCCTATTGAAAATGTTGGTGATGAATAAAGTGTGTATAAGAGTATTTTAAAATGACCAATTCCTATACTATTGGACAAGTGGAGTCAAAATTTGGATGATGATTATGGACATAGGTTTGTGTAAAATTGATAGACTTAATTTTTAGCTTAACTCGAATAGTTGGACACCTTAAATGTCTGCACACTGTACAAACGTGCCAATAGGTCAATTATTTAGACTCTTATTAATGATCCTAGTGATATCCCCTTATGCTACTGTGAAGCTATGAAATGATTTAATTCAGATGTGAAAGGAAACCAATTAAGATGATCTTTTAAAAGGACTTTAATCTAGATAGGAACCTATTAAAGCAACACTCTTAAGAGGATTTGTAATTCTTCTACACATAGAAACAAATCAACAACACCACACAACTACAAAAAATTTGTATCAACAAATTAAATGTATATTCAAACACTCAATTTGAATAACATAAACAACCACTTTGGAGATAGTCAAATAACATGTAAGCATATTAGTCCACACAACTATTGAAAACTTGAAAGAAAATCAATAATTATGCATAACCTTCTCCATTGTATTTATCTTTGAATGATAAGCATTATAACAAGAGTTTTTTATATGAAGAGGATGAGAAATATTTTTTAATCTATCTTCTTACTATGCCTATTCTAAAATTGATATGATGATTACCCTTTTAATCATCATAAGTTCAACATATATCAATATATTGAAGAGGGTATACCCCTTCACAAGTGTATTTTGGAATTAACAACAATAAAACATTAACAATTAAGCTCTAATGAGCCATAAATGAACTTGTGTTATATGATCTAAATATTCTTGGCTCAAATGTGTATCAACATCCTCTATAGCATTCCTCACAACTATCTCCATGATGATCATCTTCTCCAAGCACTCACAGGTCTCCTCCAGTGTTGAATCCTTGTTTTTGGATACTTCCAAGGCTTCATGTAGTATCAATCTACATTCTTTCATCTAGTCACTCTGATATTTCAATTCTCTATTATCTTTGAGCAGTGAAGGAACCCCTTCCTTTGAATCATCTATGAATTCTTTAGCATCCGCCTATAGTTTCTTGTAATAGTCCTTGTGTTTCCTCATCATATCCTTAGAAGCTGTAATGGTTCCATGTTTAGAAGTGCTTCTCTTTTGCATTTCTTGGATGTTTTCTTGAATTCTATCATTTATTCTCTTATTTTCTTGAATGGAATTGTGACTTTTTGAGTGAGTCACCCAGAACTTATCCATCCAAACCATCAAGTTAGTATGCCTCCTTTGGAATATTGTAGATAGTGTGTCAAATATAGCTTTACTCACTTGAATGTGTGCTTGTGACTCCTCACTTTTATCCTTTGATTGATAAATTTCTCCTTGATTTAACATTCTAGCAAATCCCTATAATGTATTATTGACTGTGTCTCTCAGGATATCATTTTCTTTCAATACTCTCTCACTATTTAACTTGTACATATCCCACTCCTTGATCAACATCTGAATCTGTGATTTATTCAAGTTGGCTACATTTATGCCAATGTCAGTTGTAACCACATGATCAGTCTCTCCTACTTTCACTTTCATCACATGACCGAATGCCTTCTTAGTATGAATGATCACATATTTATTATATGGAGGATAAAGTTCCCAAATCATAAGAGATTTCTCATCAAGGTTATATCTTGATCTAGTATATACTTATGTCACACCCTCTGGACTGAGCTTATGATTAGCATCATTATTATGCAAAAAAATATCAAAAACAAGAGCAAAATTAAATTCTAAACTTGAGAAAATCATTACACCAGAATGCTCTAATAGTTTTCTTCCTTTCTCTGGAGTCATGTCTTTCATTTCATTTTCTACATCCAACTTTAATGTGTTAAGAAACTAGCTTTCATTATTAGGTGTGATGTTTGTGACTGATTCTCTTATTGTTTTTCCTTTTTGTTTGTACAAGAATGACCTAAATTCAGGAGAATTAATAAACTAATCATCAAAAACAAAGGATTTATAGGCTAATTGCTTGGTATCTGCATTATATGATTCTTGAACTTCTTGTTCTCTACTCGAAGGATGATACTCTTTAATTCTCAATTTGGGAATCTTGTCAAGTTTTCCTTGGGGTTCCCTTTCACCAAAAGATTCCTCACTAGTAGATGACAACATCTCTACTTTTTGCAACTCCTTTATTTTATGTTCCATTTCCCTATTGTAGTTATGAATGGCCAATTCAACTTCCCTTTCTTCTATGTTTTTGATTATATTGTTATGGAGATATGGTTTATGATCATATCCACCTACATTTTATCCTTTCCTTGCAAAACCAATATAACCCTCAGGATCAAACCCCTTCCTTGGTGCACCCTTCTTCATATTGAAATGTGATAACTTATCCAAAATAAGATCATACCCTTCCTTTGATACCATAGTGAAATCTCCAAAGCACAATGTACTAGGCATAAATGACTGCTTCTCATAGGCACTTAGATTCATAACATTAGAATAGTCCATTTGTCTCACAATTCCTAAATATGTAATCCTATTTGGCACATTATTTGGAAAAAGGAAAGATGTATCTTAAAAACCATATACTTTGATCATGGTTCAATCAATGTAGCAGTACCAGTCACCCCAATTATGCTCTATAGATTGTGGTCCATTGAAGTCCTTAGGCCTTAAGAATATTTTAATCTCATAAGATAATGAATAATCAAAAGGATGATTAAAAAACCTATACAGTATTTTGATAAAGTATTCTTCAAAATAGACATAACTAGAATTAATAAACTTGTTGTCCCAAATGGAAGTCCACAATTGCACTAGTAGTGGTTGGTCAGGTCTTTATCCAATTGTGTAATTCTCAATTCCTCTAGCCACATTCCTAACTCCTGACCATAGTATAATATCAAGTGCATGAGAATGGAATAGTGTTTGAAGTGCATTATGGGAGATCCATTCTTGATGGACATTACTACTGAGTCTATTTATTTGGCAATGTGTGAAGCGTAAACAAAAGGTCTTGCATTGTGGCATTGTTTATCAATAAAAATTACCATTGTCCTTATAGACATGAATTCAAAATCCTTTTTTCCCATTATTTGGCACACTGAGAAATAAGTATGCTTCAAGTAGGGCTCAAACAAATCAATGTGAAAAGGAGGCCCTTCATTATCTTCAAGTGGAACAAGGTTTCCATATTTTCTAGGCATGTGCAATGGTAACCTCATCCTTTATAAGTTGTGTCCATTCTCCAATACTCCTTCTCCAAATCTTCATGTACAATAGGCTAGTCATATCTGTCATCCAGGTTGAAAACTTCACAAAGTGCAGTCCAAGACACATGTATGAAAGGCTCACCCTGCAGGTTGTAAATAGCTTTGAGGTCTGGGTTATAATGTTTTGCTAGAAGTTTAATGAGGTGTACATTCATGAAGACATTAGGAACAACCAATTTTCCTAAATTTATATTCTAAGGGTTGCATATTGGCTCAAATCTATTTCTCTAAGAGTAGTGGAACATGAACAATTCATAGCCCCTAATGGGATTCCACACATCACTTATATGTTTTCATTTGTCCTCTAACCTTTCTACATTAGCCCTCAATTGGGCAGACCTTCTGGCTTTTGGCTATGAACCGGGAAATTGATCTATGAGGTCCTAGTTCAATCTATGTTTTATTTTTTGGCTCATTTCAATTTTTTGTTTCTTACTCTTGGATTGGCTACTTTCACCCTTTTGCTTCCTACCTTTTGTTTTAAAAAAACTTTAACCTTCCATTTCAATCCTTCACAAGATGGAAAAATTGAATTGAAAACTGTCAATTGCAAGTAAAACTCAATATGCTTACTTGTGTATTTTTGGCCACACTGAATTCTTTGACTCCTATTTGATCTTTCACTCTTCCCGCTATGATTTCTGAAAATTCTTTGGGCTCAATATTTTCCAATCAGAATTTACATAAGGTTCATTCATGCAACCATTAATGTCCACCAATGGAAATGAATGCAATGGTTTTTTTTAAATTAAAAATGTTAGAGTGACACAAAATATTTCATTGGTGAAACCCTTCTGACCTCAAGATGATTTATATGTTTTATTTGGTGCCACCTTTATTTATACATTCATAATTGATCACCAAGACATAACTGAATGTCCTTTTGATATGAAGTGTCCCTTTAGTTTTTCATCCTTTGTCGGGGAAAAACTAAACATTCTCACCGATGTTATACAACTTCCCCTCTTCTCACTTTTCAAGTTTTCTTATTTTGAGGAGAAAATCATAATGTTGTCATGATGTCAAGGTGGTCTAGACCATTTGAAATCCTTTTACTCACTTCCTAGTGTCTTTTCGATGAGTAGAAGCCATTCCATATCACCATCGGGCTGACATGACCCATCACTAAGAGAATAGAATTCCTTCCCAATATATTTAGTCTCCCCGATGTGTTTCCTCTACCACTTTATTCACTCGAAAAATTCAGTGATACTTTCCCTGAAAATCATTCTCATCAACATAACCGACATAGTCGAAGAGATCTGAGGGACTCAATCTGATCATACATTTCTCTCTAACACAATAGTCCTTCATTTTCATCGGTGAGAGTATTTGTGTTTCTTGTTGACGAAGTCTCCATTGGTGTGACTCTTGAGCTTGGTGTGATTTAGAAATTTTCCTCCAATCAACTTATTCTTGCCTATAAGTTCTTATCGACAAAAAGTTATGCATTGGCTCCCAGACTATGTACATCTACCACCTTTGGGGTATTTGATTGTTTGTGAATTTGTGTACCTCTTCCCGATATGTAAAAAACATTCAAATAAATGGTTATATGGATTTTTTATTAGAAAGACACACATATGACAATGTCCCAAACATGTACCAAATACTCATGACATGAGAAGCAAATCTACTATATTTTGGTTCGATAGGAAGGGAAAATGGAGCTCGATGATGAAATGAAAAATGGAAATAAAAAATAAAGAGGGAACTTGTAGAACAAGGAAGAAAATTCTAAGACAAATAGATATTGTGGAGACCAACCCTTTTCATGACAAGAATTGGGTGCCTTGTAGTTTTTCTCAATTGTGATCAAGGAAATATTTGTATGTGAAAGGCCATATTCATGGGATCAATGGCTATGAAATGAATCTTGTCACACAAATTCTAACAACTTTCATTAATCATAAAATTAGTGTGGTGAAATTTTGTGGTATGTGAAAGGTGAGTGGGTGGAGGCTAGCCAAAATGTGAGATTTTTCCAATCCTAATAGGCTCTATACAAACTAAACTATTCTATACCTATTCACAATGGTCTGACACCAATTGGAACCACTCTATACCAAATTTTTAAAAATTAATTATGGGTGAACTTACTAGAAACCTCCCCCTTAGATATATCTCTATGTCTTGTAGACAAGGATCATTTCTCTCAAAAAATAAACTACACAACTTCTCTCCCAACTATATATATTCTATCCTTTTAACAAGGTATGCAAGGAGAATAGGTGTAACCATAAATTTTTAACCATCAAGTCATTAGAAATTTATAAAACTTATTTTATTAGACTTGATCTATCCTTTCATTTCCAGGGATGAATAAGATATCAATCAAGCTCCCCCTTGACACATGCCCTATCACTACAGATTAGTGATGTAAGGAAAAAGCAGCCACGTTGAGTGCTTCCTTTTGAACTTTCACTCTCCACACCATCTTTGGCTTCTATTCTATCTTGTCAACTTCTTCCCAATGGCATGTGAACTTTTGTTACTCTAGGGGATATATTCCTCTTCTTATTTTGTTATATTGGTCTTGCACAATTTAATCTACAATTCTCAAATGCATGACCAAGATTATTACATTTGTACACATTACGTTCATATTCATTACAGGAGAAAATGAATTCATCTACATATATTTTGTTCTCCTTTTAGGTATAGCTCTACAATCACAAGCCATATGACCAAATTGATTACATGAGTAATAATAACCATAAAAAAATTTGGAGTACCTAGCCATGTATTTTCCATGTGCGAGATGAGGTTGTCTACTTTTCTTTGAAATATTCATGTATCTCATCCTTGTGAATCCATCTGCATCAACTCCCTTTGTATGTTTTTTTCTCTTCAATTTTTTGGGAACTAATTTCTCCACCTTCTTATCTATTGTGGGCTTCTTCTTTTGATAATAAAAAATTGAATGGTTATTCTTCTTCTTGTCTGCAACATGCTTTTTTCATCTTTTACTTTCTTCACCTCAGTAGTTCCTTTTTCTAATCTTCCATTTCCAAAGGTATTTTCCTTAGAAAATCTCATGCTGGATTTATCTTCCTTGGCGCAAGATCTTTCTTTTGCTTTGAATTTGTCATATAATTTTGTAGAAGTACTGGTAGAAGGACTCTTTCCTTTCTCAAAACCAAGGCCAAAATTTTCTTTAGGTTTTGATGGATTTTGTGATTTTACCAATTCATATAATATTTAAGAGACACTCTTTAACTTTAGGCTTTTGTCAATCTACTCTTTAGCTTTTCCCAAATCATCTCTCAAGGCCATAATTTTTGCCTCCAATTTAATGCACTCATTTGACTTACTCCTTAATTCAAATGTGATTACATATTATATTCTCTTTTCTTCTTCCACTTGCATCATCGATTTGATCACCATTTGATTATATTATTTAAGAACTTTGGTCAGGTGATCAATCTCCTTTTGTGCATGCATTTCTTGTTCTTTATTCTCCTTCTTCAAACCTATAATCTCATCTAGAGCATAGATGAGTCTTCCTTCAATGTCAACCTCTCCTTCTTCTTCACTATAGGTTTCATCCTCTTCTTCTTTATCATACCTTCCATCTTCTTCATTAGAGGTCATTCCAAATTCCATGAAAGGATCATTCTCATAGATACTTTCATATTCATCATCTAATATGTCACTTTCATCAAATAACCTATTTTATTCCCTTGTGTGTAGATTCTTCTTATCCATCAGCTTACTGCTAATTTCTTGTTTAGAGTTATGATTTTCATCATGAATGTATTTAGATGCAAGATAAGTATTTTCACCTCTACATTTTCTCGATCCATTTCTTGGTCTTCTGTTGAAATCATCTTGCTTCCCATTAGTCTCTTTAGAGCCTGTTGGGTGAAAATTATGTAATCCCTTTTAATAGATTACAAAACTTGATTTCAGCCACAACTGTGTAAGATACAATCTCTCCTCTTGGAAAGGGGAGGCACCCTTTTTAATTCTTATTTAAAATAATTAAAACTAATTAAGTATTAACAATAATGTACACTATAATTAAGATATGGGGTGTTTCAAATTCATGATTCTCTTTTTTTTTAGAGAATAAGTTTTACAATGATTCATGATTCCAAGTTCCTGATCCAATACAACTTCAAACTAAAAACAAAATTAGTAATTCCAATATCTCTATCTTGTCAAAGCAAAGCCTAGGAATACCAACATGATAATGATAAATGATAAAACAAGAAAGACTCACGAAGGTAAAAAGTTGTTTCACAACTCTCACCAATGAATCCTTTAGGAGATGTAACCAATGTTGTATTAGAAGCAAAAATTCTTCTAGATAATTCACAAAAATTCCATGAATAGCATGAATAAATACAAGCACAAAGTCTTTTAAAGAATTCACCAATAGTATTCAATCAATATCATGAATTCAAGTAAAGAGTATAACTCAAAGTTTACATAGATTTACTCAAATCCCTTCAGATCTCAGTTACTAATCACTACCAATTCAATAAAACCATAAGATGATTGTTTCCAACATAAAGTTTGGTATGCAAATTTATTTATTTATTGATCAAATCAAGATTCACAAAGATGAACACAAAGTTTCATGTATTTTCTTCTCAAATGGGCAACATTTCATTGCAAAAGATAAAAGGTAAATATTACTGTGTCATTAGAATAAGTCTTAATCATAAATTAAACTAAAAACACCAATAAGACATTAGATTGAAAGAAGTTAATCTAGAAAACATAAATGCAAACTCTAGACAGAAACAAATTCTTCAAATTCGTCCCATTGTCCTCTATCTCCAAGGATTCGTTTCAAGATACTAGCTCTCAGTTTGTATGAGCAATAGCTTGTAGAATGTCAGCTTAAGAGAATGAGATTGATTTAAAAATGCATGTATATGGCTATTGATTTAAACTATGAAATTAAAATGCTATTGATGCTATAATGTTGATAATGCAACTATATAACTACGTATGAAAATCTAGGATTCAAGATCCTTTCCAACTCATGAGAGGGTTGTATTTATAGATATTTGAAGGCAAGAATTCAATTGGCCAAGATCAATGGTTGAGTTCAAACCTGTTAAAATGAACGGTGAGAGATTGAGAATTTGAAAAGAAGATGGAATTTCAAGAGACAGATGGAAAATGAAGAGATAAATGAAAGATGTGTCCATAATTAAAATAGATAATATTTAATTATGTGTGGGAGAAATATGAAAAGGCTTTAATTAAATATTGAAAATATTTAATTAAATGTCACATGAAGAATATCATTTATATATAGAATTTAAACTTGTGATAATTAATATAAATAAACTCTGAAATCTATTTAATTAATTAAGAAGAAGATAGCATTAATTAAATAAATTTCTTTATTTAATTAAACTAGAAGAATTGGAAAAATGAACTATATAAATAAATAATTAAATTTATTTATATGTAGATGACTTAAGAATATTAATTAAATAATTCATATTTAATTAATTAATAGGTTTGGTTAACCATGACCATTTTTAGATGTGTACATTTTGCCCCTCATTGAAGTGATGTGTTTTATGTATTGCTTCAAAGAATTTTGGCCCAGAATTTTAGAAATTACTGATGCTGTATGCCTCCTCGAGAGGTAAATCGCGTGATGAGAATGATGATGAGGATGACTTGGAAGATTCTTAGATGATTTTGGAGAAAATTGGCAATTTAGTTCTTGAAATAACACTTTGCATAGTAAAAATAAAAACAATTTGCCACTTTTACCCCTTTAAAAGGTGAAAAAGGTGAAAAGTCATTTTCATTTGAATAGTAACTTGTGAAGATTTGCAAAGCTTTTGAGAGAATAAAACAAGATGTCGATCCATTATGAGCACCACCGATTCGAGCGAGCCTACTGATATCAGAGACCAGCAGCATATGGACCTCCGGTGAGTGAATCCAATCCTCTTTTTTTGAATTTTGAATGAAATTTTTGATGGCTTTTCACAATTTTTGATTTTTAATTTTACATTTTAGCGCATACGCGTCAAACTTTAGTGCATAGATGAAATAGTTTAGCAGTGCATACAAACTTGCGCATAGGGTTGTAAATTAGCACATAGGATAAAATCGTGCATAGGATCACTATTTTAGCGTATCTAGCTAGCCGAGGCCGGGTCAGATGCTAGTTTAGCACATTGGGTAAATTTGCGCATAGGATAACTGTTTTAGCGCATAAGTTGGATAAAACAACACATACATGATTTAGCACATTGATGACCTATTTTAGCGCATCCAGGGAGTAAAGTTGTGCATATATGATTTAGCGCATTGATGACCTATTTTAGCACATCTAGGGATTTTTACTGAATTTCAATTTTTGAAGAAAAATTGACATGTGTTTGATGATTGTTGCTAAATTAGACAACTGATTTTATGTTTCTGAAAAACATCAAGATGAGATATGATAAATTTGTCTTCATGCTTGAAAACAAATAGTAAAGATGATTGATTTGCTTTCCTGATCGAAAGGCTGATAAATTTTCTTTCCTGATTGAAAGGCTTGAGAGATGTTTGACAAATTTGATTGCTAAATTTGCTTCCATGCGATATGAAAAATAAATAAATTTTGATAGATTAATTTGATTTCGTGCTTGAAAAAAAATGATAGATGATAGATCTAAGTGCTTGATTGAATTGATTGATTGCTTGATGGATATGCTTTCCTTGTGATAAGAAAAAAGAAGAGATGGACAGATTGATGATTTTGATATGATTCAGTTGATTTGACATGATTTGCTTGATGTTTACTTTTGATAATCCTTACTGATTGATTAGATCTTGATGTGCTTGGTATGATTTGTAAAGGAGTAATTTAACCTCCTCTAGTTTAGGGAGAAATTCCTTCGGACTTGGGAGATGATTCCATAGTTGTCGCAGGATTATTTAGGGATCATTCATCAGTGTGGGCTAGGTCTGTTGCTGGCGATGCTGCAATATCAAGTCAATAGGGTATTGTTGACTGCTTTAGCAGAGAGGTGGCATAGCGAGCATAACACCTTCCATTTGCCGACAAGAGAGATCACAGTGACTCCGGAGGATATTTATAGGATTCTGGGTATTCCTGTGGTTGGAGAACTTGTGATCTATGATCACAAGGAGATTAGAAGGACCGATGCTTTGAGGCAGGTCTTCCAGGATCCCCATGCCAATGGGTATGAGATTGCTTGGAAGGATATGATATCGGGATATACACCACTATCGTCAGTTCTAGCAGGTATGATCGGTGGTTTCCTTTGTCCTGATCGTAGGGAAAAGGGACTATCAGTTGGTTGGGGGAGGATTCTGGAGGATATGCTTCTCCATGGGACCAGATATGCATGGGGTTCATGCATGCTTTCCCATTTGTACCACGATCTTCATCAAGTTGTATACATAGATGGGAAGAGTCTCTCCTGCGAAGTCACTCTTTTTCAAATTTTTGTATGGGAGCATTTTGCCATCACACGTCCCATTGTTCGGAGGGATCGTCCCCTTGGATTCCCATATGCCTATGCTTACACAGGTCCCCTTGTCCAGCCTAGACTAGGCAAGCTAGAGTACTAGTAGCGGGTACTTGATGATTTGGATACGATCATTTGGAGGCTGTATGTAGATTGTGATCCATGGCATGTAGGTGACATAGAGTTGCTGTATGTGATGAGGTCCAGATACTTGATTGGACGTACCCCATTTATCATTGAGCGATTTCTGGGCAGGAGGGTTCTGAGGCAGTTTGGATGGGTACAGATGATGCCATAGTGGGCGACACACTATGCTAGGTGTTGGGAGGATATGCCTGAGTGGGGTCCTATTTTGACCATTGAGGCGGCAAAAGAGGAGTATTTTGAGTTACAATCGAAGGATTGGACTATATGGCCAGAGGTCACAGATGCAAGGATGACAAATGACTATGCTGCATACTTCTACACACATCCCTTTCCTAGGTTTACCAGTCTAGAGGAGCCTGCCCCATTGATGGGAGGTCCAGCTATTCGGCCAGGGCGATAGTAGCCATAAGGACAGGTACAGGCAGAGCAGGCCGAGGATATCGGTGGGATGGCTATGGATGTGGATGATGAGAGTTCGAAGGATGGGGAGATGGATGAGGAGTCAGATGACTCAGATAGTAGGGATGATGGGGATGATGAGGGTGGTGGGAGACAAAGATTTTTCTTTGATGTTCCTTTTAGTACGAGGCCACGGACATCCAGAGTGGGTTAGTCGAGTACTTCAGCTCCACAGATTACCATCATAGCTCCATCACAGGGACGGGTGGATACTTTGCAGATGGAGGTTCAAACTCTTCGGAGTCAGTTAGCACAGGCATAGGTGACCATTAGTTAGTTGCAGGCATAGATCACACAACCACTACCTCCTAACCCACAGATAGCTCAGCTTACAGTCGAGAGAGATAGTTTTAGAGAGATGCATACAGGCTGAGGGGGTAGCCGAGAGATTGTTGAGATCACTTGAGAGCACCTCCATTGGAGAGGTTGTAGCAGAGGGGCTAGAGACTACTCGGGAGGCCGAGTACTACAAGATGAGATATTTTGAGGTAGTGCCACCTAAGCGGAGGATAGCATTTACACAGTCAGGTACTCAGACTCAGACTCATTCACGTAGTCATTCCAGGAGTGCTACCAGGGGTGTGGGTTAGTTGGTTAGTCCATTGAGACCTACTACCTCAGAAGGCAGCAGTAGTCATGTGCCTTGGCTAGATACCCCCCAGTGATGGGCATGTTGTACACATTTATGCCATTGTATGTGATATATCTTTTTGAAACATTTGATATCCTTGTATTTCTGGACATTTTTTTTGATGAGATTTATGAGATGCAATGGTGATTTGATTATGCATGCGTTATGGATGATTTATGCATATGTTATGGATGCATTTTTTTTTTTTATATGCTATGTCATGTATGATGATTCCATAATGATATGATGTAATCTGAATTATTTTTCCTTCATGATGAATGTAATGAATGATATGCATGTGACATGATGTATGATGTAATATGAATGATAATGATGATGTAATGGAAATGCACTTATGTAATGATCTTATGATATATGATGTAAATGAACATGATAACCTAAGTGATGATGTGAAAAGAATGAAATGGATGTAATTTTATTTATGAATTGTGTGTGAAATATGCAAATGTATATGTTAATGAATGATTGAAATAACAACCATGCATATGATATGTAATGATGAATAATGATCATGATGAATGAAATGAGATGATAATGAAATGGAATAATGATGTAAGTATGCAAGTACAATGATAATGATAATGAATGATCATGAAAATGATGTTTACAAATGTCCAAATTTACTCAAGTGTTTGTTTTGAAAAGATAGATGAAATACTTACCAACCTTCAAAAATTCTACCTCATACAACCCTAAAAATGCAATCCTAAATGAATCATGTAGTCCTAGAATGCAGTAATAAATCATTCTCTCTTTAGCCATTCTATGTTGTGCTTAATTTTCATCATTGAGCCTTTTGATATGTTGAAAGTTAGTACAAGCATCAAAGGGTACGTTAGCACCAATGATGACCTGAGTACTGCTTTCATGATGTTTAATATAGCAAATTAATACAAGCATTGAGGTATAATTGAACCAAGATGCCCTGAGTATTGTTTGCACAAATAGACAAAAACTAACCATTTTCTTATGCAAATTTTGAAATGTCATCGATGATACATTGTAGAGCATGTCCCATGAAAAATTTACACAATACTAATGATTAATTACACACAACAAGCCAAGAAAAATCATACTTCTTCCTTGTGATTCTAATTTAGTATATCATCGAATCACTCCAAAGATATGATGTCATCAAATATCAAAACAACAATTGCAACTTATGCTTTAAGTTTGTCATTCATTTTATTCAAATTAAGATCATCCACTTTGTTTCTGTCAAAATAGTCATGTAGGCTCAGTCTAATTGGACAAGACTATTGTTTCTGATATTCTGATTCTAGACACATGCTGTCGTTTTTGCCCACTAGAAAAGCTCTAAGAAGCAAACTACCCCCTAGTGACCTTGTACTTTGACTCCTGCTAGACACAACTACTGCTAAGGATAACCCTCAAATCATCAAGCCATGATGGGATCCTTGTCATTTCAAGGAGATGATGTGATGCAAATGCGATGATGATGTCGATGAAAAGATGGATATGCAGAATGAATCCTAATAGATGAGAGAGCCAAATAAAATCATAAACAATGCTTGTTTTCCAGGTTTTCACCGTTTGTTTTTATTGCAATTTTTCCTAATTTTATGATTTTTTTGCTATTACCAAGACGCCTGTTTGCTAGGTTTTTATCAAGGCTATTTTTTATTTTTTTTCAGGACTTTTTGTATTGCTTTTGATATTTCATCAGGCGTAGAACCTCTTCAAATGAATGTTGTTGGTTGGATATTCAAATAGGTCCTCTTCTGTTGTTGACAACTAATATGCCCCCGATCTGTATGCTACAACGATAATGAACAGACCCAACCAATTAGGTTCGAATTTTCCTTTCTTTTCTCGATCCTACTGATTTCAAGAGTTTTCTTTGAGGACCAACTCACCCTCTTGAAAATTTCATGGTTTGACTCTATGATTGTAGCTACGAGACATAATCTGTTGATATCCCTTCAAATGATTAACTGCAGTTTGAGATCATTTATCAAGCAGTTCCAGCTCTTGCAACCTTGATACTCGATAGTCTTCATCATTGATTAACCCTTTGAGTGATACTCAAAGTGAAGGAATCTCAACTTCCAGTGGTAAAATAGATTTTGCTCCATAAACCAAAGAATAAGGAGTAGCTCCTATCAGTATATGAATGCTTGTTCTATAAGCCCATAATGCTGGATTCAATTGGACATGCCAATCACAACCTGCTTCATTCACTATTTTCTTCAAAATCTTTAGAATTTTTTTGTTTGAAGCTTCAGCTTGACCATTCCCTTGTGGATAATAAGGTGTAGAGAACCTGTGTTGAATGTGAAATCTTTCACATAGTTCATCAACATCCTGATTTTTAAAGGGTCTACCATTGTCTGTGATAATGGAGTTGGGAATGCCATATCTGCAAATGATATAGTTCAAGATGAATGAGGAGATTTTTTTGCCCGTAACAGTTGTTAGGGGAACAACTTCAATCCACTTAGTGAAATACTCAGTGGTTGTAATGATGAATTTATGTCCATTTGAAGATGATGGGTGTATCTTGCCAACCAAGTCTAATCCCCACTGAGCGAAAGGCCATGTTCTGGTGAAAGGTTGTAATTCTTGAGCAGGAGCACGAATGAGATTCCCATGAATCTGACATTTTGCACATTTCTTCACATAGATGAATGATTCCTTCTCCATGGTCGGCCAGTAGTAACCCAATCTCACAAGTTTCTTTGTTAAAGTTAGTCCACTTGAGTGTGTTCCACAAATACCACCATGTACTTCTTGTAAATATTTTTTTGATTCATTGAGTTTGAGACATCTAAGGAGAGTACAATCTAGACCACACTGATATAAGATGTCAACAATTAATGTGTAACGGGAGGATTGACGAATGACATTTCTTTTCTAATTCCTAGAAAAATCTAAGGGTAGAATAGTATCTTTTAGGTAAGTGTAAATTTGGCCATATAGGGGAGAGTCATAACTCGTCAAATGGAAAATTATTTGAGTTTTAGGATTGTCATGGGTGGGAGAAAACAATTGTTCCACCAGGAAATCATATCGTTTTTTATTCTCTGTCATTTGGAGTAGCGAAACGATTGTAGCCATAGCATCTGTTGCTTTATTATCAATGTGTGAAATCTGTATGAAATTGATATTAGCAAAGTATTTCTTGAGATCTTCCACCATTATTTTGTAAGGTATCAACTTGTCATCTTTAGTCTGATATTCGTCATTGATTTTATTTATAACAAGTTGTGAATCACCAAAAACTTGAAGTTCTACAATTTTCCAATCTACTGTAATTCTTATGCCGATTATCAATGCCTCATACTCAGCTATGTTGTTTGTGCAAGGAAACATTAGTCGATAAGATTTTGGGATTGTATTTCCTTGAGGTGTAATAGAAAGAATTCCTACTCTTGAACCATGTTGAGTGTAAGAACCATCAAAGTAGAGTGACCATAAATATTGGATATCTGTTGTGAACACATCGACATCAGGAAAATCAATGTGTATTGGATGTTCCACTGGCATTGGCGCTTCTGCTAACTGATCTACAATTACTTGTCCCTTTATAGCTTTTCGATCCACATAATGAATATCAAATTCACTCAGGATCATAACCCATTTAGCCAACCTGCCAGTTAAGGTTGCCTTACTTAGAAGATATTTGAGTGGGTCAATCTTAGCCACAAGCTTTGCTATATGAGTTAGCATGTAGTGTCATAACTTTTGAGAAGTGAACACCACTGCTAAACAAGCTTTTTCAATGAAGGTATAATTTAGCTCATGACTTGTTAGGGTTCAGCTGATGTAATAAATAGCTCGTTCTTTTCCTGAGTTGTCTTCTTGTGCCAATAATGCTCCTAAAGATACTTTTGTGGAAGCAATATATAGTATGAGAGGCACACCTTGTACTGGTGGAATTAATATTGGTGGATTCATGAGATACTACTTTACTAGATCAAATTTTGCTTCACATTTGTAGTCCCACTTGAATGGAATATTTTTGTGTAGGAGATGAGTGAATGGTAGACTTTTATCCGCTAGTTGAGCAATGAATCTTTGAATGGATTGTAACTGTCCCTATAAAGAGCGTAGTTGATTAATGTTCCTTGGTGGTGGCATATCAAGAATTGTTTGTACCTTAGCTGGATCCACTTCAATTCCCTTTTCTGATACAATGTAACCTAATAGCTTTCCAGATTTTACTCCAAAAACACATTTCTTAGGGTTAAGTCTCACTTTGAATTTTTCCATTCTTTTGAAGATCTTTGATAAGATATCTATGTGTTCTTCTCTAGTGTTAGATTTGGCGAGAAGGTCATCAAAATAATCTTCCATGAATGTATGCATCATATCATTAAAAATCGTTGTCATTGCACGTTGGTATGTAGCTCTTGCATTTTTCAACCCAAAAGGCATTACGTTCCAGCAATAGGTACCCCAAGGACATGTGAATGTTGTTTTGTCCTGATCCTCTGGTGCAATCTTGATCTAGTTGTATCCTAAAAATCCATCCATTAATGAGTACATTGCATGTACAGTAGTTAAATCAACAGTCATGTCAATGTTTGGTAAGGGAAAGTCATCTTTGGGACATGCTTTGTTCAAATCCCTAAAATCTGTACAAATCCTAATCCTTCCATCTAGCTTTGAAACAGGCATGATATTGGAAAGCCATTCCGCATAGTCCATGGACCATTTGAATCCAACATCTATAAGTTTTTTTAATTCCTCTTTAACCAATAATGCCACATGTGGATGCATTTTTCTGAGTTTCTATTTTATAGGCTTTGCCCTTGGTGTAATAGATAGATGATGCATGATGAGATCTAGGTCCAATCCAGGTATGTCTACATAGGACCATGCAATACTGATTTGATTATCTTTGAGAAATTCTATGAACCTAGGTACTTCTTCTCCTGTTAGAGATGTAACTAATTGCAAAACTTTGGGCTTTTTTGTAGTACCTATATTGAGTCCCTCTATTGGTTCGATTAGAATGGAAGATCTTTCCTGATAATGCTCCAGAAGAGTGTCATGTTTCCCATCCTCTGGCGCCTTTGAAAGGTTTTCACCGTGGGATACACTTTTTATTTTTCTCTTTTCTTGATCTAATACTGCCTTTGTTAGGTTTTCACCATTAGATCTTTCTTTTATTTTTCTTTTCTCTTGATCTAATACTGCCTTTGTTAGGTTTTCACCATTAGATCTTTCTTTTATATTTTTTATTTCATAGCTGAGAAACTTGGCACTTTCCTATCAAAAAATATGATTTTGTGATTCCCTAGTAGAACTTGTTTCAGGATGGGATGAACAAAGAAAGTTTATTATGGTTTCGTCATTTGGAAAAGTTGGAACATCAATGGGTGCTATTTGTTCCCAATCAATGAGTTCGGGATGTATCAAAGGTAATGAATCATTAGGATGAGTAAAGTCATGGGCCGTTAGGGTCATGATGTTATTGTCAACATCATTATAGGGGAGATCTAAGATGGTATCCTCCCATGGATAATCTGTTTCGCTTTGAATCGAAACAGTTTCACTTGAGTCATGATCTCTTCATAGAACATAATCAAGTGGAGGCCTTGAGCTTTCCCCTTGTACGAGTGTGGGTGTGAATTTTTTTATGACATCCACCTGTTTATCTCTCCAGAATTTATCGTCATAGATGGTGTCCCATTCATATTCATTGGATTCGGTGTCAGAATTGTTTTCTTGAATTCACATAATGGTTTCAGCTAACTCCTTTTTTGATGGTATTTGTGCTACTTCTTCCTTAGTATCTTCACCATATCCTAACCCCATCTTATCCTTTGGGTGCATTGTTTTTAATTGGAAAGGTTCAATAGTACCCGCTTTCCTTTTACCTATAGGGCCATTTCCTTCATAACCCATTTGTTGCATGATAGCATAACCCTTTTCATATTATTTTGTGGGTAACTTGATATGTTGTACGAATTCTTCTTCGTCTTTATAGAGCCAGTCAAGAATAGCTCTATCTTCCACTTTAGTTTCTTTGATAAATATCCCATTAAACTTGGTAATGGGGGCTGAAGTCAAGGCTAAAGCTATTATTGCCTATTGTATGGACGTTGAGGGTTGACCATGGGATCTTGGAGATATGGGTAAATTAGAGAGAGATAAAGAATATTCTCCCACTCCATTATCTTTCAATTTTAGCTTGGTGCCAAAATTACTTATCATTTCACTTGCTTATTCATGGTACTTGGAGGTAGAGATGGCCAAAGCCTCTCTATTGTGTGGGACAAGCATGTCTTGAGTTGCTTTAAGGTTAGAGTAAGTTTGACTGCTAATGTGATTAGCAGGTATTGTTACTTCTTGTCCATCATATGGAAACTTTAAACATTGATGATAAGTAGACAGAATAGCCTGCATGTCGTGGATCCATGGATGACCCAAGAGTATATTATAGGTTAGATCTCGATCGAGAACCTGACAAAAGGTATTCTTCACAACAGGTCCCACTCTGATTAGTAGCATGATGAGGCCTTTGGAAGTCCTTTCTTCATCATCATATGCCTTGATTGTGATATTTCTTCGTGGATCTATGGATTCTTTAGAATATCCCAAAGCAAAGACCAATTTTAAAGTACAAATGCTTAATCCAGCTCCCCCATCTATTAGGAAACATCTAATGTGGGCTTTATAAACCATGACCTCTAAGTAGATTGATGAATTATGTGGATGATTTAAGGGTGAATCATCTTTTTTAGAAAAAGATAAACATGTGTAAGAGGACAAGTGTCCCACCATGGCTTGAAATTTATTGATATCTAGATCAGGGGATATAGTTGTATCAACAAGTGCCTTTTCCAGAATGTCCTTATGGGTAGGTGATAACTTTAAAAGCTCTAAGATAGAAATTTGGGCTGATGTTTTTTGCAGTTAATCAACCAAATTGTATTGGTTTGGAGGGGGAATTGCTGCTTTATATGAGCTTCCTTTGATAATGATTTTGGCTTGTCCCCTTGTCTTAGCATTGACCTCTTGATATTCTTGCTTATCTTTGATTTGAGGATCATCAGTATAAATATGATTGATAATGACGTCTTGGATATAATTAACCTTCTTGCCTTTATCACCCGAAGATTCCCCTTTTTGATAATTAGGGAGCGGATTTTTCAATGCTTGATGGTCATTATTGATATTATGTCCCTCAACCATGATGGTATGGTTATCAGTCAAATCCTAAACAATATTCTTCAACCCTTGGCAATTGTTTGTCTTATGACCTTTACACCTATGATAATCACAAAAATGTGAGTCATTCCATGATGGTGGTTTAACTCGAGGCTCATAGTCTCTTTGTGGTGGCAATGTAATAGCATTTTGATTCAATAATTCTCTGAGAATGGATTCCAAAGATTGGCCCAAGGGAGTGAAACTCCGTCGATTTGAATAATACGAAGATCTCGGTGTATTTGAACTTTGATTGTTGCCAAAATTATTTCCACGATTGTTAGTTGTGTTTCCTTGATTGGAAACATTGCCTTGGGTGCTAGAATTTCTAGCATTATTGCTACATTGAACACCTAACACATTAAAAATGGTAGGCTTCATATTTACGTTGTTAGCACCTACCACCCCATCATTCACAACATTTTTATTTCAGGTCCAAAATCATGACTTGTCATTGTTGTTACTGTGGTTGTTGTTTTTATTATATGAATTTGAACCCTCTTTATCAATTTTCAGAACTCCACGCTTGATCAAAGCACCTTCGATAATAACCGCGTTTTCAATCAATTTTTCTAATGATTGAGAACAATGAAGGTTCAGTGTGTAACTCATTTCTTGATTCAAACTATCAATAAAGATCTCCATCTTTTCTTTTTCTGGAATAGGGTGAGAGTATCTAGTGAACACCCTTCTCCATCTTTGCAAAAATGTAGTGAAGGACTCCCCCACTTTTTGTTTTACTTTACAATGATCAAGCATGGTTATCTTGTGTTGGATGTTGTAGGATTATTCTGATATAAACTTGTTTATTAACTCCTCAAAGGTTTTGATAGGGGGAGTGATCTTTGAAAGCCACTCCATGGATTGTCCACCCAGAGGAAACAACCGCATTAAGTAGGTATCGTTATGAGCAAATTCTAAGCTCATATTTCAAAAATCCCTTACATGCTCAATGGGGTCAGTTTTCCCATTATACCTATCAAACTTAGGGATTTCACAATGTTTTGGAAAAGGAATCATTCAAAGACTCCTATCGAATGGATAAGGACATATTTCATCCAAAACATACTTCTTTGTTGTACCCCCTTGCATTTCTTTTATTTGTCCTTGTAATTCCTTTATCTGTTGACTAAGGGCACCAAAATCATTGAGAGGAATTTCAAGATCCTCTGTAATCCCTTCTATGTCAAAATCAGCAGGTAACTTAGCTCCTTGATAAGCTAATGAAAGGAAATATCTTTCCTTGTTTCATTCTAAAATCCTTTCCATAAGAGTGTGAAATTGAGGATCCTGCTCCACTTCTTGAAGCTTTTCTTCAGTTAACTCTTCAGTATTTGAATTATTAAAGAGGTTTTCCTCACTCTCACTATTATCACCCATGTTTCTTAATATACTTTCATCTTTTCCTATATGCTTTCGAGATCTCGTGATAACAGGCATAAACTTTACTCGAATTCTACTAACTTTGATCAAAGAAATGAAATAGTGCAATGGTGATGGATATGGAAGTCAAGATAGAATGAAGATTCTATGACTTAAAAGATTTTTAATCTTTAGCTCGTGATTCCCTGATTGAAAGGATGAAAATCTTGTTTGTGGGAATTTAAACCAAATATCAAAAATAAAGATGATTTTTCACTTTGTGAAGTTTGATCTTAGCTTTGTAGAAAGATGAATTTAATGAATACCTAATGTGTTTGAGTTATCTATTGCAGAATTTGATTGGGATGAGTAGCATACGTAATTATCAGTTGGGGAATATAAGAAGGATGAATACACTGACTGCGGTTGTGCCTTTGAAAAAGGGCTCTTCTTTGAAAGAAGGCTCGTGAGTATAAAGGTTTTACAACATAATCATCAGTGAAACCTCTAACATAGTCGTGATATCGATGAATAAAAGTCCTATGTTCAAGCAAGACCTTTTGAATTTGATATAGAAATTTCCTCTCCTTCAATATCTTCTTATAATTGAGAGAATTCTTGGGTTTTCTAATCTTTCTTTCTAGGGACTTCTTAACAAAGGTTGCAGACTTCCAAAATTTGAGCATGGGAAGGACTAGACCGATAAGACTTAATTTCTGAATGTCAGAAAATTACCTAAGCTCGAAAAATAGATGTGCCAAAACAGAGACTGAATGCACCAAGACAGAGCATGGATGCGCCAAAACAGAGCACATATGTGCCGAAATAGAGCATAGATGCACCGAAACAGAGCACAGATGCACCGAAACTGAGCAGAGATGTGCCAAAACAGAGCACAAATGTGCCGAAACAGAGCACAGATGCACTAAATTAACTGCTAGACCTCTGAGACAGACATGTTTGGACAATTTTGATATTTTGGATGATCCTAATCTAATTTAAATGTGAAAAACACAGCATAGAGAGGTAGACAGTTGTTTTGTTAATCCTAAAATCTAAACAAAGAGTGTATGTTCTTGAGGTTTTCATAGGTTTTGAACAAAATAGCAAATTCAGTCAGACTCACTCTTAATTTGTCAAATAGGTCATCATAGTAACCATAGCCCATAGCTTAAAATCGTGTTGACTCACATAGCCATGTCACCCCCTAGAGGGCGCCTGTGTTTTTGTCTTTTCCAGGTGCGTACTCAAGGTGACGAAAGTGGATACCGAATCCCCTAAGCAAACAATCTATGGCAATTATATGGTGAGTGTCTTGGGGGAAGATTCTTCCCTCCCCTTGCACCATGATTAAGATTATGTTTGGTTAATGACATGGCTGGCTACTACACTTTGGTTCTTAGTAAGTATTTCTGTTCAGTGTGGCAATAGATATACTCCCTCGAGAGACCTCCCAACCTTTAGAACAAAGGCTTTGGCGATGGCTATCCTGCCTAATACTATCAAGTTGGATTTTCATCAACAACTTGCTTTTGATTAAAGTGGGTTGGAAACCTTGGCTTTAGGTGTTCCCACTTAGGTTGTTCCTCTTGGGTGAGTACTTTTTCCCACAAGAGTAGGCCTTCTAAAGGATGTAATAAAGCATTAAATTGCAGAAAATAAAAGGTAAGTCTGATGTTCTGATCACCCAATTAAGGGGAGAGCATAAACCTATTACCCACAATCACAACAAACAATAATGGTTCAATTTTAAATCCCCAAATTGATAATTCTCTACACTAAGTGAAGATGTTGCTTCACCAAAAACATGGGATTCATTTTAACCAAAAGAAATTTATGTTTGGTGACTATCCTAGGATAGGTTAATTCAGATTTAAATGTCTACCCTAGGGTTGGTTCATTTTTCCTTTAAAAGCAGAATTAACAAAAATCCTATCCGCGACTAGTGTCGGAATCAGAACTTAAAATTTTCACAATCTCCGTATGCACTGAAATAGTGCACCAATGCGCTGAAAGATCCCGTGTATGCGCCGAAATGGTGTGTATGTGCTAGAAAATTCTCTGTATGTGCCGAAATAGTACTTGTATGCACTGGAAGATCCCGTGTATGTGCTGAAATAGTTTGTGTATGCACTGGAATAGTGCATCTATGCGTTGAAAGATCTCATCTATGCATTGAAATAAGGCTCGTATGCACTAAAACGAATTTTCCAATCCATCACTTGTAAAAACATAAGATTTTTCTGCTAGAAAAAAATTAATACGAGGGGATGCCCCATGGTGGGTGCCAAAAATGTGTCATCATAATAAGTGTTAATCATAAATTAAACTAAAAACACCAATACAACATTAGATTGAAAGAAGTTAATCTAGAAAACATAAATGCAAACTCTAGACAAAAACAACTTCTTCAAATTCGTCTAATTGTCCTCTATCTCCAAGGATTCATTTCAAGATACTAGCTCTCAATTTGTATGAGCAGCAGCTTGTAGAATGGCAGCTTAAGAGAATGAGATTGATTTAAAAATGCATGTATATGGCTATTGATTTAAACTATGAAATTAAAATTCTATTGATGCTAGAATGCTGATAATGCAACTATAATAACTACGTATGAAAATATAGGATTCGAGATCCTTTCCAACTCATGAGAGGGCTGTATTTATAGATTTTTCAAGGTAAGAATTCAATTGGTCAAGATCAATGGTTGAGTTCAAACCTGTTAAATTGAATGGTGAGAGATCGAGAATTTGAAAAGAAGATGAAATTTCAAGAGACAGATGGAAAATGAAGAGATAAATGAAAGATGTGTCCATAATTAAAATAGATAATATTTAATTATGTGTGGGAGAAATATGAAAAGGCTTTAATTAAATATTGAAAATATTTAATTATGTGAGAGAAATGAAAAGCCTTTAATTAAATATTGAAAATATTTAATTAAATGTGACATGAAGAATATCATTTAAATTTAGAATTTAAACTTTTGATAATTAATATAAATAAATTGTGAAATCTATTTAATTAATTAAGAAGAAGATAGCATTAATTAAATAAATTTCTTTATTTAATTAAACTAGAAGAATTGGAAAAATGAACTATATAAATAAATAATTAAATTTATTTATATGTAGATGACTTAAGAATATTAATTAAATAAGTCATATTTAATTAATTAACAGGTTTGGTTAACCGTGACCATTTTTAGATGTGTACAATTACAATAGAATCCTATCTTATTTATAGATGGGAGAGGAGAGAAAATTTAAGAAAATTAGAAGAGCAAATATAGGAATAAATCTAGGAAAATTAGACCTAACTAGTTGAATTATTCAAATATGTTGTCCACAATTTTAGAAAAACATATTTGTTTACATGTGATTACATTTGTCAAAATGACATGTAAAATGTCGAAGACTATTTACATAAAGCATGAAAAATGATAAAAATATCTAACACTAGAGACACAAAAAGTCTTTATGGTTCCTTGCATTGGGTACAAAAGTCTTCATATTTCTTCATTGTCTCCTGCAAGAATTTATCATCCAGACGAATAGTATAATCAACAATGGTATGAACTTTTGTGATTGATCTTCTTGAGGATGAGAAAATTTTCTTGCATCTATCCAGATTTGACTTGAGATTGTCTAGAGCAAGTCGTACATCAAATATTCCATTCATTGAAGCCTTTGAAAAGATTTCTTGTTCCACCTGTTCCATGATAGCTTCCTTGAACATTTTAGAAATCTCACTGACTAGGAGGAAATTATTATCATCATTAAGCATTTTACTTGGTAACTCCTCACTTTCATTCATCATGATGACATGATGTCCTTCGACATCTTCTTGTACCTATTGGATGTCCTCAATGAGAGATTTGATCACTTGTATGCACTTTTTGAGATATTCTCCTATTTCCACATACTTTTCCTTGTCGGGAATTACCCCAACTTTCACCAATTTACTCAGATTTTTCTCTTTCATTTGTGACCAAAATGAGAGACATATTTTCATTTCTTTCTACTCTTTGGAAGGTACATTTTCTTCTTTCTCAAGCTCTAATTTCAACTTGGCTACTTCAGAGGTGTTTTCATCTGAAACAACTATGAGTTGTGAGCCTTGTTCTATCATTTCATCAATGAAATCATAAAACAATTTACCTTTGGAAACAAACTTCTCTAACTTTTGTACTAATGGTTCCTCAAAGTTCACCATGGCCATTCTTTGTACATTCTTTGAGGATCCCACAATCTTCCTCAAAATTGATGCAAATTTCTTTGCTTTATCCTGGTACATATTTTTGGCTTGCTCCATTTTATCGAGTCTACCTAATAATGCATTAAAGACTACTTGAGCATCTTATTTTGCACTTTCATTTATTACCTTACCAATATTAACTCTTGTTAGATTATAGTCTTCCATTTTCACATCACCTTATTCCTATGGGGGTAAACCAATGTCTACATACTTGTTACCCAATTTATCTATATGAAGTCTTCAATGAATTTTAGCCTTTTTCTTCCCCTTGGATTTTGGAAGAACTATCTCTTCAAGGTCAAGCTCATCTGGGGAAATCATTTTTTTCTTTCACTTTGACACTTGTGAGATTAGCCAAGGGGGGAGGAATGAGGTATTTTATTCTTGAATTACTATCAAATCTTGTCTAGCAAGTGCTTCTATAGAAATGGATGCTATTGTAACAATTAGGGTAGTATCAATCATGATAGCCCTGGGACTGTAAACCAAGTGGATCCTGCAAAGACTCATTCATGAATCTATTGAACTCTCCCTAAGAAGTGATTTCATATGATAGAGAAGATAGACTCAGGATTGATGACGGAAAACCTGAAGAAACATCAATAGTTTGCAAGGTGGAACTTAGAGGAGGGGTATAAATATCTGATGATGTTAATGGAGGGATGTAAACCTTCACTATATACAAGGATGATGTAGGAGGATGTGAGGTAGGAAGATGAGGTGGAGTAGTAGAATTGAGAGTAGTGTATAGAACACTAGATGTCATGGGCGATGATGTTATGGGAAGATTATCAACCATGTTCTTGTGAGGAGATAGTTGTTGTTCATTAGCATGTCTTTCTTCCTCCTCTTTATCTTCTTATCCTTCTTCTTCAACATACTCTTCATTTGCAAAATCTTCATCTCTGGAAGATTCTTTTGCTTCTTCTCTTTCATTATCTTCCCCTTCATGAAATGAGTACTCTTCAGATGCAAGCTATTTTCCCTCTGTAGATGGTTGTTATGATTTGGTAGCTTCCTCATCTTGAACTATTTTTGTAGTACTTTTACCAATAGTAAATTTGATCTTGGGACCTCTTTGAGAAGAAGACAAAGCAACTGCATGCATCTTTTTAGTATGAAGCTCTTTCCATTTCCTAGTTTCTACTCCTAGTATTTCTCCTTCATATTTTGTCTTGAAAGATTACATTTGGAAGCCATGTTTATGCAACCATTCTACTGAGTTGTGTAATATGGGTGAAATCATTACTCTGATAGAGACACTTTAATTTTTAGACCATTGTATTGGAGGGAAGGGTATCCTAGCAATTTCATCTTCTTCATAAGTAGAGTTTAATATGTTGCTAGGATCTTTGAAATCCTTTGGTAGATCAGCTACACCAAGATCTCATATATGCTCTACTATCAACCTGCAAAAATCCATTATGTGAATGTATTCTTCATCTGTGTAGTCTGCCCATATGTCTTCAAAATTGTAGACATGTTGATGATATTTCTTCAGTTTTCTGTTCACATCTCAGTAGTCAAGTCAAATCTATATGTGTATGTTCTTATAGTCATGATTTGAATTTCTATAGCAACTGAATTTTCTTTTTGTACATAGTGAATGGTATATCTCTCGATTGTTAGTGGAAACCTAAAACCTGGCTTTTGAATTATTTTGTGTTCCTTGTGAACCAAGATCAACTATATGCATAACTCCATTAGTATCAATTTATTAGAGGGATAGATGGAAAACATGTATGGGCACCCAGTAATGCAACCGAATCTCATATAGGTGAGATTTGGAAACTACAAAAAGATACATCCAACCTTACTAACCACTTTGTATACTTCATTTGATATTCTTTTATTTTCAAGAGTCAGATTAAAATTAAACAACAGGGGTGCAAAGAAGGCATTTGTGACTCTTCTAAAATGATGAATACTTTCTCTTAATTTCAACTGATAATAGAACTCATATACAGGTATAGTATGTTTGTTTCCTTTGGTAGACAAACCTATAAATTTCCTCATTACTGCATCGACATATACCAAATAGGAAGTCATGTAAAATTTCAAATTAGTAGGCACATTAATCAATTGTAAATGAGTTTCATCACTTAAATTTGTTCCCCAATCAATATGTGCTTTCCTTCTCCTATTGATGTAGATGTACTCATACATCCAATCTTGAAATTACATGAAATAGGGAATCCTTTAACCTTTCTTAGGAGACTGATCATATCCCTAACATCATCATTGAAATCACTTCAAGGAAGCTCTTTAGGCCATTTTGAGATAGTAGGCCTTGGGGATTTCATTCATTGAGTATTAATAAATGTTTTAGCTTTATTGGGATCCTTATCTTAGAACTTGTGTTCCTATTGAATTCAGATATTTTTATATTCTTCCATGTGGGGAACATCAAAAAAAATATTAAAGTATTCAGGATCCAATCTCATCATCACTTGTCCCTAGGAATGTCTCACACTTCTATCATCTTGGATGTAATGAAATGAAACTTGGAGAACAAAATCAATGTTATGAGAAAAATTTAGGAATGTAGATACCAACTGCAAGTTTCTATGAATGATAGATCTCAAATTTTCCTCTAATGGTTTTATCTTAGTTCTTCTTACAAAATCTTCCAACTCTTGATGACCAGCTTCGGTGTCTTTGATTTCATCCACCTTTGAGAGTAAAATAGTATGTGGGAGGACACCTTGGTGTTTTTACTTCATCTTACCTTCCTTTTAAGAGGGTTATGGAGGATTTTTTGATGTCATCTAAGAGTGCCAAAGAGAAAGGAATGTCACCTTCAAAGATCACCAGATGAGAGCTTGAGAGGAACTGCAAGAATAATGCATCAATAGATGTTAGGAGAAAATATAGTATTGGAAAGTATGAAGCGAGCAGATAATTCAGAGGAAGTGGAAATGAGCTATAAGGCATGAAAATCAAAGTGTTGGTTAAGAAATGAGGTTCAGAGTGCAAATAGAGTCATTTTTGAGTGTTATAATGGAAAACTATCTTTCTTGAGAAGTCAATTTACATGTAGGGGCAATGATTTTCAGCACTCCTACATGTTTTTAACATTTTGTGAAGTCAAGTGTCAGGGCGCTAAAAATTAGCACTAGTTCATTTGTGGGAAATTTTGGTTCATGCTCAGGCACTAAAAATCAGTTCTTGAGCATGTCACTTTTTGTTTTCGAGTTGAATGTTCAAACAAATGTTTTCACCACTCTAGCATTATGAGAGGAGAGACACTCCATGTAGGAGCAGTGATTTTCACCACTCCTACTTTTAGGAGTTGGAGAAAAACCTAAGTGACATAAGTAGGAATTTTTACCGCTTCAGTAAATGTGGATAGATTCACTCATGCTCGAGCGGCAAAAAATCATGCTCGAACAAGTATGGGACTTGGTGAAAATCAATAGGATCGATGAAAGATCACTCAAACTCACCAACAATGGAGAAATGTGATTGAGAGGTGAAAAATGGCAACAAAGCATCAAGAAGATGATACACGAAGCAAAGAATAACTAGGGCACGAAAACCTGAATAAATTAAAGGGCGATGGAGTCAAAAAAGAAGACTAAGAAAAAGAATGCATCAAAATTCTACCTCACAAAAATAAATGAGCAATAAGAAGACATGAATGATTTTAAATAAAACACAAAGAATAATCAACCACATCAAAACAAAATGCGAAAAAATGCGAAAAATAATAACACATATCTGATAAGAAAACATAAACCCTAGCTCAGATGTTTAAGAAACCTTCGAACTTGAGCTTGCTGGAAGTTTGTAGAATGACCAAAAGAAAAGGAAGGATGAATGGAGGATCATAATGGTGAAAGATTAGTTTTAAATGACTTTATTAAGTTGTTTAGAAGAGATCATTAATGCAACTCGAGTTGCATTAATTATAGAGTACATAATGGTGAAAAAGATGCACTAGTGGTGATTTTCACGGCTTGTGCTTCTAAAAGACATCAAAAAGAGAAATGCACTAGTGGTGAAAATCACCACTTGTGCATCAAAATACTTAAGTGTAAAGTGTAAAGTGTAGGAACAATGAAAATCATCGCTCCAACACTTGGTGTTTATTTTTATAATATAAGGCTCATGTAGGAGTGCTGAAAATTAGTTCTCAGACATGAGTTATAAAATGACTAACTCCCTAGGATTCGGAATTAATGAAAATAATCATTTCGAAGCTCTTTGAAAGATCTATAGGGGGAAATGCTCAAATGGACAATTTGAGGTTTTGGAATATGCATCGAAATGAATTGAAATTTTCCTCATTTTGCATGCTTAAAGTACACAAAACTACGAAACAAATAAGTTTTTTAGGGGGTTATCTCATGAATAGAGTGATGCTAGATTCGATTATAACAACTAGCTCCAGTTGGGGAGCTTCCTTCAGTCATTCTCAAAAATTATTGAAGGGAGAAGAACTCTAGAATTTAAGTACCTTTATCCATCCATTGGGCATAGAGTCAAACACAAAATGAAAAGACTCAAAAACAAAAAGATGTAAGGACTAAAATTAAAATATTTACATTTGAACGCTTGTCACCTCACTCTGTAAAGTGTTTCAGATGTTTCCCACTATGAGGAAGAGAAAATGGTGTTCCATCTTCATATGCCAAGAGGAAATTGCTTTCACCATTCAGTTGATGAACTTTTAATGGTCATGTATACAGTGAATCAAACTTCTCATGCATACCTTTTGGTTCTCTCCACTTGTCCCACAAGAGAATGAGATTACCAATTTAAAATTCACAAGACTTGGCTTTCTTTTCAAAAATATTATTTGTTCAACAAAAAACTCCCAAAGCCTTTGCGGTTTTATTTTTACCTTTGTGGTTGCGCCTTCCTTTACAAATGCTCACTGCCCTCGGAGCACTCCACGTGGCTGCCTCGCGAAGCTTTCTTCTTTTTGCATTACTTCACTTTTTTCTAGTCTCCGACTACATGCCGAGTGGCTTTCTCTAGCTGCTTTCCAAGCTCGACCCGCCTTATACTTTATCTTGCTCAGAGCGCTCCATGTGGCTTCCTCTCGGAGCTTTTCGCTAGGCATTTCTTTGAATTTTTGTCAGGCTCCGTCTAAGCAGCACATGGTGGTTGTTGCTAGACCTTTTTGTACTTTCATGCTACCGTATTTCTTGCTATGGCGCCATGTGTTCTCACCTACTACTACATGGTTTTTTGTTCCATGTTGTGGCTTCGTTGGCATGCTCCTGGTCGATTGATGTCCATTGTGGTAGCTCGAGGTGATCTGGGTCGTCGTTCTTCGCTTGCATTTTCTTTTCTCTTAGTGCGTTTTCAGGCAGTGGGCTGGCCTAAAATTCGGCCATGTTTTCTTTTAATTAGGTTGTTGGTTAAGTTTGCAAAAACTCTCGAACACTGGGAAGAAGGCCTTTGTAATAGGTTTATTGAATTTGAAGACTTCAGACTGTGCCAAATAATTTTGGCCTTTTTGTTTGTTTATGCATTTAATGAGACTATTGGTTTGTGCCGCTATCTTCTTTTATTGTATGAATGCTTGTTCTTCAGCTTTCTTTAATTTCTCATAACTCAATAAATACAGACCATGTTTACTTCGACTCTTCTATGTTAGCTAAAAGTTATGGAAAAATTATGTTATGAAAAATAGAATGTACTCTTACGTTTCAAGTGCTTTCGAGAAAATTAGTTTAACTAACAACAATTTAGTGGTTCGGACCTTTGCATTCTACACTGTGCTCTGGTAAATTTTTCTAAGACTTTGGCACATCGCATGTAGTGTAAATTTTACAATCCTACTATCTTCCTCACTGTTTACTCCCCCCACTAAACGAAGAGCCAGCTTGGGTAAAATCTTGGAGGTCACTTAGCTAGCGCAAAACGTCCCCCAATAGCTAAGTTTTCCATAAGACTGGTACTACATACAAATTTCTATGTCAACAGTTCTTTTTCTAGCATGCCCGGTGGGACAATGAACTTGCACGTTCGCCTAGTTTTATAAGTGTGTATGAGCTATCGGCCTGTAATAAGGTCGTAGAATGAAAGAGTCCTTGGCCAGCTCATACCACCATTAGTTTCTATGCACATGAGAGGTCGCTAAGGTAACCCTTCACCTCCTCTGTCTCCTTCGTCGCCCACTCCACCGCCGTCACCCACTCCACTTGTACCTATGGCTACCAAAAATTATGTATCCTGGGACTCCGAGAACCCTTTAGTTGCACCTGTGCCTCTTGCAGTATGGGCTCCCATTCCTGCTTCTGCCCTAAAAGCTATCCCTAAGTATTCTGGGGATGAGTCAAAAACACCAACAAAGCATCTGCAAGATGTAGCAGATGTATGTCTAGTACACGACATATCAAATGAAAATGTAGCTCTTAGGCTGTTGGTTGCCTCCTTCCGGGGAAAGGTGCTAAACTGGTACCAAATTTTTGAGGCTAGTACTATTGCAAGTTGGGACCAGCTCAGAACTTTTTTTTATGAACATTTCTCCAATGTTGGCGATAGATCATCATTGTATGATCAACTGAAAAATATAAGGCAAGGTCCTCATGAAGCTCTACCCAATTTCAATGTGAGGTTCCATTCATCCTGATAGAGAGTGCCTATTGGTAGCCGACCACCTCTGGATCTGGCGTTCATGTTCTACCTAAAGTTGATCAATTTCAACATCTCCATGATGTTACAAGCTCTTGGTGGAGAGACTCTACCCAATGCTTATGCCTTGGATGTCACTACAGAGAATAACATGATTGCCGCCGAAAAGTTGGCACCAAGACCGATAATGCCATTATTTCCCGAATGCAATGCTGCGGAGGCCGAAGTTCCTTCCACTAGTGTGCCTATGGTTCTACCCCAATCTATGTATGTGTATCCTGGAAGTGCTTCGAGCATAGCTCTGATGGCAGCTTTGATAGTAGCTCCTATGCCTAATCCCTTGGCCGCAGAGATGAATGAGATGAGAGAACAGATGCTAGCCATGACTAATGAGTTAACTACCATGAAGCAACAGTAAAATAGTTATCAGAAACTAGCTTACCAGAGATACCAAGGTCGAAAAGCTTCATACCAATCAAATCAATGGTAGGATAGGTCATGTGGAAATACCTCAGCTCAGCTGAGTAACCAAATAGTTTCAGTAACCCTGCTGATATAGACCATTCATCCTAGTTTGAATAAGGAGCTAGTGGCTGGACAAAACAACTTAGCTGAAGATGCCAATTCATCATTCCTTCTTTGCAATGATGCACACATGCCAAGAAATTATTCATGGGGGAACTTCTAACAAAAGATCGCGGACCAACGTAGCCAAGGTGGTGCACCAGATCTTGGCAACCAATTATATGCCTCTCAACAGATCGAAAATGTTGTCCTTGCCGCTCAAATGCAAGGGATGTCCATTCAGCAGGAATCAGACATTGTTCTAGACCAGGCTCTCTTTTCTTTGATGGAAGGAGAAGAGTCAGCATTTCTAAATGACATCCCTATGGATCAAGTGCCCCGAGTGCAATTTGACTACAACATGCGTTCAAAGTGTAGATTCACCAGAGAGTTCATAGCCTTGCCTATCAATACTTCATCACAACCAATGCCTAGCCGAGCGGTAGGCCTATTGCCAATCCCACCACAGTCTAAGGTAGCTATTCCTAGCTCTCCGATTCCACTTCCTCCGAAGGTGAAGGCTCTGTCGATCACTCCTATTATTGCCAAACAGCCAGACACACTGGTCATGAAGCCAATGTCGACTACAAAACCTAAAGAGCAAACAATCGTGACTCACCAGTCAAAAGCACAGTTCAACGTGGTAGAATAACTGAAGAAGTCATCTGCCAATGCTTCTATGTAAGATGTCCTAGCTATTCTAGAGTAGAAAGTACTATTACAAAAGGCTTTGTCGAGAGAAGATGATGCAAAGGCACCTACTCAATCTAATGCCGAAGAGAAAGTATCTAGGCCAGACCTGGATAAAGTGTTAACAATTCAACCAGAGGAAAAGCTAGAGTCCGGAAAGGAAAGTAAGCCTAAACCTAAGCCTTTCTTTCTAACACTTATTATTGGTGACAAGCTGTTACATAATTGTATGATCGACTCTAGCGCTAGCACCATTGTCATGCCAAAGCAAGTAGTTGATGCTTTGAGCTTAAAATATGAGCCTCTAAACAAATTTGTAATGCAGTTAGATGGAAATAAGGTTGATATCGTCAGAATAATCAAGGGATTGCCTATGAATTTGTTTGCCTGCCCTAGTATCACTATAAATCAGGATATTATACTCATTGACATTCCTCCTCTATTTTGGATTTGTTTATCCTGGGAATTCATGACAAATGTTGGAGGATATCTAGCACTAGACTAGTCACACCTGATTCTGAGAAGCAAACATGGAGCCAAGATGAAACTATTGTCAGAAACTTTACATTTTGGACATGTTGTTCACGAGGCCCTGCTCAACTTTGAAGCAAAACACACTTCAATCTCTTGGGAAGAAAGGTTTAATGTAGAATTTCTAAAATAAGAGGAGGCTACTAGCTCTTAGACCGAAGACAATGAAAATTTGTTGAAAGAATTTATTGATATAGACCCTTTCGGGAATTACCATGTAAATGGCCTCAGAACCTATGTTATAGAGAAATAAGAATGTGGTGAGGGTAATTGTAAGACCCACTGTCCTAGATAACAATCAAGATTGGAAAGTGTTCAACAACGATGCTCATATTGCATCATTCCTCTAGTCATCTAGAGAATTTGCTGATCAGCTGCAACTGAAAATCACTGAGGCTTATGGGGATCAAATTATCCAGTTGAAATCCAATAAGCTTCCAAGAGGGCTGGTCACTCTGGAGAGTCTATTTGATCTTGATGATGCGACGAGAGACAAAAGGAAGCTCGTGGCTGACAAAGGTAATTACACCAATTTTCATATTAGGGAATACAAAAACCTCAAGGTTGGAAAATAATTTTCTGAAAAGAATAAGGATATCATGGCATTTCTGTGAAGAATACCCGAGTGTAGTAGCCTAGTCATATGATGATCTTAATGGATACAATCTCGAGATCATCGAGCATATAATTGAGCTATCGGAAGGGGTGAAACTAGTTCATAAAAAATAGAGACCTATGAACCCAAAGATAGAATCCCTCATGTCACAGGAGTTGAATAAATTGATAGCATCTCGAATAGTGTTTCCAATCAAACATAGCACTTAGGTGTCAAACCTGGTACCTGTCTGGAAGAAGAATGGAAATATACGCCTGTGCGTAGAATTCCAAGACTTGAATAGAGCATCCTTAAAGGATCATTACCCCTTGTCTTCAATGGAGGTAGTTCTGCAAACTGTAGCTGGCTCCGAAATGTTTTCAATATTGGACGGTTTTTTTGGGCTACAATCAGATTCAGGTAAAGGAAGAATACCAACACAAAACAATGTTCACCACCAAGTGGGTAACTTATGCATATGCTAAGATGACTTTTGGACTCTTGAATGTCAAAGCCACTTTTTAGAGAGCCATGGATATTGCCTTTAAGGATTTGATCCACAAAATTATACTCATCTATCTGGATGATTTGACAGTATTTTCAAAATCTGCTGATGATCACTTTGATCATTTGGAGTTTGTCTTCCAGAAGTGCTAGGAATTCGAGATTTCTTTAAACCCAAAGAAATGTGTGTTCGGAGTTCCCCAAGCGAAGCTATTGGGATATGTTGTCTCTAAGGAAGGCATTGCCATTGATCCAGAAAGAGTTGATGCAATCCAAGAACTTCCGTTACATGTCAACAAGAAGGGTGTGCAGTCTTTCTTGGGTAAGGTCAACTTCATCAGCTGATTCATTGCAGATTTTGTAGGGATTGTTCGGCCCATTACCTTAATGCTAAAGAAGGACCATATTTTCAAATGGACGGTGGAAGCTAGAAAATATTTCGAGCTTATAAAGGAGGCTATTTCCTCTACTCCTGTGTTGGTGAACCCTGACCTATCAAAAGATTTTATTATGTACGTTTTTGGTGGTGGCAACAACATCACCACTATGCTTATGCAAAAAGATGATGAAGATAAAAAGGAGTCCCCCGTTGCCTTCTATTCATGAACCTTAAAAGAATATGAAGTGAAGTACAACTTTGTAGAGAAGCAGACCTTTGCAATATTGAAAGGACTTAAGAAGTTTCGGCATTTAATATCATATAATAAGGTAATCGTTTGTGTACCGCATCCTAGTGTGCATCAGTATATCATGGAAGGAGAAATAGCTGAGAAGAGAGCTAATTGGATCACCAAGATCCTAGAATATGATATTGAAGTCAGACCTGTCAAGACTGTCAAAGGAAAAGGACGATGCGAGTATCTCACCGAAAATAGTGAAACAGTGATAGGGCTAGAAGCTTCAGAACCTATATTATTGAATGAAGAAGGTTCTCAAGGTGACTAGCTTGAAGATAGAATAAAATTCATGTAGATTGGAAGGTATCCGATCAATCTACCTTCTTTTAAAAGGCATTTCTATCATTTGAAAAATAGTAATTATGTTCTCCTAGAGGATGTCCTGTTTAAAAATAAAATTAATGGCGTCCTGCTAAGGTGTGTAAATGAGGAACAGGCCAATAAAATATTAGATCAATACCACAATAGCCTGGCTGGAGGGCATTTTTGCTGCAAGGACCATGGAGATCAAAATTATATGTGCTAGTTATTTTTGGCCAATGCTTTTTAATGATGCATTTTTACTGATTAGGTCTTGCAATGAATGTCATTTTCATGTCAGAAAGAGAAAAATGCCGCTGTGCCCTTGAGGCCTATAGTAGTAGAAGAACCTTTTTCTCAATGGGTTTTAGATTTCATTGGGATGATTAACCCTTGGTCTTCAGCCAGACACAAATGGATATTGACAACTATAGACTACTTCACTAGGTGGGCAGAAGCAGTACCATTAAAAAATTCAACAGAGGTGGAGATTGTCAACTTCCTAAAGGAGTTGGTAGTCAAATTCAGCCCACCTAAAACAATCATTTATGACAATGCTAAAGCATTCCTCAGCTCAAAGATGAGCCAGTTCACATTAAAATATGGGGTTTTCCTAAAAACCTCTTCTAGTTATTATCCCTAGGGGAATAGCCTCACAGAGTCTACAAATAAAAACCTCATAAGGTTATTAAAGAAAATAGGCTTGAAATGCCAGAAAGAATGGCATAGGAACCTTCGGACAACGCTCTGGGCAGACCGCATCATGCCAAAGTAGATACTGAAGACATCTCCTTATGAGATGGTGTATGAAAAGGAGGTGTTGCTTCCTATTGCCATGAAAATCCATGCCTTGCAGTTGCTCAAATCTCTGGAGATTGAACAAAATAGAGCAATGGAGGTAAGGTTTTCTGAGCTACTTGAAGTACAAGAAAAAAGAGAGCACGCCCTGTAGGCAATGAACAACCGCCAGCATGTGGTTAAGAAGTGGTTTGAAAAAAAGGCATCGGATCAAGAGTTGCAATGCGGGGACTTGGTGCTCAAGTTCAATGAACACGAGGCAAAGCCCGGTCAGCACAACAAATTCGACAGCCTCCAGGAAGGGCCATTCAAAATTAACCAGTGCAAATAGTTCAACTCTTTCGAGTTGGAAGACAAGGAAGGTAATTCCCTGAGTATTCCAATTAATGGAATACATCTTAAAAAAATTCATTAATTCTACCTATGTGAAAGCCATGTAAATTGTAAATATGTAATTAATTTTTCCTACTTTAAGTTTTGGGTCTTCTCAGTGCTCTATGAAATACAACAATGGTGCAAGAAATAGAAGAAAATATTGTAAATGGGATAGGATTTCTGAGAAAACATATATTATATTCATAAGAGCCAAAAATTTACATTATATTTGGGGGGGCCAGAGGCCTTGTATCAGATCAGTGGGAGGGACTAGCAATAGCAACAGGCAGCATGAGTTCAAGGAACACCATTCTTTCAAAATCTTCATACCACTGAAGATTTTGGAATGGCTCAATGTAGTGCACACACATGAGGAAGTTGCAGTCGGTGTAGACCTTGGCACAATGCTCTTCATATGTCTCCAGCTCGAAGTCAAAGAGGAAGGGCCTGGTTGGAACAATGCCTCCATGTAGTTGTTGTAGGCGAATGTTGTGAACCGAGGATATCCCATGATCAAATTGAGCCATGCGCACGATCTGCTCTAGGCCTCTAAATTAGTGTCGAGGGAAGACTTGCTTTGTCATCTTTAAGATTTTGCATTTGGAAATACTAATGTCCGACAGTGAGGCGACAAAGTGAGAGCAAATGCTAGTATTCACCCGGTACTACTCCTCATACTCCATGTAGTCTTTCCCTAGGACCCACTTGATTGCCTTCACATACAATAGGTTTTTCACACCTGTCATGTGCTTTAAGTGCCTGCATCTAATTTTGCCTAAGAAGGCAGCTTGAGTCTTCTTGCAAACAAGTCTTACTAGTGTTTCCATGTTGTTTGCCTTTCTAGCTAGAAAAACTAAAATCGCTAAGAGCCTTAAGGAAATCTTGCTAAGCTAGGAATGCTAGAGAATTTTATGATTTTTTATGCTTCTAGGGGTCTTATTTATAGACTGGCTAAGGTTCGCCAGCTGAGGAAAACCATAATTATGACTAAGCCAAAGTGTGTCACATTCCCTTAGTTTTCAGGATTGTGGCGTGTGAGGTGATGGGAATATCCAAGTATAGTCGCAACTTGTTTTCTTAAGTCGCCACATTCATTAGGGATAGACCAAGTGTCAACACAAAGAGTTGTCATCCCATCCCAATCAAGGAAAAATCATTTGGAAAGGTTGTTGGGCGACACGCCGAGGTATGTTCAATGAAATCAGTAAATGCATAAAGCTTACAAAAGTTTTTTTTTACAAGGTTTCCTTGGTTCATCTTTCAAGAAAAATCAAGCTCCATCACATGCGAGAGGCTATCTCTTAAATGTTGAGAGAAAGTTGGCTAGTTGGTGATTCTTTCACACGTATGAAAAGATGGTGAAGCATAATGGCAACTTGGTATGAATGGCTGACACGTACCCTTTTTGATCGCTTTTCTCGAGGATCGAAAAGGTAGGTTAAGGCATGCAAAAACACATTTATTGCAAGGAGTTACCTAAGGATTAAAAAACAAAGGCATTCACAAGAGGAAATAAATTTTCAGAGAAAGCTAAGCCGTTTGTGAAAGTTTGTAGAAAAGTTCTTGCGAATACCAAAAATGGCTGAGATTGCAGAGAACCAAATGCAGACCCTGGCTCCAGCAAGTCTAAGTGAGAAAATGAGAGGGATGCCCTACATGCAGCTCTACGACCAGGAGTCTTATGCTACTCCAGGCATCCCCACAAATCCTTGTTGGTCATTCACCCATCCAGTGGACCAGAGAATACTAAATGCAGTTCCTCATAGGGATTAGACCTTGGTCACGAAGGATTGGAATAACGTCTTTGATCCTAAGCCATCCCACAATCCTAAGAGCCTTAGGGAAGCCACATGCGAGAAAATGAAGAATGTATCAGACTCTTTCAATAAGCATCTATGGTTATGTGGGCTTCCACCGTACATGGTTACTTTGGTGCATGACGCGCTCTGATGTAGTTACTGGAGTGATCAGCGGAAATTTTTTTAGGGTAGTCATTAGCCCTGAAGCTATTCAAGATATGTTGTGTGTCTCACTTCCCTTGACCCAGGAGGTTGAAATTTTTGAAGTAAAAAGAATGCAACAACAGTGGGGAGAGCTCCAAAAGGCACAACAGATTTATCACTCCAAGATCAATCAGCTAACAAGTAATCCAACACCGCCCAAATTCCCTTTTAATTTGAAGGCTCTGAAAAGTGGGTCTTCTTCTATTGCTTCTATGTTGGCACTGGTGTGTGGTCTAGATTCAGACAAGCACGTTTTTGAGTTTCAAATGTGGCTCAAATTTATGCTGAAGAGAAATCATGAGGCTCCACTCCTAGATTTTGTAAGAGTTATCTGTGATGGAATTTGGCAGCAGCTGTGGGAATTCCAGGCCAGTTCTAGGTTCAGGTATTCCTCCTTCTTGGCCTACTTGATTCTACATCATAATCTAGATTATTTTTCAACATTTATGTCTCTGGCCATTTTTGACGAGGGCGGATTGAGAAAGCCAGTCTCGACATGGACTCCTATCATATCAAAAACTTTTGATTTCTATGTGTTTTTGGATTTGTTCCTAGGCCCAACTTTGTGGGATTTGGATGGAGTTGGCATCAACATGACTGAATGCATATCGCCTAGATAGAGGTCTTAGTTTGGAAAGCTCGTACCACCCTATGATTGGTTCTTTGGAATGGATTCCACCATACTTTGCATGCGAGGTTTCATCTAGGAACCTTTTCGGCTCCCCTATTTTCTTTCCAATAGAGTGCTGGCCCTAGAAGACATGAGGCAATTATGTAATATTGAAAATGATTATGGGGGAGGAAAGCATTTGACCACCTATTTGCTACTTCCAATTATGTTTGGATCCATGTCGCTGAAGAAGAAGAGGACTCTGAAGATCGATACTTCAGAGATTCTACTTTTAAAGTTGGGCCATCTTGGGTTGGTGTTGATCGAAGATACTTGGCATTACAACCCTGAAAATTATTTGTCAAAGGTTGGTATAAAAGTACCTCATTCGCCTCGGCCATTATGGGACCTTCGAAGAAATGCCGAAGAGGGTAATTTAAGTAGATATGTAGGCCTTGAGTATTTTCCTACTAAGGATGATCGTTAGTCATGGCTAAACTTTTATTTCATATCAGGGAAGGCCAACCCAAAAAAGAAAATCAACCCATCCCTGTGCACCCAATTGACTAAGCTCAATTGGATGTCCAAGAAGATTTGAGACTTCTAGATATATCGACAGGAGACTCTAGCAACTGGCAAGCTTCGTGAAGAGGTGGCCCTCGATGAAATATTTAATGATATCTGGGAGAGTGAACATCCAGACATTGAAAGATCTTTGAACCATTCAACATCTATGTAGCATTACAGAAATGAAGAGATTGCCACAGAGCCTAGGGAGGAAGTAACTTAGAATTCCCCTGTCATTGCCAAGAATCCAATGCATGAGATGGATACTGGTAAACAGCCCGCACTCAAGGAAGTTTCACACACACAAGAATCAGAGCCATCCATCTCCTCTAAATCAACGTGGAAGTAGGCAAGGAGTACCACTGGTCAGAGGCAGGTCATTCTTGACCTTGATGATTGTCCAGACGAAAAATGACAACGAACCAGAGAGTCTGCTGGAGGAGAAGAGCAGCCAATGGAGGAAGCGGTTGAAGCATTTGTAGCTCTACATGGGCCTCAGGTAACATTTCCTCCCTCTTCTCTCTCTCTCATGTCTTTGGTTTCTTCTTCGTCTGCCCCTAATTTTTCATCTGCGGCAGTTTCCTCTACCATTGGGTATCCCGAGTAGTCTAGTTTTACCCCTCATGGTTTCCCACCTTTATCCTCCACTTTCCATCCCTTGCCTAGATTGCAATTTAGTTTAAGTACTGGGCTTGTGGGCCAATAATTTTTACCTCCAAGGCCCAGCCCTGTGGTTGGCGCATCTCCATTTTTCCCTTACACCACATTTTCATCCCCTTTGAGTGGCCTTTTCATTCCACCTTTCTCCCTGGCTATTATATCACAGCCCAGTAGACTTCTGATGTGTTGATTACGTTGTCTTTCTCGTTGGTCATCCCACAGGAGTACCCTTTTGCTAGCGGCCTGGGTATCCCTGCCCAGGAATATTTCTCACAGGTTGATGCAAACAAGAGTGTCTGCGCTAGCCAGATAAACAAAAGAAGACAAAAAGATGCGACTAGGCAGGCAAAGCCCCACTTGCAAACTATATTCAATGAAAGTCAAAATTCCTTGATGTTTGCAAAAATCACTCCTAATGTGATTAAACCGGTAGACGAAATGCTACCGAGTGATTATTCTATAAATTTTGTCAAGTTAGACTTGCAGTAGGCCCACCTGCAAGATAAAGTTGAGCTTATGGAGGAGACCCAAAAAATAGTGACTACTGATTATCTCAAGCTTATCCACCAGATAAAGAAGAAGGATGATCAGATAGCGGAGCTCAAGGGCAAGGTTGACATCTGGGTAAACAAGTTTAAAGCCCAGTAGAATGAAATAAAGCAACTGGAGAAGGAGAGGAGTGCATTTGAAAGTCAAATAAAGGAGCTACAAAATTTGAGCATGGAGATCGTCCCAACTCTCTAGCAGGAGGTTGAGCTAAGCCGAGCAAGTGAAGAAAAACTCCACGTTGCATCTGAGCAGCTAAGCAAAAGAATGAAGGAGCTCCGATGAAGCACGGATGCTAAAGTTAGTGAAATGAATGTCATTGTCGAGTTGGAAACTCAAAAAGAAAAGCGGGACGAATTGGCCTTGGAAGAAAAAGAAAAAGAGGTTTCCACTCTGAGGGAGCAGATGTCCAAATTAGATAGAAACTTGTCGGAGCTGAAGGAAAATTTGAGCAGTAGAGAGGTAGAATTGGCTACCCTAAGGACTCAACCTCTTGTGCCCCAAATGAGCTCGTTGATAATTTCCAAAGAGTTGTATGCCTCATACTAGGATGAGGTGAAGGCATTGTGCCTTACTCTTTAGTCTACCTTGAAATTCATGGTGCAAGCAACTAGCCTTTGCGGAATAGTGAGTGAATCAATATAGTAGGTTCAGGAGTTAACTTCCGACAAGGTTCTAGGGGCTAGGATTTTATTGGGCAAGTTGTATACAACTTTTGATGAAGCTTTGAGCAGCGTGGGAATCAATGACCAAAAAATGATGGCCATGGGTGTTAGTATCCTCATCTCTATGCATGAGATCATTCAATAGGTAGCAGAATGCAGAGCTCGGTTGAACTAGGTAACAAACGACATGTGAGCGAAATTTTCTCATTTGACTCAGAGAGGCTTTCCTTCACCCTTCATTGTGGATCAGGCAGTAGCAGGTGTGGAGCACATTGTTGCAATGATCGAAGAAAAGAAGCAGGACCATTCTATCTTCCAATCTTTTGATCAATCTCTGACCGCCTAGGAAATTGAGGGAATCGTGCATCAGCTGGCACAACTCTTCTTCCAATTGGAATTAGAAATGAAAGTTTCAGGTGGATTTCCTTTCAAGGCAATTATCGATCTAAGGGTAGCTCATGAAAATCTGTGTGCTCTCTCTACGTCGTCAGATGAAGTCTGGACCAGTCTATAGGCCACCCTCTAGAGGTTGTGAGCAGTTTTGGGATGTTGAACCAAAGTTTTTAGGGCTCTTCATTCCATGATCGAAATGCCCCTGTGAGTCACCAAACTGTTCAACAAAAAATTGCCAAAGCCTTTGCAGTTTTATTTTTACCTTTGCGGCCATGCCTTCCTTTACAAATGCTCACTGCCCTCGGAGCGCTCCATGTGGCTGCCTCACGCAGCTTTCTTCTTTTTGCTTTGCTTCAATTTTTTTTGGTCTCCTTCTACATGCCACATGGCTTTCTCTATTTTCTTTCCAAGTTGGGCCTACATTATACTTTATCTTGCTTGGAGCACTCCATGTGGCTCCCTCTCAGAGCTTTTCGCTAGGCGTTTCTTTCAATTTTTGTCGGGCTCCATCTGAGCGGCACATGGCGGTTGTTGCTGTGCCAGTTACCTTGGAATTGTTGCTAGACCTTTTCGTACTTGCATTCTACCACATTTCTTGCTATGGCACCATGTGTTCTCACCTACTGCTGCATGGTTTTCCATTCCATGCCATGGCTTTGCTGGCATGCTCCTAGCCAATTGATGTCCGTTGTGGTGGCTCGAGGTGATTTGGGCCATCAGTCTTTGATCGCATTTTCTTTTCTCTTGGTGTGTTTTCAAGCGGTGGGCTGGCCTAAAATTCGGCCATGTTTTCTTTTAATTAGGTTGTTGGTTAAGTTTGCAAAAACTCCTGAACACTCGGAAGAAGGCCTTTGTAATAGCTTTATTGAATTTGAAGACTCCAGACTGTGCCAAATAATTTCAGCCTTTCTGTTTGTTTATGCATTTAATGAGACTATTGGTCTATGCCGCTATCTTCTTTTATTGTATGAATGCTTGTTGTTCAACTTTCTTTAATTTTTTATAACTCAATAAATACAGACCATGTTTACTTCGACTCTTATGTGTTAGCTAAAAGTTATGCAAAAATTATGTTATGCAAAATAGAAGGTACTCTTATGTTTCAAGTGCTTTTGAGAAAATTAGTTTAACTAATAGCAATTTAGTGGTTTGGGCCTTTGCATTCTACACTGTTCTCTGGTAAATTTGTCTAAGACTCTGGTGCATCACCTGTAGTGTAAATTTTACATTCTTGCTATCTTCCTCGCTGTTTACTCCCCCCACTAAATGAAGAGTTGGCTTGGTTAAAATCTCAGAGGTCACTTAGCTAGCGCACAACGTCCCCCAATAGCTAAGTTTCCCATAAGACTGCTACTACATGCAAATTTCTGCATCAACATTATTAACTTATTCTTGGTGTTTCATGATATAGTTGGCCACTTGAACTCATTTTTCCTCCAGTTCAGATAGATACATTATCCGCTTATCAATTGAACTATCAAAGGTCTCATCTTCAATAGCCTTAGACAATTTGAGAGTAGGAAGTTCTAATGTGATTGGAATTTTAGCATATAACCCATACAAGAGTTGAAAATGAGACATGCCAATTGCATGCTTTGGAGTTATCATGTCTGCTCATAGAGCATCATACAAAACTTTGTGCCACAAATATTGATTCTCATCCACTAACTTTTGGATTATAGCTACCAAGTTTTTATTGTTAGATTCAGCCTAGTCATTACCTTGCAGGTAATAGCTAGATAAATAAGACAATGTTATGCTATGCTCAAAATAGAACTTAGTTATCTCACTTGATGAGAAAGAAAAATCATTACCATCAACAATTTTTCTCAGCACACCGAACCTAGAAATGATGTTCTCCTTCAAGAAATTGCATACAACTTCAGAAGTAGCATGCTTAACCGGAATTACCTCCACCCACTTGGTGAAGTAGTTAGTTGAAATTATTACATAGGTGTGTCTCACACTTTAAGGTGTATATATTGTGCCAATGAAATCAATTCCCCATTGTTGGAAGGGCTCTTCAATTATAATTGGTTTTAAAGGAAAAGATGCCAACTTTTGTTTACCTACGAATTGTTGAAATAGCTCGCATTTATGCACCCAAGAGTATGCATATTGAAAGAATGTAGACTGGTAATAATTCTCTCTCAAGATATTGTGAGTGGCAACTAGTGCTAAAAAGTGCCCTCCACATGCTAAATCATGGTATGACTTCAACAATTTTTTATGTTGTTCTTCATCAACACAATGAAAGAAAGTTCCATCCAATGCATGCTTGTACAAACCATTTTCCCATAGGAAAAAAATTATTGACTTCAGTTTGATGGTTATTTTCTCCTTTGAATTAAAATGATCAAGACATTCCCCATAAGTGAGAAAATGGGAAATGTTGGAATACCACTCATCAATAGTACTGATAAATAACAACATTGGAAGTTCACTTGGATCTACCTCCCCAGTCTTTGAAACTTTGCCATCTGGATTATTTTCACCAATGAGTTGAAAAAAACCTCTCCCACGTATCAGCTTGGTAGGCTTCATTTCCATGTCATATTCTTGAATTTTGGCAATCTAATTGCCTCTTTTTGTCTCAAACTCATGTTGTGTCAAGATAGACTTAACGGTTGAATCTAGAACCAAGACCTTAACATGGATATTAAGAATGTAGAACTGGAAATGTTTAACATCCTTAACCATAAAGACAGCATGTTTTTCCATTTGGGAATATTTTAATTCATATTTTTTTAGAGGAAAACTCATGAATGCAATCAAGGATTAAAAACCCTCACTATTTGCTTGCACCAGAATTGTCAAAAGTGTATTCTCAGAATCATGACTATACATGATGAATTCCTTTGTGTAGTCTGGGTGGAAAAATGATGGTGCATGAGCAATAGCCTATTTTATATCATTTAACACAACTTTTCCTTTTGTCATCCAATGTAAAGTGGCAGTACCTTTCATCATATTAACAATATGATGAGTCTTTTCTACAAAATCTGGAAGGAATCTCCACAAAGAATACACTTTTCTAAAGAAAGAATGAACAACTTTCATACTTGATGGAAAAGTAAGTGATTTAATTCTTTTGACTCTTTCTAAGTCAATCCTAATACCTTCTGTGTACACCACATGACCAAGAACCTTACCTTTCATAACCCAAAAATTTTAATTCTTGGGATTTAAGGAAATACCATGCTATCAACATCTCTCCAAGATTTGCCTTAGATGATAAAAATGTTCATGAAATTTCTTAGAAAAAAATTGTAATATCATCAAGATATACTACACAGAACCTACCTAGCACATCATGAAAATCTAGGTCCATAGCACATTAGAATGTGGCACTAGCATTTATGAGACTAAAAGGAATTTGGTGATATGGAAAGGTACCCCATGGCGTTGTAAAGGCCATCTTGTGTTGATCACTTGAATTGAATTCAATTTGGTTTTAACCTAAAAATCCATCTAGCATGGAGAGCATTTTGGACCTAGTCATAGTTTGAAGAACCTAATCTACTACTAGAAGAGGATAATAATCTTTGAGCGATAGCATATTCATATTTTAGAGATCCACACATATACAAATATCACTATTATTCTTACGAATGGGAAAAATATTTTCTATCCATGTTGAATGATGGATAGGGAACATAATTCGGGTGTTCAATATCTTTTGAACCTCCACACAGATCATTCTAGAAATCTTAGGGTTATATTGCCTTTTCTTTTTTTATAAATTAATGCTCCAATATTAAGTGGAATGCCACATTGCACCTCTTTTGGTAGGAAATATTTTAGATCATCATATGAATATGCCAATACATCCATATATTCTTGTAACAACTTTGCAAACTAATTTCTTTCTTCAATTGTGAAACACTTACCAATGTATTCAACTTCATTAGATCTATTCAACTTCAGTTCCTACTTCATTAGTTGAATCAAAATCTAAGAGTTGTTTCTTGACATATCCAACATGCTTATAAAAAAGTTTCTCAAGGGATACTGACCCTTTAGGAATTTTATTTCCATTTAGGAAATATTCACCTGTAACTAGCTCCATATCATAAATAACTTCTTGATGTGGAGAATCACTTCCTTTAAAGTACAACTAATCAAAATTTTATGCCTTCTCCAAAAAAATCAACAATTTTATTATCATCATTTAAAATCTGCTAGTTATCTGAATTGTCAGGAAGACTTGGGTAGAAGACCAACTCAATGGTATAGGTAGAACCATGAAAATATTTATTTTGTATCAAGAGTGTGGCTGAGACTACTAAAGAATCAGCTTTGTCATTATATTCCCTTGGAACTACATATATATCAAAATTATCAAATTCTTTAATGCAATCACAAACAAGATTGTGACAATGCCTAAGTTTGTCAATTTTTGTTTGATACAAATTCCTCACCTAAAAAACTTTCAACTTGACATCACCTTGTGCATGAATATTCTTGATACCTTTCTTATGTGCAACTTGCATTCCTAATAGAAAAGCTTCATATTCAATAGTGTTATTAGTATTATCAAAATGTAATTTGAAAGAAAAAGGAAACAAAATTCCTTTGGGAGATATGAAGACAATTCCAGCTCTAGAACTGGTGGAAGAACAACTTCCATCAAACTCAAATAGCCAAACACCATTTGGATCACCAAGACTGATAGTATCAATTTTTATGTATTCATCATCTGATGAAGCTTCATGATCTGAGGTTGACAAATTATTTGATTAAGACTCATCTGTTATCGAAAAATAATCAACATTCTCCAACTCATGTCTTGTTGAAGATTCACCAACTTCTTCCATTTTCAAGTAATATGTTCTGACACTTGAAGATAAACAAAATTTGAGCTCTTGGATCATCAAACTGTGTTACTAAGAATTTTGACTCCCTTTCATAGGTATCTTGGCTTTAGACATGTCCATGTTTAGCTCACCTCCAACATATTTACAAAGATTACGTCCAAGGAGAATTCCATAAGTTGATGGAACATCAACTACTATAACCATCATCTTAATCTTCTTTTCAAGGTATGCAACAAATGCATACTGTGCATCTTTGATTTGTCCAATTAGAGGTACTTGCTTGTTCTCCATGGAAAAACAATGGATAATTATTTTTTTTAGATTCAAACCCAACGCAATAGCTACCTTGGATGGCATCACATTTTCAGACGTACCAAAATCTATGACACAATTGCTTAACTTAAAACCATTAACAAGTAAATAAAGAAAGAATGGATCAATACACCTAGATATAGTTGGAGTAGAAACAAGGTTATTCTGTGATGCCTTAGGCTTTAGGGCCATAGGAAAATTAGAAGGTGAATCCTTGGAGTAATTCCTTTATCCATTACAAAATTGATGAGTCTGTCAAATTGGTTAGGATTTTCTTTAAGGTATTCAACTTCAAACATTTGGACTTTCATTTTCTTAGCATGATCAATAATTAATTGCAAAAGATTTTTGGATTCGATTGTGTGTAAATTTTTTTCATCGACGTTTCAGATCACACTCTGTGATCCATCATTGGGATGAAAATAGAGCACCAAGAGAAGAACGATAAGATGTAACCAAGAATTGCCTTAAAACGGTTGAGAAGGAAAAGAGGGAGAAAGGGTTGCACAAGATCTCCCTCTTTTCCTTCTCAACCTTTTTAAGGCAGTTCTTGGTCTGCATCTTATCATTCTTTTCTTGGTGCTCTATTTTCATCCTAATGATGGATCATGGAGTGTGATCCGAAACGTCGATGCAATAAATTTACACACAATCGAATCCAAAAATCTTTTGCAATTAACTATATGGATTGTGGAAACTTGTTATCTTTGATGATAAATAATGTCAAAATCTTGAAAGCAACTTTTCAAAGTGGATGTGGTAACCTCACTAATAGGCTTAACAAAAGTTACACTAGTCTTTAGAACTGGGTGATTGGCTTTTGGAATAGAAAGAACTGATGGGGTAGGATGTGGGCACTTACTTGTTTGATGTTACTTTTGGTTTCCAAGGAAAAGGAGACCCTCTTTTTGCAATGGTAAGTGGTGGCTTATCCTTTTTTGGTGGAGTGGCAACTTGAGGTTGATCAAGCTAATTTTTTTGTTGCCACATAAAAATAGCATATGTATCTATCACTAAGTCCTCATCATCAGATTTATTTTCCATTTGCAAATAACCAATATTGGAGTCGCCAGCTAATTCCATTTCTTCATCTTGAAAAAGATTAACACTTTCTTCTATGAGGTAATCCAGTTGTGCATATTCATCTTTTTCAGCTGCATAGTATCCTACGACATTATTAGTAGGTGAGACTTCAAGTGCAAGTCTTCCTTGTGGTGCTGGAAGACAATTTTGATTTCTATTCCTAGCATAGTTAGGGAAAGTTCTTCTTGGAACATCCTTGTAAGTATTATGGTTGGAAACTCATTTTTTCAAAGCCATGATTTTATTTTACATCCTTTGAACCATAAGGTCAGAAAAATTAGAATTATCATTAGAAGTTGAAGATCTTGATGCTTGCTCTTTCTTGTTGTTGGTACTCATCCTTATTTCTCCAACAAGGATCATGTCATCTTTGAGACTTGTATCCAATTTTTGAGTTGCTTCAATGTTGGTGAGAACTTCCCTACGCAAGAAAAAACTTACTTTGGGGAGTTGCATGTTGATGAAGAAACACTTAAGTTATGATCCATTAGTCTTGCCACCACTGGGATCCTCATCACCGGCTTATCAAACTTAGCGATGAACTCATGCATGGATTCATGAGCCTATTTTTAGATGGTGGTAAGTTGTGCTAGCAAGGCATGTGCATCTTCAGCAGGTTTGAACCTTTCTTCAAACTTAGTGCTTGAATAGTGTTCCAATTAGTGACTAATGTAGATGGAAGGGTTTAAAACCATTCAACAATAGCTCCTTGTAGAGATTCAATGAATAGTCTCATAGAAACATCTTCATGTTCCACACCAAGAACACCATAGACCATTTAAAAGGTAGAAATATGCTCATCACGATGTTATTGTCCATCATCTTGAAACTTCTAAATATGTTTCCTTGAGACATGTGGAAGTTCATGCAGAGGTGCAACCAAATTGAGGGGTTTGAATGCATTACCCCAAGGTCCTGTAGGTGGTACAACCATTGCACATTGCACAGTGGGTACTTGGACTAGAACTCTATGGAGAACAGAAAATTCACTCGGAAGAGGAGATTTTAGTCTTCGTGGAGTATAACTTTTGGTTCATTTCAATGAAGACCTTGTTTGTAATGGAGAAGGAGAAATTTTATGTCACTACAACAATTGGAAGAATGGATCCACCACTCTTTGTGCCCTCAAACCTCATGTATAACTCATATCATCCAAGATGTAGACTTGAAACAAAAGAGATATTAATAATAGAAATACAAAAGATAACAATAAGGAATTGGGGTGCTTATTTACTTCAATCAAAAGTGTGAGGCTTTGATTCTGTGTGTCATTCCCCAATAGAGTTTCCAAAAAAATGTTGGCTGAAAATTATGTAATCCCTTTTAACAGATTACAAAACTTGATTTCACCCATAGTTGTGTGAGACACAATCTCTCTTCTCAGAAAGGGGAGGCACCCTTCTTACTACTTATTGAAACTAAGTAAAACTAATTAAGTATTCACAATAATGTACATTACAATTAAGATTTGGGGTGTGTCACATTCATGATTCTTCCTTTTTCTAGAGAATATCTTTTACAATGCTTCACGATTTTTAGTTCCTGATCCAATACAACTTCAAACTAAAAACAAAAGTAGTAATTCCAATATCGATATCTTGTCAAAGAAAATCCTAGGAATACTAGCATGATAATGATAAATGATAAAACAAGAAAGACTCATGAAGGCACAAATTCGCTTTGCAACTCTCACCAATGAATCCTTCAGGAGATGTAACCAACATTATATTAGAAGCACAAAGTCTTCTAGATAATTCACAACAATTCCATGAACAACATGAATAAATAAAAGCACAAATTCTTGTAAACAATTCACTAATAGTATTCAATCAATATCACGAATCCAAGTAAAGAGTGTAACTCAAAGTTTACACGAACTTATTCAAATCCCTTTAGATCTTAGTTACTAATAACTTGTATGCATTTTTTGAGAGATTATCCTATTTCCACACACTTTTCCTTGTCAAGAATTACCCCAACTTTCACCAATTTATTCAGCTTTGTCTCTTTTATTTTTGATCAAAATGAGAGACATATTTGCATTTCTTTTTGCTCTTTGGAAAGTACATTTTCTTTTTTCTGAAGCTCTAATTTTAACTTGTCTACTTAAGGGGTCTTTTCATTTGAAACAGTTATGATCTTTGCGCCTTGTTCTATTATTTCATCAATGAAATCATAAAACAATTCACCTTTGGAAACAAACTTCTCTACCTTTTGTACTACTGGTTCCTCAAAGTTCACCATGGTCATCGGTTGTACATTCTCTAAGGAGCCCGCAACCTTCCTCAAAACTGATGCATATTTCCCTCCTTTATTCTTGTAATATTTTTGGTCTTCTCTATTTTATCGAGTCTACTTGATACTTGAGCATATTCTTTTTCACTTTCATTTGCTACCTTACCAAGCTTAACTCTTGTTAGATTATATTCTTCCATGTTCACATTACCTGATTCTTGTGGGGGTAAACAAATGTCTACGTGCTTATTACCCAATTTATCTATATGAAGTCTATGAATTTTAGGATTTTTCTTCCCCTTGGATTTTGGAGGAACTATCTCTTCAAGGTCAAACTCATTTGGGGAAATCATTTATTTATTTCACTTTGACACTTGTGAGATTAGCCAAGGGGGGAGGAATGAGGTATTTTCTTCTTGACTTACTATCAAATCTTGTGTAGTAGGTGCTTCTATAGAAATGGATGTTATTCTAACAATTGGGGTAGTATTAGTCATGATAGCCCCAGTAGACTATAAACCAGGTGGACCCTGCAAATAATCATTCATGAATCTATTGAACTCTCCCTAAGAAGTGATGTCATATGATAGAGAAGATAGGATTAGGATGGATGACACAGAACCTAAAGAAACATCAATAGTTTGTAAGGTGGAACTTATAGAAGGGGTAGAAAGAACTGATGATGTTGATGGTGGGATGGAAACCTTCAATGTATGCAAGGTTTATGTAGGAGGAGGTGAGGTAGGAAGAGGAGGTAGAGAAGTATTAGGATTGTTTTGAGTGTACAAAACACTGGAATTCATGGGTTGTGATGTTAAGGGAGGATTATCAACCATGTTCTTGTGATGAGATAGTTGTTTTTCATCATCATGCATGTCTTCCTCCTCTTTATCTTCTTCTTCTCAGTCTTCTTCAACAAACTCCTCATTTGTAGAATCTTCATCTCCAAAATATTCTTTTGCTTCTTCGCTTTCATTATCTTCCTCTTCATCAAATGATTTCTCTTCAGATGCAATTTTTTTTCCCTCTGTAGATGGTTGTTATGATTTCGTAGCTTCCTCATCTTCAACTATTTGTGTAGTACTTTTAGCAATCGTAAATGTTATCTTGGGACCTCTTTGAGAAGAAGAGGGAGAAACCACATGCTTCTATTTAGTACAAATCTCTTGACATTGACTAGTTTCTACTCATGGTATTTCTCCTTCATATTTTGTCTTGAAAGATTTCATTTGGAAGCCATGTTTATGTAACTATTTTGTTGTGTTGTGTAAGATGGGAGAAACCCTTTCTCTGATAGAGACACTTTCCTTTTTAGACCATTGTATTGGAGGTAAGGGTCTCCTAGCAATTTCATCTTCTTCATAAGCAGAGTTTAATATTTCACCAGGATGTTTGAAATCCTCTTGTAGATTAGCTACAGCAAGATCTTTGATCCTCTCTACTGTTAGCCTACAAAAATTAATTATGTAGATGTCTTCACCATCTCTACAGTCCACCCATATGTCTTCAAAATGTTAGACATGTCAATGATCTTTCCTCGGTTTCATGTTCACATCTTGGTAGTTAGAGTCAAATCTATATTTGTATGTTCTTATAGTGATGATTTTGATTTCTAAAACAATTGACTTTGGTTTTTGTACACTATGAATGGTGTATCTCTAGATTGTCAGTGTAAACTTGAAACCTAGCTTGTGAATTATCTAGTGTTCCTTGTGAACCAAGATCAACAGTTTGCATAGCTCCATTAGTATCCATTTATCTAAGGGATATCTAGGAAACATGTAAGGATGCCATGTATAGAAACCAACTCCCATATAGGTGAAAATTGGAAACTGCAAAAAGATACATCCAACCTTACTAACCACATTGTAAGATTTATCCAATACTCTTTTCTTTTCAAGAGTTGGATCAAAATTGAAAAAAAGGGGTGCAAAGAAGGAATCTATGACTCTTTTGAAATGATGCAATATTTCTCTTAATTTCAACTAATAATAGAACTCATACATACGTACAGTATGTATGTTTCCTTTGGTAGAAAAAATTGGAAATTGCCTCATTACTACAAAAAAATATACCAAATAGGAAGTCATGTAAAATTTTAAAATAGTAGGCACATTGATTGAATGTTCATGGATTTCATCACTTATTTGGGTTCCCAAATCAATATGTTCTTTCCTTCTCCTGATTATGTGGATGTACTCATACATCCAATCTTGAAAATTACATGAAATAGGAAATCCTTTAATCTTTCTTAGGAGAGTGATCATATCCCTAACATCCTCCTTGAAATCACTTGAAGGAAGCCCTTTAGGCAATCTTGAGATAGTAGGCCTTGGATATTTCAACCATTGAGTGTTAATAAATGTTTTAGCTTTATTGGGATCCTTACCATAGACCTCTTGTGTCTGTTGAATTGAGATATTTGTATATTGATCCATGTGGGGAACACTAAAAACAATATCAAAGAATTCAAGATCCAATCTCATCATCACTTGTCCCGGGGAATCTCTCACACTTCTGTCATCTCGGATGTAATGAGATGGAAATTGAAGAACAAAATCTATGTTATGAGAAAAATTTATGGATGTAGATACCAAGTGCAAGTTTCTATGAATGATAGATCTCAAATTTTCCTCTAATGGTTTTATCTTAGTTCTTTTTACAATATCTTCCAACTCTTGATGACCAACTTTAGTGTCTTTGATTTCATCCACCTTTGAGAGTACAAAAGTAGGTGGGAAGATGACTTATTATTTGTACTTCATCTTTCCTTTCTTTTTAGAGGGTGGTGGAGACTTTTTTGATGTCATATGAGAGTGCCAAAGAGCAAGGAATGTCACCTTCAAAAATTACCTAATGAGAGCTTGAGAGGAACTGTAAGAATAATGAATTAACAAATGTTAGGAGAAAATGTAGTATTGGAAAACATGAAGCGATCATGGAATTTAGAGGAAGTGAAAATGAGCTATAAGGAACCAAAATCAAAGCATTCCCAAAGAAATGAGGTTCAAAGTGCAAATTGAGTCATTTCTAAGTGTTATAGTGGAAAACTTCCTTTTGTATAGGAGCACTAAAAATCACTACTCCTACATCTTAAGATGTCAGTTTGCATGTAGGGGTGCTGATTTTCAGCACTCCTACATGTGTTTAACATTTTGTTAAGTGAATTTTAGGAAACTAAAAATTAGTGCTAGTGTATTTGTGGGAAATTTTGGTTCATGCTTAGGTACTAAAAATTAATGCTTGAGCATGTCACTTTTTGTTTTTGAGTCCAATGTTCAAGCATACTTTTTCATTGCTTTAGAATTTTGAGATGAGAGACACTCTATGTAAGAGCAATTATTTTCACCACTCATACATTTAGGATTTTGAGAAACACCTAAGTGACATGATTGGGAATTTTTACTGCTTCAGCAAATGTGGATATATTCATTCATGCTTGGGTGGAAAAAAATCACACTCGAACAAGTATGGGACTTGGTGAAAATCAACGAGGATCGATGAAAGATCACTTAAAATTACCAGTAATGGAGATATGTGATTGATCAGTGAAAAATGCCAACAGAGCATCAAGAAGATTATATGCCAAGCAAAGAACAAATAGGGCATGAAAACCCCAAAAAACGAAAGGGCGATGGAGTCAAAAAATAATACCAAGAAAAGGAATGCATCAAAACCCTATCTCATATAAATAAATGAGCAATAATAAGACATGGATGATTCTAAATAAAATGTGAAGAAGAAGCAACCACATTAAACAAAATGTGACAAAGAAGAAAAATAATAACACATACATGGTAAGAAAACACAAACCCTAGCTCAGATGTTTGAGAAACCTTTGAACTCAAGCTTGCTAGAAGTTTGAAGAATGAAGAAGGAAGGATGAATGGAGGATCATAATGGTGAAATATTAGTTTAAAATGACTTTATTAAATCATTTATAATAGACCATTAATGCAACTCAATTTTCATTAATTACGAAGTACATAATGGTGAAAAAGATGCATTAGTGGTGATTTTCACCACTTGTGCATGTAAAAGACATCAAAATGAGAAATTCACTAGCAGTGAAAATCACTCTGTGTGTATCAAAAGACTTAAGTGTAAAATGAAAAGTGTAGGAGCGATGAAAATCACTGCTCTAACACTTGGAGTTTATTTTTCTAACATAAGGCTCATGTAGGAGTGTTGAAAATCAGTGCTCTAACATGAGTAAAAAAATGACTATCTCCCAAGGATTGGGAACTAACGAAAATACTCATTCTAAAGCTCTTTGATAGATGAACAGTGGAAACTCTCAAATGGACTGTTTTGAGGTTTTGGACTACGCATCGAGGTGTATTAATTTTTTCCTCATTTTGTGTGCTTGAAGTACACAAAACTACTAAATGAACAAGTTTCATAGGGTGTTCTCCAGTGAATAGAGCACTGCTAGATTTCAAGATAACAAAGCCAAAATTAGATTCTTCTTCCACTTCACCTCTAGTTGCAACATCTCTTATGGATGTTTCTACAATCTTCTCATCTTCATCCAACTTCATACTATTAGACTCACCTCTATATGTTTGAGTCTTGATCTGCATATTTTACTATTTTCACCTTCATACATCATCTTTAACTTATTCCAAGAATCATGTGTTGTTTTACATTACATGACTTTGACAACAACCAATCTTGACAACCTACTCATAATTGCAAACATTTCCTTAGCATCATCTTCAAATGCCTTATTTTCTATTGTATCAGTAGGAGGAGTGGTAGGGGATTTGTTTCCCTTCTCAACTAACGTCTACACACCAAACCCTAGTAATTCCAGATGTCTCTTCATTTTTCTACTCTACCACTTATAGTCTGATCCATTAAAAAGAAATAATTCTTCTATAAATGATCCTTCCTGACTAACCATTTTGTGTTCACTTTACAAAGATCTACCTAAGCTGATTAAGCTTCTCCTAGGGAACCTAGGGCTCTGATACCTATTGATGCAAAATTTTGTAGTTGGCAGCAGTCTCATGGGAAACTTAGTTATTGGGGGACATAGTGCGCTAGCTAATTTACCTCAGGGATTTTATCGAAGTCAGCTCTTCGTTTTAGTGGGGGAGATAAAGGGTTAGGAAGATAACTGAACATGTTAAATCTAGAATAAAGGTGATGCATCAAATCATGAATGTAATTACCTCAGAACAATGTTGGATGCAAAGGATCGAACCACTAAATGTTGTTTATTAAGTATTTTTTCTCAAAAGCACTTTAAAACATAAAAAAACCTTCTAATTGCATAGCATAATTTGGTACAACTTTGGCCAACACAAAGGAGTCAAAAAACATGATCTGTATTTATTAAGCTATAAAATATCACAAAAGCTGAAGAACATGCATTCATATATCATAGGAAAATAATAGCACAGTCTAACAATCTTATCAAATGCATGAAAAAAAAAAGGCCAAATTGATTAGCATAGTCTACAAACTTCAAGTTCAATAAAAATATTACATACGCTATTCCTAATACTCAAGAAGATTTTTATATATCCAAAAAAAACCTAATAAAAGAGAAGGAGGGCTACTTATATAGGCCATCCCACCACCTGAAAACCACAGAGAAAGATGCCTTGATCAAACATCGATGCCCTAGATCCTCTCGAGTCGCCACTGAATAGAAAGATTGCCTGACAGTGTGCCAACAAAGCCGTCTCAGAGAAAAGAAGGCCATGCATTAGTAGAAATGAACATGTGACAATGAAGAATAAAACATAGCGGGAAGCGAAAAAAATCGACGTAGGTAGCAACTCCCATAAAATTGATGCACAAAAATATGCCATGCGTCAAGCAATGAGAGCCTGGAAAAAGAATGAGGGATGCCCCAGTGAAAAGCTCCGAGAGGAAGCCACATGGGTGATGCCGAGCGAAGATAACTGCTTAGTGGGCCCAACTCAGAAAACGGCCAGAGAAAGCCATGTCTCATGCACACAGAACTAGGCAAAAGCAAAGCAATATAGAGCAACAGGAATCTCTGTTTGGAGGCCATGTGACAAGCGCCAAAATGTTAAGAATGATAAAGGACAAGGTGAAGTTGTGAAGGAAAGATAACCATGAAATCTAGTGGTTCATGAAATAATATTCACAGTTTGGTGACTCACAGGGACATTTCACCTACGGAATGAAGAACCCCAGAAACCTTGGTTCAACATCCCATTATCGCTCACAACTTAGAAAGGGCAGCCTGCAGACCGTTCCTAACTTCGTTTGATGGCACACAAAGAGCTTATAGATTTTTGTGTGCCAACTTGAGATCAATGATTGCCTTAAAGGCAATCTGCCAGATATTTTTGCCTCCAATTCAAGCTAGAAAAAGAGTTGCGCCAGCTGATGCATGATACCTTCAATATTTTAAGTAGTCAAAGACTGATCAAAAGATTAGAAAACATAAAGGTCCTACTTCTTCTCCATAATCATTACAACAATGTGCTTGACACTTGCTACTGCCTGATTCACGATGAAGGGCGAAGGGAGGCCTCTCTGAGTCAAGTAGGAAAATTTTTCCCACATGTCACTGGTTATTTTATTCAATCTAGCCCTACACCCTGCCACATGTTGGATAGCCTCATGCATGAAAATGAGGATGTTTATGCCCATGGCTGCCATTGTCTAGTCTGCTATACCTACGTCACTCATAGCCTCATCGAAAGCCGTATACAACTTGCCCAACAAAAGCCTGGTCTCTGGAACCTTGTCAGAAGTCATCTCCTACACCCGTTCGATTGTTTCACCGAATGTTCTACATAGGCTGGTTGCTTGCACCATAAAATTTAGAGTGGGCTACAGAGTAAGGAATAATGCCTTGAATTTATCCTAGTATGACATGTATAACTCCTTGGAAATTTCCAATGAGCTCATCTATTGTGCAGGAGGTTAGGCTCTCAAAATATCCAACTCCACTACTATGTTGCTCAGGTTTGCTTTTAGCTCCAATAAGCTTCCATCAAATGCAGACACTTGGCTTCTTAGAGTGTAAATTTCTTTCCACTTCTCTTCCAAGGCCAGTTTGGCCTGCTTTCTCTTCTCAATTTCTAACTCTAAAGCAGCATTCATCTCATTTACTTCATCACTTGTGCTTTGTCGGAGTTGCTTCATACCTTCATTCAACTATAGTATGTCAGCAAAGAGTTTTTCTTCATTCACCCGACTCTGCTCAACCTCCTTTTGTAAGTTCGAAAGAATTTTTGCACCCATAATCTGGAGCTCCTTGATTTTCCTTTCAAAAGCACTCCTTTCTTTTTGCAAGCGATTTATCTCATTTTCTTGGGCTTTGTACTTGTTTACCTAAATATCAACCTTTCCCTTTAGCTTTGATAACTGCTCCTCCCTTTTCCTTGCTTGGTGATTGAGCTTGAGTTAATCGGTGGTCACTATTTTTTGAGTCTCGTCCATCAGCTCGACCTTATCCCATAGATGAGCTTGCTGCAATCCCAGCCCAATGGTATTGACAGAATAGTCACTCGACAACATTTCTCCTATCGGTTTAATCACATTGGGGGTGATCTTTGCAAACATCAACGAATTCTGACTCTCGTTGAAAATAGTTTGTAAGAGAGGTTATGCTTGCTTTCCCACATCCTTTTGTTTCCTCTTTTGAATTTGGCTTGCTCGAGCAATCTTATTTGCCTCCACCTATGAGAAATGTTCCTGGGAAGAGATACCCATCCCACCAACAAAAGGAAACTCCCGAGAAACTGCTAGTGGGAAAGATAGCATGCTGAGTGCATCGGTGGATTTGCTAGGCCTTGTAATAATGGTCGAGGAGAAAGGTGGGATATATTGGCCACTCGGAGATGATGAAAACATGACAGGGGAAAAGGTAGGGGAAGCACCTACTAATAGGTCGGGCCTCGAGGATGAAAAATGTTGGCTCATAAGCTTAGGACTGATGCTGAATTGTGTTCTGGGTAAGGGATGAAAACTAGAGGATGAAAATGGAAAACCACGAGGGAAAGGACTAGACTGCCTGAGATATCTAGCGACAGACAACGCCGGTGCAGATGAAAAATTTGGGGTAGATGAAGTGGAGACTATAGACATAGTAGAGAGAGAAGAGGGAGGAAATAATACCTGAGATTCCTAAAGAGCTGCAGATGATACAACTACTTCTTCTTATTGCTGCTCTTCCATTCTAACAAGCTCTCTCGTTCACGGTCGCTTCACCTCTGAAGAATCTTCAAGGTTCACAATAACCTTTTACTTATGATCGGTACTTCTTGGTCTCTTCCTAGTTGATTTAGAGGAGATGGAAGGCTCCGATGTTTGTGTGCATGGTGAATCCTCTAGCTATGCAGGCTATCCACTGACATATTCCTCATGCGTTGGATTTTTTCCTGCAACAAGGGCATTCTGGGTTACCTTTTCTCTAGGCTTTGTGGCAGCTCTTCCCTTCTCATAATATCTCTAAAACTGAAGGGTTCAAAGAGTTCTCATTGTTTGTGTGTTCGTTCTCCTAGATGTCATCAAATTTTTCATCTAAGTCCTTATCTTGGAAAATCCCACTTGTTGTCATTATCTCCTGCCTGTATATCTAGAAGTCTCAAATTTTTTCGGGCTTCCATTTGAGCTTATTCAATTGGCTGCATAGGTACTGGCTCATCTTCTGATTTGGATTACGCTTCCCCACAACATGGTAAAAGTTCAACCATGACGGTTGATTCTCCTCTGAAGGAAAATAATCAAATCCTACATAAAATTTCAAATTCCCCTCTTCAACATTTCTCCGAGGGTCCCAGAGGGGCCAAGGTTGATGTAAATTTTTTATGCCAATCTCTGATAGATTATTTTTGAGGTTGTATTGCCAGGTGTCATTGATAACCACCAGCCCAAAATGACCCAACTTTGAGTACAAAACCTCTGAGGTGTTAACCTTAGAAGTCCTTTTCTTAACCAACGATACATAACCAAACATGACCAGCAGTATCAAATAGGAAGTTAAATGGATTCCTCCCTAGTTGTCATTCTCATTATTACATAGTTTCCTTAACGCCTCTAGGGCCAGAACTATGTCAAAAAGAAATCATGAGAGCCGAAATGGTTCTTAGATAAAACCTTGCATGCAGAGCATAGTGAAGTCCTTGCAAAAGAACCAATCATAAGGTGGCAAGAGGTTTACCAACTATGATTTATATCTTGGCGACATGCACATGGAAATGTTTCTCCCAAACCCTTCCAAAGCCCACAATGTTAGAGCTAAGAACGAATCTGCAAATGCATAATAATAATAAAAAATTGATAGGACAAGAGTCCATGTCAAAACTAGCCTCCTTGCACCACTCTCGTCGAAAATGACTAGAGACATAAATTGCTGGAAATAATCCAGATTCTAATGCAATATCAAGTAGACCAGGAAAGAAGAATAATTGAATCTAGAACTGACCTGGAAGTCCGGCAGTTGCTATATCATCCTATCAACCATAACCTTCGTGAAGTCAATAAGCGGAGGTACGCTATTCTTCCTCAGCATAAAGTTGAGACACATTTGAAACTTGAAGACCTGCTTGTTTGTATCTAGCTTGCAAACTAGCGCCAACATAGAACAGATGGAAGAACCCCCAGATTTTAAAGCACCCAAAGTAATTGGGAATCTGGGAGGTATTGAGACATCTGTCGGTTGAACACTCTCAGTGTGATAAAACCATTGTTCCATTCAGAGTGTTCCCCACTTATCACGCATCATTTTCATGTAAAAATCTTCAACATTCTGGGTCAAGGGGAATGGGACGCATAGAATATCCTGAAGGGTTTGGGGACTGATGACTACCCTCATATTAGGGACACTTATTACTCCAGTCTAAGGGTTGATTTTTTTCACACATGTTGCCACAATTTTTGGGCAATAATGCACTAGAGGAACCATGTACTGGGGAAGCCCATAGTCCCATAGACATTTGTAGAAAGGGTTCAATAATTTCTTCATTTTCTCACATGTAGCTTCCCTAAGGCTCTTGGTATTTTGAGATAACTCAGGATCCAAAAAATTATCCCAATCCTTCAATACTAGAGCTTGGTTTCTAGGAGGAACCGTGCCAAGTGTCTTCTAGTCCGCTTGACTGGTGAAGGGATAGGAAGGCTTTGTTGGGATGCCTAGAGTAGCATAAGACTCTTGGCCATAGATATCTACATAGGGTGCCTTCAATCTTTGCTCATTTATACTCTACGGGGCTAGGGCTTGTGTCAAAATTTCTGCAATCTCAACCATTTTTTTTGTATTCACAAGAACTTTAGCAGACCTTTGCAAATGACTTAGCTTCTGAAAGACTCTTTTTCTCTTTGTGAATGACCTCACCATTTTTTATATTTTGATAAATCCTCACAATAAATGTGTTTCACATGCCCAACTTGCTTTTTTATTTTCACGAAAAATGGCTTAGCACGTGTATGTGCCAGCCTTTCACATTTAGTTGCTACATGCATCACCAGCTTTTTGTGCATGCGAAGAGATCGCCAACCTACCAAATTACTCTTCACATTTAAGGGATATGACTTTGCATGAGGTAGCACCTAATTTTTCTTAGACAATAGACCAAGAAAGCTTTACCATATCTTTCACAACCTCCTTTGCATTTACTGATTTCTTGATTGTACTTGGGCACATCACCCAACAACTTTATCAAAAGATTTTCCTTGATTCTTTTGGGATTGCAGCTTCTCAGGCAGACATCTAGCCAATTTTCTTGTAATTCAACAACTCGAACAGGGCAAGTTGTAACTGTACCTAATTATTCCCATCACTTCACACGTGACAACACTGAATATCAAGGCTTGATAGCACCATTTTCCTCTAATGAAAACATAGCTTGCCTCATCGGGTGAACCCCAACTAGTCTATAAATAGGGCCCTTAGCAACCTTGCTAATCATAATTACCTTTATCATTTATGTTTAGTAGGCCCTAGTTTATCTTAGCAATTTCATTTTCTACCTAGAGTAGCAAGAAATATGGAGACGCCAATTAGACTAGTCTGCAAAAAGACTCAAGTCGCCTTCCTAATAAAAATTAGGTGCAGGCGCTTGAAGTGCATGATAGGCATAAAAATCTTGTTATATGTGAAAGCGATCAAATGGGTCCTCGGCAAAGACTACGTAGAATACGAGGATCAATATAGGGTCAACACCAACATCTTCTCTCACTTTGTCACCTCACTACTGGACATTAGCATTTCAAAATGCAAGATTATGAAGATGACCAAGCAGGTGCTCCTTTGGTGTTACCTTGGAGGTCTAGAGCAAGTAGTGCGCGCCGTCGTATTTGATCGTGGGTTTCCTTCTATTCGCAACCTGCATCGGCTGCTGCTGCACGGAGGACCCGTACCAACCAGGCCCTTTTTGTTCAGCTTTGAGCTCGAAATGCATGAAGAACATCACTCCAAGGTTTGTGTCGGTTGTTACTTCCTCATGCGGATTCATCACATTGAACCCTTCCGAAACATGCAGTGGTAAGAGGACTTCGAGAGGATGGTTTTTTCTCACCTTGTGCCACTACCTGTTGTTGTTGTTGTTGCTTCCTCGTGTTGAAAATGAAAAGAAAAATAATCCCAATTTTGTTTTTTCCCTTTTTGCTAGTCGTTTTCCCTTTAGCGGATGTATGTATATATTTTGATACAAGGCAACTGGCCTCTATTGTATGTAATGTAAATGTTCCGGCAATAATATAATACTTATGTTTTCATATTTTGGCTCATTTACAATGTATTTCAATTTCTTGCACTATTGTTGTTGTTTTCGAAAGCACTGAGAAAACCCAAAACTTAAAGCAGGAAAAATAATTACATATTTACAATTTACAAACCTACTGCATAAGAAGAACTCATGAAAACTCTTAAGATGTATTCCATTAATTGGAATACCCAAGGCATTACCTTCCATGTCTTCTAACTCAAAAGAGTTAAACTGTTTACACTAAACAATTTTCAAAGGCCCTTTCCAGAGACTATCAAAATTTATGTGTTGGTCAGGCTTTGCCCCACGCTCGTTGAACTTGAGCACCAAGTCCCTACATTGTTGCTCCTAGTCTAATGTCTTTTTATCGAACCACTTCTTCACCACCTATTGGCAAATGTTCATCGCTTCAAGGGCGTGCTCTCTCTTCTCATGTACCTTGAGTAGCTCAGAATACCATACCTCCATTGCTCTGTTATGTTCAATTTCCAAATATTTAAGCAATTGGAGAGCAGGGATTTCCATGGTGATAGGCAGCAATGCCTCCTTCCCATACACCATCTCATAAGGAGATGCTTTTAGTATCTGCTTGGGCATGATGCGGTCTACATATAGCATTGTCAAGAGGTTCTTATGCCATTCTCTCTAGTGTTTCGAGCCTATCCTCTTGATTAACCTGATTAGGTTTTTATTTGTGGATTCCATGATGTCATTCCCCTGAGGGTAATATTTGGAAGAAGTTTTCAAGAAAACCCCATATTTTAATACAAACTGGCTCATCTTAGAGACAAGGAAAGCTTTAGTATTATCAAAGATAAATATTTTAGGAGGGCTAAATCTGGCAACCAGCTCCTAAATAAAATTAACAATTTCTATTTTTGTTGCATTTTTTAGTGGTACAACCTCTGCCCACTTGGTGAAGTAGTCAGTTGTAGTCAATATCCACCTGTGTCTAGCTGATGAAAAAGGGTTAATCATACCAATGAAATCCAAACCCCATTGAGAAAAATTTTCCTCTACTACTATGGGCCTCAGCAGCATAGCAACATTCTTCCTTTTTCTGACATAAAATTGGCATTTATTGCAAGACTTTACTAATGAAAATGAATCATTAAATAGTGTTGGCCAGAAATAAATAGCACATATACTTTTAATTGTAGTAGTTCTTGCAGAAAAGTGACCTCTAGGTGGTTCGTTGTGGTATTGATCTAATATTATTTTGGCTTGTTCCTTTTTCACACATCTTAGCATGACACCATTAAAATTTATTTTGAAAAGTATTCCTTCTAAGAGGACATAATTGCTATTCTAAAAATGATAGAACCATCTCTTAAAGGAAGGGATATTGGTTGGATACCTTCTTGTTTGCATGAAGTTCATCCTATCCTCCTGCCAATCTTCCTAGGAGCTTTCTTCATTTAGCAACACAGGTTCCGAGACCTCAGATTCTACCATTGATCCATTTTTTTCGGTGAGGTAATCGCACAATCCTTTTCCCTTAATAGTCTTGATAGGCCTGATCTCAATATCATATTCCAGAATCTTGGTGATCTAGTTAGCTCTTTTCTTGGTGATTTCTCCTTCCATAATATATTCTTGCACACTAGGATACGATACATAAATAATCACCTTATTGTATGATATAAGGTGTTGAAACTTCTTAAGCCCTTTCACAATAGTAAAGGCATGCTTTTCTACAAAATTGTACTTCACCTCATACTCCTTTAAGGTGTGTGAGTAGAAATTGATAGGAGATTCCTTTTTATTTTCATCATCCTTCTGCATAAGCACAGTGGCAATACTATTGCCACTACCAAAAACATACATGATAAAGTCCTTAGACAAGTCTGGGTTGATTAATACAGGGGCTAAGGAAATGATCTCTTTTATAAGCTCAAAAGCTTTTCTAGCCTCTGCCATCCACTTGAAAGTATGGTCCTTTTTCAGCATTAAGGTAATTAGCCGAATGATCCTTGCAAAGTCTACAATGAATTGATTGATGAAATTGACCTTACCTAGAAAATATTGCACTCCTTTCTTATTCACAGGCAAGGGAAGCTCCCTGATTGAATCAACTCATTTTAGATCAATAGCGATGCCCTCCTTTGAGACAACATATCCATATAGCTTCCCCTGGGGAAATCTAAACACACATTTCTTCGGGTTTAGAGAAATCCCAAATTCCTGGCACTTGTGGAAGACAAGCTCTAAATGTTCAAAGTGATCATCGGGAGATTTGGAAAATACTGTCAAATCATCTAGATAGATAAGTATAATATTATGAATTTAATCCCTAAAGGCAATATCCATAGCTCTTTGAAAGGTGGCTCCAACATTTGAAAGTTCAAAGGGAATCTTAGCATATGAGTATGTTCTCCACTTCATGGTGAATGTTTTTTTGTGTTGGTCTTCTTCCTTTACATGAATCTGATTGTAACCCGAAAAGCCATCCAACATAGAAATTTTTTTATAACCATCTACCATTTGTAGAATTACCTCCATAGAAGGAAAGGGGTAATGATCCTTTAGGGATACCCTATTCAAGTCTCATAAGCCTACACACACTCGTATGTCACCATTCTTCTTCTGGACTGGCACTGAGTTAGACACCCAAGTGTTATGATTGATCAGAAACACTATCCGGGATGCAATCAACTTGTTCAACTCTTGTGACATGAGTGTCTCAATCTTCAAGTTCACATGCCTCTGTCTCTATCGAACCGGCTTCACTCCTTCTAGTAGATCAATTGTATGTGGAATAATCCCAGGATCATATCCCTTAAGATCATCATATGATCGGGCTACTATGCTAAGATATTCCTCACAAAAGTTCTTTAACCTGTCTTTATTCTTCCGTGATGCCTCCTTACCAACCTTGAGCTTTTTGTCATCTCTGATATGCAAATCAGTATAATCACCTTTGTTAGCTACCAATTTCCTTTTATCCTTCCTTGCATCATTAGAATAAAAAAGACTCTCCAAAGAGACTAGGCCTCGGGGAAGCTTCTTAGATTTCAACTAGATTACTTGATCTCCATAGGCTTCGGCGATCTTTGGTTGCATTTGGTCAGCAAATTCCCCAAATGACTGGAGAAATGACGCAATATGAGTATCACTATCGAACACTTTCTAGTCTTGATCATTTTTCGGAATAATAGGCCGTACAACCACTCTTACTGCATGCTTATTTTTTAACAATTGGGAGATTGGATCAAATTGAGCCCCGATAGTTGCCATTCGGTCAGCTTAAGAGTTCTTCTCCCTTGGGATAGCCTTAATATTAAAAGCCTCAAATATTTCAATAAGATCCCAGACCCTATGTCAGTACGATCGCATCCGAACATTATTTGCAGTTAAAATCCCTCGGATTTGGTTGACCACCAATTTTGAATCTTTGAACACTCTTATTTGCTTTGCGCCCATTTTTTCTACAAGGCTTAAACCATGAACAAGACCTTCATATTTTGTTTCTTTATTTGAGCATGCAAACTAGAAGTGATAAGACCTCAAGGTCTTTTCTTCGGACGGGGATGTCAAACATATTCCTGCCCCAACTCCTATTCTTCATCTTGCCCCATCAAAGTGCAAAGTCCACAACTCTAAGGATGTTTCAGCTCCATATTCCTTAGTAACTCTAGGCATAATCTATCCTTCCTCATGTATGACATAGGTTCTAAGTCCAGTTGCATGGTAATTTCCAAAAGGGTCTGTGTCTATAAACTCATTCAACAAAGCTTCTTCATTTTCCATCTCGGGGCTAGTTGCCTCTTCTTCCTCTAGAAATTCAACATTGAACCTTTCTTCCTGGGTAATTCAAGTATGCATCGCTTCAAAGTTGAGCACGACCTCATCAGCAACATGTTTAGAATGCAAGGTTTCAGACAATAGTTTCATCTTAGCTCCATGTTTGGTTCTCAAAATCAGATGTGACTAGTCTAGTGCTAGATATCCTCCAACATATTCAGTGAACTCTTAGGACAAGCATATCTCAAATAGAGGAGGGACATAAATGAGTATAGTATCTTGATTCACAGTGATACTGGGACATGCGAATAATGTCATAGGTAATCCCTTGATTACCCCAACTATATCAACCCTATTTCCATTTAGCTGCATGAATCCCTTGTTCAAAGACTCATATTTTAACCCTAAAACATTTGCTACTTGCTTAGGCATGATAGTGGTGCTAGCACCAGAGTTGATCATGCAATTATGTAATAGCTTGTTGCCAATGATAAGCATTAAAACGAAAGGCTTAGGTTAGGCTTACTATCTTTTCTAGCTTCGAGCTTTTCTTCCATTTGATTTGTGAGTAGTTTATCTAGGTCCGGCTTGGATATCTTTTCTTCATTGGGTTGCCTTAGCATCTTCTCATCTTCCTCTCCTAATAATGCTTTCTGTAATAGCACCTTTTTCTCTAGAATAGCCAGGATATCCCACAAAGAAACATTAGCAAAGGACTTCTTCAGTTGTTCCACCACATTGAAATATGTTCATGACTGAGGAGTCATAGTTGCTTGCTCCTTAGGCTTCACTGCTTGTGTAGGCCTCACGACTGGTATATTTGACTGTTTGGAAAAAACTGGGGTGATTGTAGGAGCCTTTTCTTTTTTAGGAAGTGGGTTCAGAGAGCTAGGAGTAGCCACCTTAGACTGTTGTGGAACTGATGATGGGCTTGCTGAGGGATTGGGCATTGACTGAGATGGACCATCAGTCATAGGAGATGTGAATTCTCTAGTGAGTCTCCACTTTGAATGTGTATTATAATCTGATTGCAGTTGGGGCACTTGAGTCACAGGGATGTCATTCAGAAATGTTGATTCTTCTCCTTCCATCCATGAAAAGAGAGCTTGGTCTGAAACTATGTCTAGCTCTTGCTCTATGGACATCCCTTGCATTTAAGCGGTGAGGATTACATTATCCATCTATTGAGAGGCATAAGACTAGTTTTTGGGATCAGGCACATTGCTTTGGCTATGTTGCTCTGCTATCTTCTGTTGAAAATTTCCCCATGGACAATTTCGGGGCATGTGTGCATCATTGCAAGGAAAACTCCATGAATTAGCATATTTTTCTAAGTTGTTATGTCCCGCAACTAGTTGTTTACTTGAAATAGGATGGATGGTCTACATTCACAAGGTCACTAGAACAACTTGGTTATTCAGTTGAATTTGAGCATTGTCGTGCGATCTATCTTGCCATTGATTTTACTGGTAAGGAGATTTTCTTCCTTGATAATTTTGGTAATCAGGCTTCTAATAGCTATATTTTTGTCACTTCAAAGTTTTCAATTCATTTTTCATTGCCCACATTTGTTCTCTCATCTCGTTCATCTCAGCCATCAGGGGGTTTGACACAAGTGCTACACTCGGGGCCATTCTTGAGTACACGTACATAGACTAGGGAGGAGTTGCAAGAGCACTAGTCAAAGCTGCTTTAGCCTCTACGACGTTGAATTCCAGGAACAATGGAAAGATAGGTCTTGGTGCTAGCTTTCTAGCAGCAATTAGGTTGTTCTCCACAGTGGCATCCAAGCCATAAGCATCAGGCAGAGTCTCTCCACCAAGACCCTAAAGCATAATGGAAATATCGACATTAATTGACTTCAAGTAGAACATGAACGGTAAATCAGGAAGTGACTGACTACCAATAGGAACTCTCTGCCAAGTTTAATGAAATAGAGTATTGAAATCTGCTAGAGCCTCATGAGGAGCTCGCTTTATGTTAGCTAGCTGATGATATAGTGATGACCTATCACCAAAATTTGAAAAATTCTCGTAGAATGGGGTTCTAATATGGTCCCAAGTAGCAATTATATTTGCTAGAAGAGTTCTATACTAGTTCAAAGCCTTTCCTCAGAACAAGGTGGTGACTAGTCTTAGAGCTACATTTTCATTAGTAACACCATGCACCAGAAAACATCTACTACATCTTACAAATGCTCTGTCAGAGTCTTTGATTCATCTCTATAAAACTTAGGTATAGCTTTTAAAGAAAAGGCTAGAATGGGAGCCCATGTTGCGGGAGGTACTGACGCTACTAAAGGACTACCAGTGTCCCAGGCTACATAATTTCTAGTGGCTATAGGTGCAGGAGATGGAGGAGAAGGAGGAGAAGGGGGAGGTGAAGGACTACCTTACCGACCTCTCAGGTGAGCATAAACTAACAGTGGTACGAGTAACCCAGGGAATCTTGTAGTTTGCGATCTAGTTATAGGCCTATGGCTCATACACTCTTATATATTAAGTGAACATGCTAGTTCATGTCCCAACGGGCATGCCAGAAAAAGAACTGTTGATGCAAAATTTTGTAGGTGGCAGCAGTCTCATGGGAAACTTAGCTATTGGGGGACATAGTGCACTAGCTATGTGACCTCAAGGATTTTATCAAAGTCAGCTCTTCATTTTAGTGGGGGAGGTAAAGGGTTAGGAAGATAACTAAAAATCTTAAATCTAGACTAAAGGCAATGCACCAAATCATGAACGTAATTACTTGAGCATAGTGCTGGATGCAAAGGCTCAAACCACTAAATTTTGTTTATTAAGTATTTTTTCTCAAAAGCACTTTAAAACATAAGAACACCTTCTAACTGCATAGCATTTGGTACAACTTCGGCCAACACAAAGGAGTCGAAAAACATGATCTGTATTTATTAAGCTATAAAATATCACAAAAGGTGAAAAACAGGCATTCATATATCATAGGAAAATAATAGCAAAGTCTAACAGTCTTATCAAATGCATGAAAAATAGAATGACCGAATTGATTGACATAGTATGTGAACTTCAAGTTGAATAAAAATATTACAAAGGCTATTCCTAGTGCTCAGGAAGCTTTTTATATATCTAACAACAACTTAATAAAAGAGATGCATGGTTGCTTATATAGGCCAGCCCACCGCCTGAAAACCACAAAGAAAGATGACTTGATGAAACATCTACACCCTAGATCCTCTCGAATCACCATCGAATAGAAAGATCACCCAAAGGTGTGCTAGCAAAGCCATCATAGAGAAAAGAAGGCCATGTAGTAGCAGAAATGAACACGCGACATCGAAGAAGAAAATGCGGTGGCAAGCGAGAAAAATTGGAGGCAACAACTCCCAAAAAATAAGTGCACAAAAATATGCCACGCATCAAGCAAATAGAGCCTAGAAAAAGAATGAGGGATGCCCCAACGAATGCTCCGAGAGGAAGCCATGTGGGTGACACCAAGTGAAGATAACTGCTTAGTGGGCCCAGCTCTAAAAATGGCCAGAGAAAGCCACGCGTCATGCACATGGAACTCGACAAAATAAAAGTGATACGAAGCAGCACGAATCTCCATTTGGAGGCCATGTGGCAAGTGCCAAAAAGTTAAGAGTGATAAAGGAAAATGCGAAGCCGTGAAGGAAATATAACCACGAAAGCTAGTGGTTCTTGAAATAATATTCACAATACCAATTGTTAGAACACAACAATCTACTGAAATGGGGGTGAATTATTATATCTTTAAACCTTAGCTCTCAAAAGCTTTGTGTAGACTAAACATATGATATAGAAATATAACCAGATACATAAACTAGCTCTAAACACTCTCAGTAGATTGATTCATTTAGCTCTTTATGAAAATTCACTAAACATGAAAAAAATAAAAATGCACACACATAAAACATCACGTAACACAAAATATACATGGAAAGCCCAAGATTAGAAAAACCATGGTGACAAAATATGTTTGAGTCTACTGCTCAAATCCAACATCAAAAATAAATCTTCTATTAAAATGTTTAAGGTGACCAACCCTAAGGAAGCACCAACACCCTGATTTAGGAGACACCAATCCCATAATCTAAGCACCAAATCAGTTATCTGATGGAACCAACCACTCATATTTACAAAAAAAATATCACAAATTGATTACAGTTCAATGTTGCAACTCACTTTGCAACTTCACAATACATTGTTGCACTTTCTACAAATCAAACTCTACTATTGATGCTACAATCTTAGAAACTCATCCTCTCTCTTCTTCTCTTCACTTCTCTTCACTTATCTCTTCTCTTCTCTTCTCTATTCTTTATTCTCTACACTTTTCTTCACTCTTTTCTTTGCACTCTCCTCTACATGTAGAACATTCACTATTCTATTTGTTGCACTACACTCTACACCATTAATGCTAACCCAAATAAGATCTTTTTTTTTGGTTTCTACTCAGACATAAATAATGCATTCTTTTTCTATAACTACACTATCCTCTCTTCCTCTCTATATCAGTTGTATACTAAACAAGACATTACCCTATTCTGTAGTCTCTGCCATGACAAGCCATTATTTCTATTCACAATATTTTCTTGTAGACTCAACATAGCACACTTGTAAACCCTATAGAGTTACAACTTTCTAATTGACTTCTCCTTTTTCTTTACTCCACCGACCTGCAATCATTTTTTGAGAGGTGTACCACCATCCAAATCATTTAGAACCTACAACTAGGGTTTCCTTCATTCAAAATATTCTCTACCAAGCTACCATTTATCGATCCAATCAACCATCTACCTTATTCAATGTATTTTCCATATTTTTGTATGCTCAAACTATTAAGGTTTCATAGCCACCTATGTACTAGGGGCATTTTCCATTCCTTCCAATCACCAACAAGAATGTAGGTGGGGTAGTTACTCTATTTTTTTCATCATAAATCCATTCGTCCATCCTTTAATTCAAACCAATTTCATCCTTTTTTTATTGACATCTAAAATCATTCAATTCACCTATGCATATGTTCCAAAATCATTCCTTCAAACATTTTCGCTATTGTTTAATTCAACACTATTTAAACTAGGGTTTAGCTTTTAATCACCACCATCAGATGTACCCTTCTTTAAATCTTCATCATTTATCTCTATTAATAGGTCACTATGTAATGTTGCATTGTTATGTCAAAGACTCATTATTACATCCCATCAATATTCATTTATCTCCTTAATGAAGAGAAATTGTGACATCACCCTTCCAATCATTTTTCATCCACATTTTATCCATGTAAATGCCACACAATTCACACCAGTGTCATCATTCTTTGACACCTATCTACACATGTCACTATCTACCCTTATTTCCTCTCAGACAAGTCCAACTTGATCAACATGTCGAAGGGACTAAAAAATGAATCCTATAAAAAAAGAGTGGTCTCGCCAATATTCACTATCTTCTTGATGTAACTTGTACCCACATGTCACCACCTTATTAAACCTCAAATTCATGCTATAAGTCTTCTACCTTTTAATCCTTCCCACCTATCATAATGTACCAAGTTCATGGGGTTAAGACAAGTCAATATAGGCTTCTAATGAAATTACTTCTCCATTTTTGATGAATTTCCATTTTCTCTCCTTTGGGAGTCAAGAGTCACTAATCTTCCTTACCTTATTCTTGAAATTCATTGTTGAGTTCAACAAACAAGCCGGAGCCCTTATGCTTGATGCTCCTTTTTCTCCTATCAAGATTTAGCCATCAACCTCACCCTTTACCATTTACCTCCTTTCACATTTATCGCAAACCATAACTCATACCCACAAAACTCCGAAGAGTGAAACACCAAATTTACATTGAGCTTACCGGATATCGGTGTTTGCACATATCGCTTACCGCTTACCAAAATTTATGGGATGGCATAAGCCTTCCTACTAAATTGCAAACATTGAAGCCTTTTTGGTGGTCGCAGGTCACTCTTCCTCTTTACTGCATACCTTCCAAATAGTTAAGGCATAAGCCTTAAAACAAACTCACAAGTTACCCAAACCATTTCAAGGTTCATCCATTCCTTCTTCCATAAACATAATTCTAAGGCATACGACTTAACCCTGATGCTCAATTATCGATACCTTGTAGACTTAACAAGTAAAGCTTACGATCAAACTACAAAGTCTAATTGTTGAAAACATTCAAATATTCCAAGTCTTTTTTAAGGGAATTTGATAAGTGATAAGCCTAAAAACCAATGCCCAATTCCCAATTCCTTCATCATACTATAAGCCTTAAGTTCCAAGTCTAAAGCCTAATGAGGCTTAGTTGAAAAATGACTCTCTTTCTCTACTTAGCAAGCAGTATGAGTAAGCTCAAGGCCTGAGACCTGAAACATCTGCAATTCTTCAACACTTGCACAAGTTCTTAAAACAACCTTCTTGATTCAGTCCATTTACATCAACCAACACCACATGCTTCCAGAATCAGGTCCACTACTCTCACAACATTCTCTAAGTTCTATGTCATTCAGGCACACCACTGAGCACACAACTAATCTATCATCATGCCAACATCTCCCTTGCATGATCAATTCCATCTTGCCTCTAATAATCCTTTGACATCAATGACACTTTTACATTAATTCCACTTTTCTTCTTTATATGATTAGCTCCATCTCACTTTTGATACCTCTTTTGGCATCAATGACAACTATATGCCAAAAATTAGTTCCCATTCGACCCTTCTTGACTAATCGACACACCCCTAACATTGATACTCATAGGGATAACAATTACCTAAAGTATACTACCCTCATGGATGAAGCATCCCAAATTGAATAATTGGACAACCACTACTCTTAGCTCAACTCCATTTTTTCCACTTTTTTCTCTTTTACGATAAGAATTTTGCATTTCCATGTACATATAAAATATAATGAAAATATTTTTATTTTCTATAAACCAAATGTGTATTTAATTTTTATGTTTTTATCTTTTCAAATTTGCAGTTCAATGCTTTAACAATATTAAATTCACTTTCATGTGTTTTAAATTAAGAAAAATTCATTAAGGTCATGAATAAACCAAAAAATAAAAACAAACCCTACAACAAAAAATTAACCTAACTAACTAAAATTTACCCTAATCTTGAGTGATTAACCCTAAATTAAGTATTTTACCTTAATTTCTACTACTATCATCATGGTGTTTTTTGTATGAATTACATCAGGCTTGTCTTTAAATTTGCTTGAATACATTTCAAATATCCCACTATAACAATGAATTATCTTAACTTTTCTATGTTTAAAACATTATTATTCAAATGTGTACTTGCCAATAAATTGGCTCGCATGTATGAAAATGACCTCATTAAAGGTCGATTGCATGCACCTTTTTTGGTTCATCAATACTCTACCTTCTTCAAGCCTTGGTTCATGGTTTTTCTACTTCACTTTTCTCTATTTCATGAATAGCTATGTTCATTTCTTGATTCAGTTTCTCTCCAAAATCTCTTTGGTTCTTGGCCCTTTCTTTAATCTCAATATCACTATTCATTTTGTTAGACCAAGCATTAACACAATCTACACTATCATCAAAAAGAGAGAAAGTAAAGACTTGATACTCTGTTCTTTGCATAAAATCAAGAATTTCTTCCTATTTGGATTGTGGATTCACAGTTAAGGGCGAAAAGCACACGTCTCCCACTTTTTTTTCCCACTCTTTCTCTTCGTTGTAACTCTCCATGTGTGAGAAGATCAGTGACTCATAACTTTCACATTCATGTTTTAGACATGTTATTTCTAAGTATTGATAAATTTTCCTTTTTTCCTACAAAATTTTTGGAACTTCCTCATGACAATTATGGTTAGTGGATCCATTTGATTTAATATTTAATTTTTCAATATTTATAGTTTCCCTAGGGTTAGGAATTTTTTCAAAATCCAAACTTCCTTTCCTTAACAGTTTCTCTCATCTAGAAATTAAAGACACTTCCATTAACCAAATCACATTATAAGTGGCCAAACTCACCCTAGTTATAAAAAAATCACAACCAAGTTCACCATGATCAGTTGTATCATGAATTCTACACTCAGTGACCCTACGAAAAGTGACAAAACTGAAATGATGAAACCTCTAGTTAAGAATTCTCTAGAGCTTACCAGCTTCCATTTTACTTTCCATTACCAACTTGCTTAAACTTTCACCTCACAAGCCAAATCTCCAACCCAAAACCAAGCAATACTGATTTTAGATAAAACCCAAAGAGACTTGAAAGAGGCCCTCCTTCTAGTGCTAGTTCTTATTGGCGATGATGTTAGTCACACACAAATAGTGTAGATAAATCCACATAGACACACCATGAGAACATATCTTTACTTGAAATATTGTATTAGGAAAACCTAAATCTTAGGCTAACTCAGCTTAATCCCAAGGCCCATTTATGTCAAGTCTTGACTATACTAGGTTAGCATCAAGGTTCATTGTGATAATTTTATTAATAATGAGTGGTAAACTATTTTTCAGTCTCTCAAATGAATCAAAAGATAAGAAAATGTTAATCTCAGTCTAGTCATTTAATAATTTCATGAAATTGACAAATTTGCAATAAAATTTCATAAAATTCAAAATTAATTTTATTTATCCAAGTAGATTTAGCTTTAATAATTCAACAATATCATGGAATCAAAATATTTTCAATAAAATTTCATGCATTCATCTCTTTTTTTGAACATTTTTTTAAATTTAAACATCTATTCTAAGATAAAGCATAAAAAATTATTGAAAAAGTAAAATTTCTCCAAGGTATTATCCACGGATGCCTTAAGAAATAACTAAACCAAAGAAAACCATTCCATACATCACCAGATTCCCTAACAACTAGGCATAAAATGATGTGAGATTTTAAATTAAAAAGGGGATCATTTTCCACTAAATAGTATCTATATGCACCCTTAAATGACACATCACATAGTCTTGTCTGATAGGAATGAATAATCAGCTCAATAAGATTTCATATCAAGAAATAGCTTTCAAATTGGCTCTAATATTGATTAACTTCTAATGAAACATACAAGTTTTTAATTTGGAATGGAACAAAAAATAGGAAAATGAACAAAACTTGGAAAAAGTATTAGTTCTCCAACATCCACAAATTCTAAACTTAACTTAATATGAACATCTTCTAGCCTTTTAATAGAAACAAGACACTCAAGAAATTCAACTAACATATATGATAGGGAATCCAAGAGATGAATCACAATAAGGCACGTGGAATGTGACAACTTGCAAGAGAATTTTTGAATAAGTCAATGAATATTAACCTCCTTCAACACTTTAAAATATTTTGGGACCTCCATCTTTAATATAATTAGGACATTAAATTGAAGCTGAAGAGATTTGTCAAAAAAAATGAAAGAAATTCCCATATATTTAGAATGATTAGGTGGACATTTTTTCCTACATTAAGGTTCAGACTTGGGCTTGAAACTCCTAAAAATAAGTCACACCAAAGGTTGGTGTATTCTTTCACCACATTTGTAATACCAATATTCTCGTTATTACAGAATCACAAAATCCTCCTTCACATGAACTCCCTGAGTGTATCACCTGACCTAGCTATGCCACTACTCACGATCCAAATTTTCCTAACCATCCATACCCAAATACTGAATTGCAATTTTTTTCTCTTGCAAATACAAATTCCACTTATTAATCCCTTTTTAAACATTCATAAAACTCCCATGAAAATAAAATCATCATTAATAAATCATCAATTAAAAAAAATCATAAATAACATACTTCAAACACATTCTCACGTAATTATTCCTTTTAGGTGGGTTACCAAACATTTCAACCTTCCCGATCTAACTTAAACAATTAACCTTTTTAACATGCATTATTACCCGATACCCGATACTCGACAACTTCAAATTTTATTGAAACACAACTCTCAGATCCTGGTTTCTATCAGAACCTTCACATTTCTCAAAATTTCACTTCTAGAACAGAACAACTTGCAAAATTTTGCATTAACATTTCAATCACTTCAGCCTTCTGATACCTTGTACCTAATACTCGGTACATCTAAATACATGAATTAATTCAAGACTTTATTTTATCACTTACTTTCGGTGATCCTTTTGCCAACAAGCACCTACCATAAGCATTAAATTTTCACTTGGGTCCCCAAGCATTATAGTCTTGGGGCATGTTGAGAGACCACACAATAGGAACCATTGTACATTTTAAAGGGGAATCTTACAAACTCTACCTCTGCACTCTTCGAATTTTCATTTTTGACACATGAATACACTCTCATCTTTACTATAAAGGCATATCAAGACTTTTGCTTCCTGAATATCAACTAATGAATCTCAATTGCATGTTTGCAAACCTCCAAAAAGTCTATTTTATTTGATCATTATCATGGAAGCTTCAATAGAGTCTTATGGAAGCCAACCACTCTAATGTATGTGAATTTTTTGAACTGGATATACTAGCTCCCCTAGCTTTTGAGCTCTATCATGGCCTTAATGGAGATTCTCCTAAATAGATGTCCCTCCAACCCTCTGATTATTGCATACACATAGTTGTCATTGACAAAATATAAATTGGTGTAACTATCCTCCAACTTCAACTAAGGATAATGCTCGTAATTGTTACCTCCTCAAGTTGTAACGAACCTACTCTATTTATCCCAAGAAAAATGGCTTGAGAAACCAATAAGAACATGAAGTGTGAATTCATATAGAACTTGGTTGTTTGCAAGAATGACTTCAACTATTCATGTATGGTGTAATTGATCAAGGTGGCTTAATCAATCTTCATGCACTTCTTATCATTAATGTTCAATATAAAATTAACCATCCATGGGTAGAAATCCCTAACATGAGGGTACCCAAACAATCTTCTCAACAAGAAATTCAGGTCCTTGGCATCTTCCCAAAATTTTATTTTGTGTTGTACCTTGTCCATTTTGAGGGCCATCTTCCTAGGGTTAAGTAGCATTCCATTATTGATACGGTTGAGGATAGTTTCCTCATGGCTCTCATAATATTACATTGCTTTCTTCATATCTAAAGCCTCATATTGGGGAGAGGTAGGTATCTTGAACATCTTTTCAATCATGTCTAAGCTCACATCTAGCACCAATTATCTAGCTAATCCCATTATATTTTTGTTTATGTGGTTGTATTAATGGGAACATGTTAGCACTAGCTCTAGATATTGAACAATCACTAGGAAGGTAGTTTCCTCAACTAGTTCTGAATTAGCTAGTGTAGACGCAACACATGTCTAGGTTTCTTCATCATAGATCCTTATTTTAAACTCATTAATTCCCACATGGCCAAGGTCAATGTCATTGATCTCAGTGTAGGGAAAGAACATCTTCGATGGTGGGTGGTATCCTTCGGTGGCATATCTCCTACATATAAAACACATTATGTTAAAATAAATCAATAGTAAATATCCTAAAGGAGATAACACATCTTTAAACCAAGTTATATAAACTAATAAGTAAATTAGAATATGAAGCAACAACTTGCTCTACAAGTGTCTAAGGAAAAATAGGATTTTTTAGGGATTGGGCATTGTGATTACCCTTTATAGCCTACCAAAGGGCTAAAACATCCTTATTGAAGGAGGTTTTATATTTTCTTACAGTGTATCAGGATTCAAGGATCAAACATATCATTGACCTCTTGCTTGTAAGAAACGTAATCTTGTAAAAGGAACTACTAACTAGTAACTATCACAAACAAGTTGAAATTGTAGACATGGAAAATGAAAAAATTCGTTTTGGCACACCTAATCCCAATTTACTAATAATGTTTCCTCTCAGATCAAATTCTTAGCATTTCACCACTTTCTATCCCTTAATTTGATAAATCATTATTAAGTGTATCACCTCCTTTGATTAAATTAATCAGTTTAATTTAACGCTACATTGGTGTTTAATTAAATAAATCATTTTATTTAATTAAAATCTCTAAATTCCTCCTATTAAATTAAACCTTGTTTGATTTAATCTAACACATTCATTCTTTATTAAATAAATCAAATCATTTATTTGATAAATCATTTGCTCTCAATTTTGACTTAAATCAATTCACAAATTTAAGTCTAAAATGGTCACATCACCTAATTCTTCATTAATTTAATCAAATCCATGATTAACTTAATCCCTCTCACTAAAATTCTCTAGAGAATGCAACTTGCACAATAAATCAATTACTTTGATTTATTAATTCTCCTATTTTCTCTCACAAAGCATCAAAAAGGGAATATTCTTCTTTTGAATTCAAAAAGTCCAAGTGGACTTGGTCCTTCCAACAAGGCATTAAAGCCTCTTACATGTCCTTGACCTTGAGCCAAGTGACATTAACTTCATTCCTTTTCCCTCTTCAACATGTCATTTCTCAAGTTTGAAATGCCACCTAATGGCATTTATTGGCACATTGGCCAAAACTTGCACACTCCTCATCCAATCACATGTGGACAAGTGGCACAATGCCATTTGATGATATTTTATCCCACATTGCTCAATCTAGCTCATTCTTCCAAGATTTGAATCTATAAATTGGAGACTCTTCTCCTCAATCTTCATCCACAACTCATATGCAAATTTACTCTCTCCACATTGAGAGCTAATTTTGCCAATTTCATCCAATCATCCACTATATTTGAGGTTTCGTAACAAGGTTATGCTCAAATATTTTTGGACATTTGACTATTTCTCTCACTCAATCAAGCATTTGCAATTAGGAATTGGGAAAGGGCCAATTGCAACATATCATTGGCACCAATTCCCCCATAAGATCTTTAACTTATTTGCTTAATTAGGATTTAGTTTAAGTTTCTTACTTCATGTTCTTCATTTTCCTAATCTTAGCTTAATAGGTGGATTTCATGGGGAATCCTTCAATATTTACATGCATATTTGATCTAACACTAACAATGTTTGACTTCTTTGTGCATTTCTAGGTTTAGGGGTTCACATTTTGGCACTAGAAGGAGGGCCTGATCACATTTGACATGTTTTTCTTTCAAATTTCATGATTTTTTCATGATTTTTGGTCATACACAGGAAACTGCACCACACATCAGACACACGGCACTCTATTGCACCATAGACTCATAGGTGGTGCTATATTACACCGCACCTCCTGAAGTCCGCGGCACCATATAACACCTCAATTGCTTCCCTTGCTTCAAATTTGAAAATTTGCCAAACACTGCCGCTTCCAAACTCCACCACGTGTAATACTCCATCGCACCCATGATCTTTGTTTCTGTAGAGCACAGTAGCCAATCGACTGTGCGGCGCTGTATAGCACTATGTCTATTTTTAAGTAGCACCACATTTTCTAAACTCCGCGGCGGGATCAGTCTGGTTTTTAAAATTTGAATATTTTTTTTTAATATTAACCTGATTTGCTATTTTTTCCTTTTTTCACTCTCTATTTTTCTATTATTTTGTAGGATGGAGGCAAAAGGATAAGTTCATAATCATGTTATCTTCACAAACCTGAAGTGTTTCTAAATACTAAAAGTGTTCTTTAACACTTCTTGAGAAAATTTGTTAAAATCTTTGGCCTTAGGAAAATTAATTTTACTTTGGGCTTAAAAAAAATAAAAAAATGTTCAAATTCTCTTTTATATATCATGTTCATGTTTTTGCAAAGTGTTCCTAAACACTTGAGTGTTCTTCAACACTTCATAAGAAAATTTGTTAAAATATTTGACCTTAGGATACTAAATTTTCTTTGGGCTCTAAAAAGAACAATCAAACTTTGTTTTTTAAAGTTGCCAAGGGGCTAAAAAGAATTTTAGGCAAATACACTAGAGTTGGTTTGAAAGGTAATAATTGAACAAGACAATTTCACACTTCATTTGGTGCTTTTAAAAAGAATTCATCATTGCTTTGAAGGCTAAAATGAACAAGTGTCTTTTATGTTTTGCAAACTTTTTACAAATTAACATCATTAAAATGCGTATGCGCTTCTCTCGCGCTTTATAGTGATCTTGAGAATCAAAAGCATTTTTGTGATATTAACTTGTCAAAAAGATTGCCTCCACATTTCGATTTGGGCACATAAAATTGAACAAAGCATGCGAGTGTGAGCATAACATATTGTGGAGGTTTTCCCCTTTGTTTTTCAACAAAGGTTGTGTAAATGACAAGATATGTTGGCTCGCTTTTGTTTATCTTAGAGGGCTTGCCTTGTGGGAAAAAGTACTCACCCAAGGGAACTTCCCAATCGGGAACACGCTAAAGCCAAGCGACTTCCACTCGGGATATAAGTGTGGATATTGGAACAAAGGCCAATATCACGAGGATTATTTCGACGAGATGGACAACAATGGACTCTCACAGATGTTGGATAATCCCCCACGAACAGAATGCTCGAATTAGAACCCCTTGTTTAGAAAAACGCCAAAACCTTGTCTATCTTGTTGGTGCAAAAGGTCATGTCCTATGAAGTCACCCCATGTAACATGCAGTCTTGTTGTGGAAATGGAAAGTATGCCATGGGAGATTCATGGGTGCTAATGCTTGGCTGACCCGAATAAGTGAGTGCCATGGAGGGGAGCCAATGTGGTCAAGCATTTAACCATTCACACAAGATATGCATAGCTGGATTTATCCAAGTGGGAACCCAACAAGGTATTGTCTCATCAACCTAGGAGTGTAAAAGTGCTTGGAAGAACACATTGCTTGATCTTGGAAACATTTGAAAAAATGAACATACACAGAAAACCTTGAAATTTCAAACACCTTGTGGGAAACAAATACCTATTGACGAACTTTCCCACTCTTGCTTTCCCTAGGAATCACATTCCTAGAGGTTTCTAAGTGCACAAGTCCTACCATCATTTGTTTCCAATAAGGATAAACATAAGGAAACTTTTGCCCTATTTTCCTCAATTTCCACACAAAGGACCTTGTGGGATGAGAAAGAGAATGGGACACTAGACATATAGTTTGAAAACCTAAGCAAGCAAGTGTCTAGGATAAAACGAACCTCATTTAACCAAGATAAAAAGACAAATTGGATTACACATGTGTTTTCTAACATGATTTCCCGCAAGATCAAAATCCCAAAGCCAAAGTTCAAGAAAGTGAGTCTAAAAATCCATGATCAATGCCTTGAGATGCTCCTTGAAGTAAGGGAGAGACTTGTATACAATTTCTACAAAAAGGCCTCAAGGAACAATCCCGCATTATATGCATTTTATTGCCAACAAAATCCCTAACTTTTTCAAAGGTTTGCCTTTCTCCCATAGGAAGTCTAGTGTGTTCTTCAATACCAAGGTTTTGTAGAAAGAGTCACATCTAGGTTAAGGTTCAAGATCAAAGTTGTCATTTCCATTCATTCCTCCATCAAATCAAGTCTCATTTCATCATCAAACCTTTTGAGAACTCTAGAATCAATCATCACGCTAAACTTAGAGGGCTAAATCAACATCATCATATCTTGGCTTAAACACACTTAGCCAACATAGTCTTAAACCATTGAACAAATTTTCTTTGAGATAACACAACTTCTTAAAGTCTATTAGTTCTTAAACACATTGGCATAACACACTTTGTCAATTCATCCATTTGTGCAAGTTCTTTTAGGATAACACAACTTCCTAGGGAAAACAACTTCACAAAAATCTTGTTTGACTTAACGCATCTAGTCAAATTATCACAATCAAATCAAATCAATAGCCCTTACAAAGTTTAGCACATACCTTCAAAAGTTCTCCAAAAGGTTTCACTCACTCATCCCTATCATTTAACCCATCACCATTATCACCATCTTTGATCTTTTAGCTTCCCTAGTTCTTCTCTTTTGGACCTAAAGGATTAGGATCAAACAAATCCCTATTTTTTTTATGGTCCATACAAGATCTCAATACAAGAAGGAGATGGGGAATATCAAAGAAATGTCATCTTCTATGGACATGAGTCATTTAAACACCAAAGTGAACCTAGCGAGATCAAACAATCCCTCAAGCAACTCTCCCTTATCATCACAAAATCCTTAAGAGGAGAGTCATCAAGAGGATAGCACAAATGATGACATGGGGATGACACCAAATGAAATCATGGAAATGGTTCAAAATCCAGAGAACCACAAGATTGTTAGTGTTATGTTCAAATACCTAAATACGATAGTGAGAGGAGGGGTCATGCCCCCTCTTGACCTTAACAGAAGCACTAGTACAAATGCATCCCCATTGTCCAACATCAACCAAGAAGTACCAAGCACCACATCAATCATCACACCAACCTCCCCGAATGTGAACAAGGGGAGTGCCATGTTCCAGGAATTGCAAAAGCACCGCCTTGTGTCTAATAAAGAAGCAATCATCACCCCCACACTAGCTACATCTATTTCAGAAAACCCATCTCACCCGTATGTCTCACTCACATTTCATAACCCCGCTGGTTCATTCTCATTTCACGCCACAACAGCTTATCAATTGAACATACCAACTGCCCCACTGCATGAGGAAGTTGGATTGCTTGGAATGATGGAAGCTATCAATCCTTTCTCTTTCCAAATAGGTGCATCATCCCTTCCCCCGCATCTGTTCACATCTGCATCACCGCTTGGAATAGGTCTTCCACCTTTGCCCATCAAAATTTTTGCTAATCCAAGTAATCCGACCACCACTTTGAACCCGCTTCTTTTGCCCATATCCTCACAACAAATTGCAACCATTCCTGTCACCAAGGTTAATGCATCTATTGGTCCTCAAGTCTCCCAAATCATGCCTCCTCAAGGACCAATCATATCAAACACCCCTCCAACAACCCAAATCACAATCACCACCACAATCCCTCCACCCGCCACGATAGTTGGTATGATTCGTGTTCCACCACCAATCCCACCAATAGCTAACACAACAAATTCATTCACCACTCTAATCCAAACCTTCCAAAAGGAAAACCAACAAAGAGTACTCCAGCAAAAGCAATAAACCCAAGCACAAGCTCAAGTGCAAGCCCAAGCGCAAGTGCAAGCTCAAGCGCAAGCCCAAGCGCAAGTGCAAGCTCAAGCGCAAGCCCAAGCACAAGCGCAAGCTCAAGCACAAGCCTAAGCACAAGCACAAGCCCAAGCACAAGCTCAAGCTCAAGCCCAAGCTCAAGCTCAAGCCCAACAATAGGCACAAGCTCAATACCAAGCACAATTGCAAGCGATCCATCTACAAGCCTACCAACAAGCCCTGCAAGACTTTCAGGCACAACACCAAGCTAAACAACAAGCTTTATTGGCACAATAGCAACTCGACCAACAACAAGCATTTTTGGCACAATAGCAGCTGGACCAACAATAAGCATTACTAGCTCAACAACAGATTGACCAACAACAGGCTTCATAGGAACAACAACAAATGGACCAATAGCAAGCGCTATTGGAACAACAACAGCAAGATCAACAATAGGCATTGTTGGCACAAATGCAGGCTTACCAACAATCCTTAAATGCACAACCAAGTTCGTAGCAAACACCAACCAGTACTCTCCCCACCCATCAAACACCTCCAACACCTCACCACTCATTTATCCCACCCTCTGACCCAAGCAAGGATGTCGCAACACAAATCAAACTGCTTTCGCAGTAGGTGTTGGACTTGCAAGCAGGAAAAACCACAAGGACACTAGGCAGCTTGTGCCCTTATCCATTTGATAGAAGTCTCACCATGGTACCATTCCCAAAGGGATTCGAGATCCCCAAATTTGATAAATACAATGGAATGGGCAACCCTAAAAACCACATCAGGGAATTTCAGGTGCACTGCATCGAAGTCGCATATGATGACACGTATCTAATGTGGCTCTTCCCCTAAAGCCTGACTGGTCTAGCTATGGAATGGTTTTCTCCCCTACCCACGGGCATTAAAACATTCAAGGAAATAGTGGAGGCTTTCCTTAAAAATTACGCTTTTAATATGGGTGTGGATGTCAGTTTAGAAGAATATGGGTGTGGATGTCAGTTTAGAAGAACTATCTGCACTCAAACAAAGAAAAGGAGAGCTATTCACATCCTTCTTGTAAAGATGGTGATCCAAGGTCAATCAAAGCAAGTGGACCATGCCTGAGGAACAACAAGTTTGCACCATCATAGCCAATCTAGATGAAAACTTGGTGTTCTACCTAAAAATGCAGTGGATCATGTCTTACAATCGACTAATTCCAAAGGCGCTCAGCATCGAAAGAGCCCTTACTGCATGAGGAGGCACACCAACATTCACTCCACCATAGGATAACCACCCGTCTAACAACTACAATGATAAACCTCGAACATGGTCGAGGAATAAAAATATCACGAACGACGACGTGGTCGACGCTAAGGTAGTCATCAGTGCTCCTAAGCAAAATACCCAAAATCATCATCAACCTCAAAATCATAATCACAACAATGTGCAAAATAATGCGGTAGTAGCACATTCACAACCACCTTCTACCAGTCAAGTCAACAATGTGGGTAATCAAGGAGGACCACCTCCCCGCAACAAGTTTCCCCCCAAGAGGAAGTTTACAGCCCTTGGTGAATCAATTGAGTCTGTCATGAAGAAACTGGTCAAAGAGAACCTAATCAAGATCTCTAACTCTAAACAATACATGGAGCCCATGACCAAACCACCATGGTACAATGAGAATCTCCTGTGTGACTTGCACAAATTCAAAGAACACACCACCGCCAACTGCATGAGACTCAAAAATATCATCCAAGACCTTATCGAGGATAAGGTCATCAACATCGAGTAGCCGGTCAGAAACCAAGACCTGAAAATCTATAGGAATCCGATGCCGAATCATAACCAAGGAAATAATTAGGGAAATAACCAAGGGAATAACAAGAGTAAACAAAAGTATGCTAGTGCTAATCTAGTATACGAGGAGATAGTCGGATGTGTCGATGAGATGGTTACTATCATAAATATCAAGGGAGACAACAATGACTGTGGAGTCACCACATGAGGTGGAAAGGTTACCATTCCTGGGGCACCCACTAAGACCCCCATTACCAACACAAAGGCCATCCCCTATGATTACAATGTAATTGACTAGCTGAAAACAACACTCGCACAAATTTCCATCATGGAATTACTAAAAATCTCCGCCGCCCATAGATAGATCCTGGATGAAGCATTTGCTGCATCTACCATTGCTACCACCCTCGACATAGAGAAATTTTAGGCTATGGTGGGTAACATCATTACCCCAAATCTCATCACATTTTCTGACCAAGATTTCCCCCTGCAACCATCTCATAACCGCGCACTCCACCTCCAAGTCCTAATCAATAAAAAGAAAGTCAAGAGAGTCCTGGTAGATGGTGGTGCAGATCTTAATATTTGTTCGCTAAAAATCATAAAAAAATTGGGATTCACCAAGGATTTCATCAATAAGAACAAAAGCATCACGATAAGAGCATACGATGACCAAGAAAGAGTGTCTCAAGGCACTATCAAGATCCCCATCCAAGTGGGGCCAGCAACCATGGAAACAACCTATCAAGTTCTTGACTTTGATCTACCATACAACATCCTCCTAGGATGCCCATGGATACATGGAATGAAGGCAGTGGCCTCAACCTATCACCAGTGCATTAAGTTCTCATATCAAAATGAGGAGGTTACTATACATGGGGATCCCGAACCTTTCGCCTATTGCAAAAGCTTGGAAGCCAAGTTTTACAAGATCCCTCAAGTACCTAAAAATGATGAAGGACCATCCACTTCATACATAGACCCAGCTAATCTCGCCTCCACTTCTATGAAAGAGACACTCGCCATCCCCAACATATCCAAGATCAAAAACATGATACGGGACAATGGATGCGGTGATTATAGAATGAAGATAAATTCTTTTGTTGTAGGAGAGTTACCACAATCTCCTAGGTCACATGGGCAACCACAATTGATTCAAACACATTAACCCACTAGAATGGAACCCTCTAGATTTCATAATTGGGGGGATCTTAGTCGGGAGAATGTGGACAAGGAGGACATCACAAACACCCTGTACCAAGATGAAAGACCCACTCCCACCCTACCCATGGAGGAAACAAACAGAGGGTTACAAATGATGTTTGACATGGGCTATAACAGGAATGAAAGCCTAGGAAGAAACAATGATGGACAGTTGGAGCCCATCATGGTGGAAAGAAGGATGCGAAACATTGGCCTTGGCTATACTCCTCTGAGTATAACTGTACATGGCAGAGGTAAGCCTAAAAGAGCAGTCCGGTCCTCTCCTCGGGTAACAATAACAATCCCTAGACCACCTATTTGCTTAGGGATCCCAATCGACAATTACACCTTTGACGTTACCGATGTATGTGCTAGTAGTGATGATGAGGATACCATAGCGAGTCTCCCTGACCTTTTTGAAGAGTCCACCTTGTTAATGATTAGTGCCTCACCCACTGAGCCAAGCCAACGAACCCACCAAATCCACTTAGTATACCCTCAACTCATCGATCACGACCAACAGGAACCACCAATTCTAGACTCATTTGAAAATGATGAGGCTCTCTCAGAATTCATGGGACTAAGGGATACAATCCCATGTGGAGATCACAAGGCTGGATTCAACATCACACTGGATAAACAAGCATACTATGGGGAGACAATTGAGTCCTTGAGTCGCAAAAGAAAAAGATCAAGAATAAGCTCAGAGTTATTGAGTTAAAACCACACTGTGGCACTCTCTAACCATAAAACAGTAAAAATAAAGGATGCATCCAATGGTGAAAACCTCCTCGAGGTGCCAGAGGATGAAGGATTCGATCTCCCCCCTACTGCTCTACACCAGGAGAAGTTAGTAGTATTGGCAAAACAATGCAACCCTATCAACCTGGGAATAGAAACAAAGCAACAAATCACATTCTACGCCCAAACACTTCAAACAAAGGAACAAGAACTATTGGCAGCATTCCTAAAGGAGAGAAAGGTAAATTTTGCATGGACCTATGCAGACATGTCAGGCTTGGACCTTGAAGTGGTAGTGCATCATTTGGCTATTTACCCCAGAGCAAAACCAGTTAGACAAAAGCTAAGGAAGATGCACCCACAAATAGCCTTGCTTGTAAAGATTGAGCTGCAGAAACTTCTGGATGTTGGCTTCATACACCCAATCGACAATCCAAAATGGGTATCAAATCTCGTACTAGTCTCAAAACCAAAAGGGGGCATCTACATCTGCACTAATTTCAGAGACCTAAACAAAGCATGTCCCAAGGATAACTTTCCACTACCCAACATTGACATGATAGTGGATATGATGGCCAGACATGAGATGCTCTCCCTAATGGATGGCTTCTCAAGGTACAATCAGAGAATGATCATAAAAGAAGACCAACACAAGACAACATCCACATGTCCTTGGGGTACCTACTGTTGGAACGTAATGCCATTTGGGTTGAAAAATGCAAGAGCTACATACCAAAGAGCCATGACATTAATCTTCCACAACATGATCCATAAAATAGTCAAAGATTATGTAGATGACATACTGGCTAAATCAAAGAAGAAACAAGACCATATAGCAACTCTAAGTGCTATCTTTGATAGGCTCAAACAATATAAGGTCAAACTCAACCTGAAGAAGTGTGTCTTTGGGGTACAATCAGGAAAGTTTCTAGGATACATAGTTTCAATGAGAGGAATAGAGGTGGACCCTGCAAAGGTAAAAGCAATCCTTGAAATGGAAGCACCAAGAACATTAAAACAACTAAGAGGATTGCAAGGTAGACTCTAGTCCATCCGGAGATTCATATAACAATTGGCAGATAAACAAATTGCCTATTCACACCTACTTCACAAGGGAGTAGCTTTCAGATGGGATGAAAAATGCGAGCAAGCATTCAAAAAAATAAAAGAATATCTACTTACACCACCTGTGTTGATACCACCAATTATGGAGAAATCATTAATCCTATACATCTCAGCAACAATAGCTACCCTGGGGGCCCTTTTAGCCCAACATGATGAAAAGGGAACCGAGTGGGCTATCTACTACATTAGCAGAACAATGGTGGGACATGAACTCTATTACATGTCAATAGAAAAAGCTTTCCTAGCATTGGTATTTGCGGCTTAGAAATTCAGATACTACATGCTAGTGCACCAAATCAAATTGATTGCCAAAATAGACCCTCTAAAATACCTATTATCAAAAGTAGTGCTTACAGGTAGAATGGCTAAGTGGGTAATGATATTATCTGAACATGATATT